>MU968359.1:44486197-45086197 GCA_034641835.2 Pinus albicaulis
AGAAAGTAGTAATTGTCTTTCTTATGTTGTTTTGAGTGAAGGAACACCACACTCAGGGAATTTAGTTTATCCGTAGTTTAAAATTCCGTATAACAAATTGACGACTTTTCTGGGGAGTATCCCATAATTCTTGGTGTTTTTGCCTCTTTTTATCTTCATCAATGGCATTTACTTTATGTTATCAGTCATTTGAATGAAAAAATTGCTCTATAAGTGTGTTTAGTTGCTTGTTTTTCAAACCTAGCTATGCCCAATGCACTATTGGTCAGGGTACAATGCACTGTGTTCCATTCAAGGGTGCTCTGCAATGCACTGTCTCCCCTTATAGGTAGCGTTGCCCCCTCAGTCAACCAAATTCCATCAAAATGTGTCATTGATATTAGTTTCAGCCACTTGTTTGCTATATTCTCAGATGTTTAATTGCTCTTACAGACCAGTAAACTTTCATGTTCTTCCTCTGAAAAGTAATTTGTTCAAATTTTCAATAGCTTTTTTCTTTATCATTGGAAAATCAAATTCAAAGTAGTTATTTTTTTGCATTAGATAAATTCTGTTTTCGAAAATACGATTGTTGTTTCATTCCTCGTTTCTCAAAAGAAAACACTTGTTTTATTTATTTTTGCATTTAGTTTCCTTTATCTCATGTGCCAATGCATCATGTTATCGCTATGGGACGATTTTCAAAATGGGGCATTGACTTCATGACCTGCAACCCTCGTTCATCCAGGGGGCATGGTTATATTATTATCGCAGTAGACTAATTTACCAAGTGGGCCGAAGCGATGCCTACAATCAATAACACAGGCGAAACAACTACATTAATCTTTTTCAATCATGTCATCTCATGGTTTGGTGTTCCAAAATCTATAGTTACAGATCATGGTAAGAATTTTCGCAATCCCATGATGAATGAGTTGACTGCCAAATTAAGACTGTCGCATGATAGTTCTACTCCTTATTATCCATAATCCAATGGACAAGATGAAGCTATCAATAAGATTCTTCAGCGAATTATTCAACGAATGATAGGAGTTGATAAATGAAATTGGCATTTAATCCTGTACTCGGCTTTGTGGGCAGATCAAACCTCGGTGAGAAATGCAACCGGATTTACCCCATTTCAATTGGTGTATGGTTTGGAAGCTATCTTGCCTATCCTATGTGAAATACCATTGTTAAAACTCGCTGTTGAATTGTCACATGACACCTCTACTTAAGAAGCGTGTCTTTTTAACCTCATACATCTAGATGAAACTTTTCGTGAAGCTGCCTTGGCCAACGAAGCACATAAGAGACGAATCAAGGCATAGTATGACCAACATGTCCAGCCTCACATCTTCTCTGAGGGTGACCTGGTCTTACTTTATGACCAGGAAGATGATTTGATAGGTATAGGAAAATTTGAGCCATTATGGCATGGCCCCTACATTTTCAAAAGAGTTCTGGCTAAGGGCGCCTATGATTTAGTATATTATAATGGAATTCCATTGGTGCAACCTTGAAATGGGCTTTATCTTAAACGTTACTATGCTTAGTTGAGTGTAGTAAAATTTTGTATTATATTGTATATATGTTTTTTATTTTCAATTACTGCCTTAGTTTGTTTTTCTAGAGTTTTCTTGAAGTTAGTAATCCACTTTACATTTCATTGCAGAAGTCTGAATATTTGGAACCATTCGTTGGGTACAATGACGATGCTAGTCGTAGTACATAGAATCTATCATCTGCAACATGGGCCATTTTCGCTCCAGGAGGTGAGTTAGTGAGTTTTCAAGGGATTTGTATCGGTCGATCTACAGACAATCTCACTGAGTATAGCGCATTGATCGAACTTCTCTGTGATGCCATTTTATTTGGTCTTAACCGCATCATCATTAGGTTATACTAACAACTTGTTGTACTACAACTTACTAGCGTTTATACTGTTCGAAATCCAACACTACATTGTATGTTACTAAGAATTTGACTTTTGGAAATACATTTTGATTACATTCAATATCAACACATTTCCAGAAATTTGAACACATTAACTGATTCCTTAGCAAATTATTTTTTAAACAAACATTTGTAACACATGTAAAGACATATTTTCAATTCACATCACATAATTGAATAGGATTGCGCAATAAACATAGGAAAACAATGAAAAAAAATAGATAGATAGTTATAGGTTTTTACAAAGTTTGTGCCCAAGAAACATTGGTCATCTGAACTCAAAATGTATGCAAAATGTCAAAGTAAACTAGTGATGCTCATGATAACAAGCTACTGATCTAGCTATCCTATGCAATAAACCGCATCCAATGGTTAGGAACACTAATAGTGTGGCACTGCAGTCTCATAGGTAACTTTTTGATCCAGAAATCCAGAATTCTAAGAGTCAATCCCTCCACGTGCTGCTGTTGCTCAGTAAGAGTCTTGGTCATATCTAAATCCTGAAGGAATTCTCTCCCCAAAACCCTCTCTGCTAGCTCATCTTCTCCCTGCTCTCGCTGACCCACTGGTTGAACTCGAACCACATATGTATACATAAAAAAATAGTTTAGTCTTGGGAAACATTAAAATACAAAAACATGTAGAAATCCTAGAGAAAATAAAAAAGCACGGTCAAAAAATTCTTACCAAGTACACCCCATTGAGCACCGTCTGGTAGAATCAAGTCTGGAACTCCTCAGAAATCTACGCCTACATATGCATATTGATCTATGGTGATCATATTTTGTCTGAACCAAGTGAAAAATGCAGTAGAGAATATGATGGTTGATTGACCAGTATGTCTAGACAACAATTCAACCCATCTCTGCATATGTGGCTCTCTAGGGCTAGATATGCCTAATGTAACATGTTGTGGCTGCATCAATGGAATCCGTTCTAAGGCAAAGGAAATCAGGATTGAGCCATAGTTGAAATTCTTCTTCCTTCCACCCTTTTCTTTAGTTAGTTGTTCTTTAAACTAAAAGAGTACAACTTCAGCCCAGTTAAATACTGTTGGTTCTAAACACTCACGTGAAAACTGCATGTATGATCTCATTTCCACATGTAGTGTAGCAGAACCGACAAGATTTGTGATAGTAAAAAGGATGGTCCTAAAAGGAAAATCACGTACATCATAAATATTTATTTTCCCATATTTACTTGGTTCAGTCCCTGGATGACAATGCTATAGTATGTAATCTCTTACTGTCTCTCCTCCAAGAGAAGATCCTGCAAAGGAAATGAATCTCGCCTTGATAATCCAGTGAAAAAATAAATGTCCTCCACCAATATTGGGAGCACTTTGTCCCCAATATGAAAATCCTACAATATCGGATCCCATGAATGAACTAGGAACTCCAATAGTTCCATTTGCTACCTCATCCTTGAAAATATGAAGTATTTAAGCAACCCGTAATCTCAGAGGGCCCTTAATGTACCAAGATCGTTTAGGGCACTCATATTCTATTTTTCATGTTCTCTTTCTCATCACGTAACCATCATTTTGATCCGATGAATACCTGAAACACAATCATAAGATTCATTAGGATTCATTTCATGCAAAAAACTTGGGAAATTTTGGGCACACAACAAGAAACAAAAATGAAAATTGCGCCCAACGCACCCTAGGTCAAGGGATAGAACGTTGCAGTGCATTTGGCCATCAATTTCAGTGCACTGCAACATACCTTTCGACATTCAAGGGTGGATTTCCTTTAGAGTGCGATATATTTACCCTAAGGGGCTCAAAACCCTAAAAATTGACCATGAAATACAATGAAAATGATACTTAAAGAAAGAGAAGGTTCATAGCTCCAACCAAGATCGAACGGCAAGAGAAATCATCCACTTAAAATATCACAATCGACCGCTGAAGTTCGAGGGAGAAACTAGTTCAAAGCTCCTAATTTTCAAATGGTAACTTTGGAATGGTAAAAACTCTTTTAATTAGTCAATTTTATTATTTTAAATCATATTTAATGCTGTGACTATGGTTTTTATTCATTTTTTCTATGAAACATGTGTTTTTAATCCCTTTGATGGTTTTTTGAACATGTTTCATAGCTGATACAGTGAGATTATTCATGCACATTTATTCAAGAATGATTTGAACAGAAAGCATAGTTTTATCCTTCTTTTTCAAGCTTTGATAAAAATGAAAAAAGAGTTGGAGCACACTTTTATCTTTTTTTCGAGCTTCGATAACTGCGAAAAAGGAACCCCCAGGAGTCTTCTTTTAGCTCTTTTCAGACTCTGATAATGTGAAAATGTTTCCGAGCACTTGTCTTTTCGAGCTCGTAAAAGTAAATGAAACGACATCTACATAGTATAAGTTTAACCCTTTTCCGGACTAAGATAGATTATTTACGAAAATATAAAACCTTAATCGAACATGGCTAAGAGGTTTTCTCAGGTATCATTTTACACTTTTTTGGACCTGAGTGACAAATTTACGAAAAAGGACTCATGGGGTTTTCTTTTTGTCCTCTTTTTCAAACTCTCTAAATATGAAAAAGGATTGGGTTTTCATCGTTGTTAGACTTGTTAAACATAAAATAGTGAAGAAATTGTCAATCATGTCAAGATCAAGTTTAATTTATCGCTAGACTCGTTAAATTATTAAATAGCGATGGATTCACCTAAAGGGTCGAATTATAGATCAAGCATATGTTACCCTCCTCAATCTTGTTAAAAAATAAAGAGGTACTGGTCATCAATGACTGGGGAAAATTTGGGAAAAATAACATAACACTTTATGGTAGCAAGTCGCGCTTGAACATGACACTTTCACTCCATCACCGTGACTTTTGGGTTGGGTAATCTTCTTGCTTGTTCATCATACCTATGGTTCATCATATCATCACTTCAGTTTTGGGTCAATATTTCCAACTCATCTCAGTGTCGCCGATATGTTCAAGAGAAGTCATCTAGTAAATCCTCATCTTTCTACAATACTCATAAGCCTTCGTTTTCATGACAGTCATCCCTGAAAATTTCTATTTCAAGTCACTTTTTGTTTCCGAAATCAATAAATCCCTTTTCACGATAAAGTTTCTTCCTGTCGACATCAACCCATCATCTAGGAAGTTTACTTAGAAACATCTTCCAGTACCTTAGGGCTTGCAACATCATTGGCAAGTTTCTCGCTTCTAGACCTTTGAACGAAATATTTTGTTTGGTGTTCGACATCAAATCATCTATTCACACCTTACAAACTATACTACAGTACCTTGAGAGCCATTAACATCAATGGTGGTTTTCTCGCATCTGTTAACAACTCACATCATTGGTTGGTAATCAGACGATGTATTCCCATGTTCGACTTCAAATCATATATTTACATGATTAGAATTGTACCTCAACAATCGAGTGAACGAGATAAGAAGACCCCGAATCTAGTTTTATCCATCCAGGCTGTGATTTTAGGATTATTGTACACATCATCTGTACGACGGCTTTACATACAGATCGTCATCCAAATATGGTCCTATATCTGTAGGCATGTCTATATTGGGAAACATTCCAATGTAGACGAATTTCTGAATTATGTACATGTTATGATAGTTTTGTGCTGAGCATGGGTATGCCTCCCTCAACAATTCATGATCAATATGAAAATATCATGATGTAATGTATTGCAATTTTGATGTAGGTCATCGTCCACTTCAAATCCTACTGATCACATCGTAAATCGTCTCATCCAAATACTATTATTATTTTTACTTCATGCTTTAGGGAGAAACTGGTATAGGTAAATTTCGGCATCATCCCCCAAGACCTACTGGACATCAATCCCAGGGTCAATGAATAGGGTCTATCATCCTCTTATATTTAGTTTCTATATGCCCTAAGTGAAGACATTCCATTCATGGCTTCAATTGTAAGATTTCCAAGGTTTGAAGTATATATTATATGACCCATTGACTCACTAATGATCCTTTGCAGGGGACTAACTACGTTGCAGTGCCAATACCTCCATACAAGGGTGAACTATAGTGCACTTCCCGACAATCAAGGGTGCGTTGGTCATATGGGAGTGAAATCATCATTGTTCTAGAAATCTCCACATGGCCAGTGCCTTATAGAAGAGTCCATAAGTGTCATATTTCGAATCCAAGTGTCCATCCACCACCTCTGAATTCGGAAACATACCTTGCCTATTATTAGAAAGCCATTCAATGAGAAACTACCATCAGTTTCCCTATAAATTGAGCACTCATATAAGTACTAGGGAGGAATAATTTTGTGCAAAGTTATGCTTTTGGATTCTCATTTGATAAGAGAGTGGAAGTACTGAAATGCTGCTGAGATGATGCTGGATGTGATGAGGCTGGAATGAAGTTGGAGCAGGTTGACGAAAAATCGATCCATTGGTTGTAATATTCTCCTCCTACTTTATTAGTAAATATATCTGTTCATTTTCTCAATAAATATTTCTATATCTTGTGAAATGTATTCTTAATGATGTAGGTATTCTCAGATATAATCGGTTTGATTTGATTAAGATAAGTATATACTTGTATATTGTATGTTGTTTTCTATTCTCTGTCTTTGTTTGCAGGAATCGATCTAGCAGCTTGAGTTGGATTGAGAGCGACGACAACAATGAAAAAAGGAGAAGGAGAGTGAAAGAATCACAAGTAGGCTTATTTACATTTCTATATATCTATTTGTCTTAGAGAAAATAGTAGTTGTCTTTCTTCTATTTTTTTGAGTGAAGGAACACCACACTCAGGGAGTTTAGTTTATCTGTAGATTAAAATTCCGTATAACAGGTATAATTTTTACTTGCAATGATTCACGATTCTCGCACATTGCGGTGGGGGGGGGGGGGGGTGGGTTTGGAGCACAATTGCAGTTTCTCTCCCTCCCCCAAACTCTACCCTATAACACAAATTCCATAGTGAATTGTCAAAAATTTGATTTTGTGAACTGACAAAAATTAGCGAAATGGATCCTCCTACCCATGATACTTTCCCTTATGAATTTTTCAATCTACACATCTTAGCACCTTTGTTACCAAAATTCACCTGTCATTCCGGTTCTGCAAAGTTCCACCCCAACTCTTCAACTTTTGCAAGTAAATCCCTTTGTATCTAGAAATATGTTATTTTTCATATAAGACATCTAGTGAAACAAGAAAAAGCCAGCTCAACTGGCTTGAACCCATTGAGACACCCAAATTTCCACCCTAGTTTTCATAACTAGGCATCATTCCATTTTTAAAGTGGTTTTGGTGCAGCTCCTTTAGAATATGATATCAAACCAGGCGAGCCCATATCCATGTCAACATAGTGATGGGACCATCCCATCCATTTGGTTCACACAGTTAATCACACCATGTTTTACACCTAATATACATTTTCCACCATTGGTTTAAACAACTATCCATGTACCAGGCCTTTCATGTAATATGCATTTTATTGGAACTACGAGGGAGGACTCACAAGTGAAATAAAAAAAATTATAAAGACTTCACAAACTAATGCACATTCAAGGGTATTTTACTGCGAGATGAAAGTTATTATCCCTTGCAGACACAATGACTAATAAAATTTATATGATCTCTAAAGAAATCAAAACATTTGATATGGTTAAAATCTTACAAAACCCATTTAAAGGGAATTTCCAAAGCATAGGAATAGGTATTCAATTTCTAAGATAAATGTAACAGAGTGAGATTTCATTAAACATGTAGTGATTTCAAATTTATTTCCCAGCAATAGATTATAAAGTTGATGATATATTAGAGATTTTAGTATATATTTCTTTATTTCATTCATCTTCAATAGTATAAAATCCCTATATTTTACAGTCATGAATAATTTTATGCCTCAAACCCTATAGGAATGGTTTTTCTAGATAAGTTAGAAATTTAGGAAATGAAACATAGGGAGAAGGACTTTGGATATTTGGTAATTGAAAGAATAAAATCCAACTTGATTGAGTAGAAGAGACACAACACCAATGGAATATATCTAGGAGGTTGCGTCTTGTGGCTGGAGTTTTGGAGCGAAGAAATACTAAGAGTGTTATAACTATAATTGAGTGGTGACTCTTTTAATCTCACTTGTTCACTTATCATGATATTATTCCATTTATTTATCTACACATTTTTCATTGTCATATTGATATATGTGAAACAATATCAAATGTTTATAGAATTGGTTGAATTAGTGTTGATATATGTGAAACAACATTGGATGTTTTTTGTTTTTATATCATTTTCTAGATGACACCAACCTTTAACATGCCATTTTTTAGGTGTTTCCTTCCATTTACCATGGAGTTTTTCACATGGGTCACTATATAGAACAAGGCCTTTCATCATATGGTTTTGATAAACAATGAATTACGAGTTATGCTCTTTTTTCTCAATTTCATGCCCATTGAATTCTTTTGATAAATATCGAATGGATTTTGAGTTGAGTTGATCCAAATTGGATCATTATAACGTTTTTCATCCATCTCAATGCATTTGGAGTGGAAAAAGTGGAGGAATAAGCTCATGGGACCGTTTTCACTAGTGAGTCCTAGTTTGGAAAAGCAAGGTTCGAAACCTTCTAGGAGCATTTTGAGGCATCAAACGACATTTTTTGGGGGTAAAAATTTTGCGCTTTAGTGCTGCACCATTTCATGTTGTTCTACACATAGAGATATTTCCAACGACGCAATAAGTGCATCAATCAGAGTCCGTATGCAAAAATTATGCCACTTAGAATTTAACCTTGCTGTTTTCACACCTACAAATCGGGAGGATACCACGTCGGCCCCCATTATTCATGGAAAAGGGGATAGCCAAATGTTTATGATGTAAAAGTCTATGGAAGAGTCTATATAGTAACTCTAGTTAAGAGTAGATATAGTTAAAATTAATCACTAGTAGGCTGTGAGGTTGTGTTATAATCGGGCCACTCAGAGGAAGAGACATTTCATTCTTTCAAGAGAATTTTGTTCCATAACTAAGCAAGATAGCCAGGAGAGATAGGAGGTAGAGAAAATAGAAAGGATAAGTGCACTGTAGCAGCCCAAAGGCCATATAAATTACTTCTTTGTACCTATATCCTTATTTTCTAGACAGAGAAAGAGAGCAAAGCGATCTCACCTTCCAGATGGGTTTTCTCCCAAAAGGGTTTCCCATGGAATATTTTGTGTCTTATGTATGTGTGAGAGCTTATTTTTTCATTATCTATTTCTCTACATAATTTCCATTTGCATGCATCCACTAATTACAATTAAATCTACATATCTTGAAGTTAAAATAAACTGTAATAGTGTAGAATTTTCAGATTTCTAATATAGTATTATCAGATCTATTGTGACGAACTATCCAGTGGAATATCCATGACGATTTATGGATCATTTGGTATCAGAGTAGGATTATTTGGGTATTTTGTGAATATTTCAGGGATCTTAATCAACAAGGTCGAAAATCATAAAACCATAATCATGGTCGACGAATCTGTAAATGAACCACGTGATCCTGCAGAGGTGAGGTTTACGTGGTTGGAAAAAAGTCACAGATATCAACTGAAATGTAAGCCTCCTTATGTAATCCTTGAATAATAAGCTAGGGAAATTTGGAGAAGATGGGGGTTCAAATGCAGAGCACAAATTAGAATGGGGATCAGAAGATCGAGGAGAAATGAAGAGCCAATCAAAGAGAGGACCCAAAAAATATCAACCCAGTTCGAGTGCCATGAACCAATCACCATCCTTGCTTAAAATGGAAGAAAAATTCGATATCAAGTTGTACCATGGAAAGATTAATGCTCTGAAGCTGAACCACTAGTTGCAAAAACTACAGGTTTATTTTAGTGTCCATCAGATCCAGGAAGGGAAAAATATTTCATTTGCGTGCTTGAAATTAGAGGGCCATGCACTGATTTTGTGGGAGAGGTACACAGAAAACTTGAGGTTGGAGGGAGAACCTCCAGTGACTAGGTGGGAGGGTTTCAAAACCCTCATTAAGTCATAGTTTTATCCCATTTGGTACGTGGAGGGTCATTGGATCCGGTGGCATTATTTTAGGCAAAAGCCGGGCCAAAGCATGCTGGAGTACACCACAAAATTTAGAAAGATGGTGATAATGTTGGGTATCTCTCCAAAGAACCCAAATGTACTCCTCAAGTATTTGTGGGGTCTGCATCACCATCTGCATGAGAAAGTGATATTTTTCAAGCCCAAATCAGTGGATGAGGCCTTTTTATAGGCACAATACATAGAAAACATATGCTTAAAAAAATACCCAACATTAGGATGGGAAATTAAGGATGCAAAGCTAAAGGTAACAAAAAAGTGTAAAATTATATTTGTTATAAGTGTTGATTTTATTAATGAAGTAGATATAGATGTGGTTACCCTTGATGTATGTGGATTCGTGTTTGGAAGTCCATACATGTACATGCATGATGAAATATTCATGAGGAGAGCTAACAAGTACCAACTCATCAAGTATGGAAAATAATTCATCATCAATGCGCACAAAGACAAGTCAAATTTTTTGCTGGTAGGTGCTAAACAAGCCAAGGAATTGATCTGCTCTAGCAAGAAGTAAGTTTTATTGTTTTTAAGAGAATATCAGTCTACAGAGGAGTGAATAAGAGGTAAGGCATCCCTAGAGGGGTGTACTAAGAAACATAAACATCAATTAGAGGAGTTGTTACAGGCATACAGGTATGTGTTCCTAGATGGTAAAGGGTTACCACCTAAGAGGGAAGTGGATCATGAGATCCAACTATTTCCAGACTCCCCATTTCCAAATATTTGGCTGTACAAGTAGTATACTATAGAATCAAGTGAGGTGATGAAACAGTTGCAAAAATTTATGGAATAGGGTGTCATTCGACCAAGTACATCACCATGTGGGTCACCCATCATTATTATGCCAAAGAAGGATGATACTTGGCAGATGTGTATAGATTACAGGGAGTTGAAGAAAATCACGCTCAGGAATAGATAGCCCCTGCCTAGGATAGATGAATTTTTGGATCAGTTGCAACAAGAAAAATACTTCACCAATTTGGACTTGAACTATGGATATCAGAAAGTTCGAGTCAAAGAAGAAGATACATGGAAGATCGCCTTCAAAACCAGGCAAGGTTTGTATGAGTGGTTAGTTATGTCATTTTTCTTATGTAATGCACCAAATACATTTATGAGATTAAGGAATGATGTACTGTGACCTTTTATAGATTTATTTGTTATTGCCTATTTGGATGATATGCTGGTATATAGTGCTACCTAGATGGAGAATATGCCACATTTGACGTAGGTGTTGGAAACATTGAAGAAGCACCAACTGCTAGCAAATCTCAAGAAGTGCGAGTTTGTGCAATAGTCTTTGATGTATATGGGGTATGTGATTAGTGGAGGCGAGTTGAAGAGATAAGTCCTTCCAAGATGGAGGCCATCATGAAATGGCCAATGCCTACTAATGTTTTTGAAGTCAGGAGTTTCATTAAGGAAACACATTACCTAAGGAATTTCATAGCCTCATTTTTAGTGGTAGCAACATTGCTCCACGCCATAACAAAAAGTGGCAAGAGTTTCCAGTGGGGAAAAGGTAAACAAAGGGATTTCAAGGAGCTAAAGAAGAATATCTATCAAGCACCAGTTCTAAAATTACCAAAATTGTAGTAGCGTTTTGAAGTGGAGACAGATGCGATTTGGTATGCTATGGGAGATGTCTTGATGTAGGGAGGAAGGCTTGTATGCTACCTTTCTGAAAATTTTCATAGGGAAGTTCTTAACTACCCTACCTATGACAAGGAACTCTATGCTATGGTGTAAGATGTGAAGAAGTGGAAGAAATATTTTATGGGAAAAGAGACATTAATCCACATAGATCACTAGATGTTACAGTATTTGTAGTTCTAGAGTAAGCCACAACAAACCATACATTACAAGTTGAAGGGGGTTTTATAGAAGTTTCATTTTTTAATCAAATATAAGAAGGGAAACAAAAAAAATTTTGACAACATGATTTCAAGGCCACCCACATAAAATATTACAACTTTGGGAGCTCTTATGCACATGGAGCCATTCACCCATGATGCATATATAGAGGCATATTCAAAGGATGAGGATTTCAAGGAGGCATATCAACAGTTGCAGGGTCGAAGTCATGTGCATGATGGCGACAATATCGTTAAATACCATCTCGAGGCTCGAGTTACTCTACAGGTTGGATAAGCTATGTGTTCCTAAAGGTGAGCGATTGTAGTTGATTAGAGAGGCTCACACTTCCAAGGTTGCAGGGCACTTTGGTGTAGGGAAGAGAGTGTCTAACTTGTAGAGGTATGTGTATTGGCCCAAGATGCAAGAGCAGGTAGCTAGGTTCAGAAGAGGATGCATGCTTTGTTGTAAGAGCAAGCCTAATAACAAGAAATAGGGTCTATATCATCCATTAATTGTACCTACTTGTCCTTGGGAAAGCATTTCTATGGAATTTGTTGGAGGTTTACCGAAAACCAGGAAGGGACATGAATACCTGTTCGAGGTAGTTGGCAAGTTAAACAAGATGTGTGTTCTGATGCCCTATAAAAAGACCATCAATGAGAAAGAAACAACAAACTTGTTCTTTGGATAGGTATGGGTGCACTTTTGGATATTGAGGAGCATTGTTTCAGACAAGGATACAATATTTCTCAGTGCATTCTAGACTACATTGTGGGAGAAGATGGACACAAAGTTGAAGAGATCTAAAACATTCCATCCATAGAAATATGGGTGGAAATAATTAGTCAATAGGAATTTAGGGAAACTTCTGAGGGGATACAACCAGAAGCATCCAAAGACCTCGGATGAAAATATGGTATATATACAACATTCATACAACAAATCAGTCCACACTTCTACAAGAAAGTTCCCATTTGAGACTTGTTTTGGATATTTTCCACCTTCACGTTTGGATATTTCATATGGGTAGCAAGGAGGAGTGAGGGAAAATTTTGTAAGAGATGCTTTGAGGGCTGAAAAAATTACAGAGAAGATCAGGAAGATCCATCTATAGGTACAATAAACACTGCAAAAGTCACAAGAGAAGTATAAGGCCAGGGATGATCACCAAAGAACAGAGAAATAATTAAAGGTGGGAGACAGAGTATGGTTATAGTTGAACAAGGAGAGGCTACAGGGACCTAGTAATAAAACTAAGGCTCCGAGGTATGGTCCCTTTCAGATACTAAAAAGGGTGGGCGATAATTCCTATCGACTCAGTTTACCACCATATATTCACATTACTTAATTGTGAATGTAGATAAATTAAAACTGTATGAGCCTTCCATGTTAGATCAGGAAGAGTAATAAGTCCTATATTCTATGGAGGATTTGTCATTAGATGCTTAGGAATAGTTGATAGAAGATACAATTTTGCAGAAGAGGTCTAGAACTACAAGACAAGGGTAGCATGACATTTGGTAGATTGGTTTGAAGGGACAATTTCCAGGCAAAGCTAAATGGTACACCATAGAGAAGGTGGAGGAAAAATTTCCTCACCTCATTCAGTAAAATGTTTTTGGGACCAAAAGGCTCCCAAAATGGGGAGGTGTGATCAATATTGGATCAATACATTTTTTTTCATCCATCTCGATGCATTTGGAGTGGAAAAAGTGGAGGAATCAACTCATGGGACCTTTTTTACCGGCGGGACCCAATTTAAAAAAATGAGGTCTGAAACCTTCCGAGAGCGTTTTGAGGCATCAAACGAGGTTTTTGGGGGTAAAAGTTTGCCAAAACCTAACCATCTCATGTTTTTATATGCACAAATATATTTCCAACGACGCAAGAAGCGTGTCAATCAGAATCCATATTCCAAAGTTATACCACTCAGAAGTTGAACATCCTCTTTTCACACCTATAATTTGGGAGGATGCCGCATCAACCCCCATTATTCATGGAAAATGGGCTAGACACTTTTTTATGATGTAAAAGAATCTAAAATAATTTTAACTCTAGTTAAGAGTTTATGTAGTCAAAATTAGCCACTACTAGGCTATCGGCCAGTGTTATAACCAGGCCACTAGGAGGAAGAGACATTCCATTCTTTCGAGAGCATTTTGTTCCATAACTAAGAAAATATAGCTAAGATAGATAAGAGGTAGAGCACACAAAGAGGATATGTGCATTGTAGCAGCCCATGGGGCACAAACATTACTTCTTTATACCTACAACCTTATTTTCTAGAAAGAGAAAGAGAGTGAAGCAACCTCACCTTCTAGCCGAGTTTTCTCCCAAAATGGTTTCCCAGAGCATATTTTGTGTATTATGTCTGTGTGATAGCTTATTTTGTCATTCTTTATGTTTATGCATAATTTCCATTCGCATGCATGCACTAATTAGAGTTAAATCTACATATATTGAAGTCTATATAAACCGTAATAATGTAGAATTTTCAAATTTCAAATATAATATTATCAGATCTGTTGTAACAAACTGTCTAGTGAAATATCCATGAAAATTTACAGGTCATGTGTTGATCTTTTTCTCTATTAGATGCAATTTTAGGTATTTTTCTCCATATGATGAGCTCACTTATAAACTTAAAAGTGTGATTGAATTATTTATATATGTTTTATTGTGTAAAAAAAATTATCATGAAAAAACATGACATGATAATAAATGTTGGTTAAATTTAATGACATATTTTTTTATTTATGCAGGTATATTTTCATAACCCGTAATCATGTTGATGTAAGTTTTTGGATAAATATTGTGTGTAGGTTTGATGATGTCCTACGTTTCGAGTGGTGTCACCACCCATCATCAGGTGCTTAAGCATAATAGATCGAAAAAGAGTGTTGGGGCTGGTTGTAAAGGAAGAATTAACTAGGTGAATGTTAAAGGGAGAAACGATTAAATGAACGTTAACAATTTTTTTAATAATAAATGTTCTTGACCATAATTTAATAATAAAAAGTTTTTTCACACAAAAATATTTTTTTACCATAAGTTTAGAATAATTAAAAAAATAAGGAATTAGATCATAATTTAAGAAATGAAATATAAAAAAATAATTTTAACCATAATTTTAAAAATAATAAATAAAATTTTGACTGGAATTGAAGAATAAAGAAAAATGTAATGAAAATAATAAAGTGATAATAAAATAAAATAAAATAAAACATAAAAAATATAAATTTGTCACCTATGACTAGAATTGAAGAATAAAGAAGAATATAATGGTATTAAGAAAACAAAATAAAATATAAAAATATAATTTTTGACTTGTGTCTCAATTATCTAAATTAAACTAATTTGAAAGAATTCAATATAAAGAGTTATTAATTTGATGTAAGGATCAATGAAAACGATGACATTGGCTATAAAGTGTTAATAGTAATATATGATAATAAAATTTATTGAAAAGACAAATATAGAAATATGTTTTAATAAGATTTTGTTTTTAATTAAATGGTAATGAGTTTAACTAATAAAAACAGAGTCACCTAAGATATAAATGATGTAAATCTCGCGGGGGGTAGGGGGGTGGGGGGTAGGGGGGAGACTTGGGGATGGTGGTGAGAGAGACCAGGGGAAGAGAAAGGAGGGAAGGAAAAACAAGAAAAATGATAGGGAGTTAATGACAAAGATGATGGATAAGACGCTTCCACGAGTCACTAACGTTGTGCTCATCTTTTTATTCTTAAATTATGGTCAACATATTTTATTATTATTATTTTTTAAAATTCAATAATAATGTTCATTTAATCATTTCTCCTTTTAACATTCACCTAGTTAATTATTCTGTTATAATTAGACAAACATTCTTTTTCGATATATCATGCTTGAGCCCCCAATGATGGGTGGTGAGACCACTCAAAATGTAAGATATCATTAAACTTGCACACAACATTTATCCATAAACTTACATCAACATTTCTTTTCCATATTTTAAAAAAATTATATAAAATTGATTTTTTTTTATTATGTTACAATGCATGAAAGTGTTTACCCATTTTTTTATGAACCGAGATGGAGAACCAAGAAACAAAAATATAGCTAACCGTTAATTAAATCCATCCACATAAAATGATTATACCCCGTAGTCACCACCACCCTGCGCTTGGTGGAAAAAAAAACACCCAAACAAAATAATGCACGATGAGAGGGAATTTAAAATGTGAAAGGGGTTAAAGGTGGTGAGGAATAAGAGTGACTAGTGTAATAGGGGAGAGACTGAGACTAGAACTGTCAGACCTTTACTTGGCTTCCTCTTTTCATAGACAAACCTTATGGAATCCCGTTGTATGCCAGGGAGTTCGAGGTAATGTCCAAGAATAGAAAGACTAGCTGATCTCACCTTTTTCTCTATTTGGTTGGCCCTATTATTATTTAATGGGAGAAAATTATCTGGTCGATATGGTCAATTACACCGACCATTTCAATTTGGATCTCCATACCCTCATTTATTATATTTCACAATGGGTACTGGGTGGGAAAAAAAAAACATGAGAAAAATGATAAATTCGTGTCTCACTCATTTAGTCGCAATTTAAAGAATAAAATTCGAACAAATTGGATAGAAAATGAAAATTTGAATAATGTAGTGAAAGATACAATTGACCGGCATTCATCAAGTTGGAAAAAAATTTAGAGAGAATGGTTGAACCATTCTATTATTCGAACGGATAAAAATATAAATCGGAATTTGAATGTGTACAAATGGTCCCATCAGACCGAATAGTTCATGAAATATTTGAAACATTTTTTTTATAAAAAAAAAAACTATTTTCAAGTAGTGTTTGATGTAATTGAATCATGTACTAATACTAATTGAAATAAAATTGGTTGGAAAGATTGTTTTCAGTTTTTTCAACATACTAACATTTCCGAACTCATTATGGATTATTTGATTGTGCACACAAAAAAAAAATTGTTTGATATTGATGAAACATATAATACAATATGGCGACACTCCCATATTTTTTCACTCAACTAGTTTATTATGGTATTGGAAACATGGTTTGAAGGCACAAAAGGGGGGGATGTAATAATACTGAAAATGTGTTAGAATATTGGTAATGTTTATTAAAATGTTAGTCATGGACAAGGCTATAAAGAAACAATATATGAAACAATTGGAGTAGGTACGTATTGTGCTGTCGATGGGGAGGATGTTGGAAGGAAGGATCTAGACAATACTGAATTTTGGACTCTGTCTCTGATCACAATGTAATTTATTCTTAATCAAAATGAATGTAAAGGATTCCAGTTTCATGATTTGAAATTTATGGTGTCTCTCCCTATCCTTCTGCAATTTATCATGGTATCAAAAATCAGGTTCTCTCTATTATAATTATGTGTAATTACTGGCCAACCTCCATTGGGAGAGCTAGTGGTGATCTACAAGCGACCAATTATTAGTTAGAGACTAGGAACACTGAATAAGATTCATTGCAATACACTATTAAAGAGACCCACCATAATCGTGAAGGGACAAATAAAAAAATCCCATGAGTGGTGACAACTATGACTGTAATCGATTGGTGACTCTTTGTGTTACTTCTCATGGGAAAAATAAGTCTATAATATTTTTTATGATTGGGATTAAATAAAAAATGAGAAAAAATTGGTTATACATGAATCTTAAACCCTAGTAAAACTATGATATGCTTCAAATGTGTGTTGATTCATGTAAGTTTTATGGCCGAAAGAGGGTATGCAGGTAATTCACTAAGAATATTAGCTTACTTTGTGGCATGGTTTATTGTATCCCTTGAATTTTATACACTGCACACCAACCAAAGAGGATAATATTATCTAAAACTCATCCATGCTCGTGGTCTTTCGCCAATTGAAATTATGCTTCGACATTGTCAGTGTCACGTCACCTATTGTAAAACCGGTTGCAATGGTAGCAAGCAATTTGGACATGATAGAGGCTCTATGGAATTGTGAGAAAAGTGAGGAAGTCATTTAAATTCACTGTGAAATCTCTTAGTGCATGACCAACAAGTGATTCACCTACATAGACACACCAATAAGGTATTCTTCTTCCTCATATCCCTCCAATGCTTCTTACATCAAAATACCATAGTGTAAGGTAATAAGAAAATAACAGAAATTGTCGTCAAGTCAGTTTCCCAGAAATGTAATAATAAAAAATAAACATGTAATGGGATAAATCATAAACATGTGGTGACAAATATGAAGAAATAAATGGAAAGTTACTAGAGGGCGTGGACAAATGATGAAAGATTTCCAAGGAGCTTCCTGCCTTTTTTTTGTAAATTGGAGTACTTATATTTCATCTGAAAAAAGTGATTATAGAGCTTGACATTAAGATCCACCCAGTATATTAGAAAACCACAATAACCCAAGAACCTAGTACAATCAAAGCTAGAGAGAAAAATGCTCAATCTACTTCATCTAGGCATATTTATACTAATCACTTCTTCAATGGATACAAACATGATATAATGAGACCATGTATACAAGTATTTCTCTACATGGTTTTCAAAGTTGAAATACATTAAGAGGAGAGTCCATCGAGTTCATAAAAAAGAAATAGATTTGCAAGTAAGTCTTTCTCTAGCAAACCAAAAACTATTTCTAGCATACCAAAGCAAAGCGTGCCTCCTTGCAATCCTAAATCACCAGAAATTGATTTCCATAGAAGAAAATATATGTGCAGGAAATACCTATCGCCAAAAAAATGAGAAAATCAAATTTCCTCCACACAATCCAAAAATCATCATAAATTGTTAATTTTGGATAACCAGGTCCAAACTCCATGTTGTGATGCTTAGATGAAGATTCCAATATTTTTATTGGATTCCTCTTTTGGAGAGGTGCAAGATCGATCTAAATATCATCTTGATCCGATGAGTAGAACATTTATTTTGAATTAATTCCACTTATGTGCAAGGTCGGTCATATTTGAAATTTAGGCTTAAAGCCCTAGCAGATGTGTCACACACCCTCACCGATGGATATATATAGCTCAACGTTGGAGGTCATTTCATCCATCACTCATCACACATTCTCTCTCTGCATCTGATTGGTTCGATCATCACTTGGAGTCTCTTCTTCTCAACACGAGGGAAAATTGCAGTAAGGATATTTCTGTTTTGACCTAGGGTTTCGCCACAGATTTGACCAACGTTGACTTTGGTCAACGCTTGGTCAAACTAACCCTAATTTCTCCCAAAATTTTGATTTCTGAAGTCTGCAATTTTTGGCATGAAAATCGAGGCTGGATGTGACTTTGACTGGGCTGCATTGACTTTTGCTGCTGTTTTTTTTGCATTGACCATTGACTGGGACAACGTTGAATTGTGTTGACTTTGGGTTGACTGATATATATCTGTCCGAGAGGGTTGTGTGACACATTCTGGTTGGTTGACCGTATTGAGACTTTGCTGGTTGAAGCATCTTGTTGACCGCTGTAACACACCACAACACATATATTTTGTTGATCAAGTTAAGTGTATTTTTGGCTTGTCTTTTGTTGATCTATTGGTATGTTATATCAGAATTTTACATTCTTGTTTATGTGATTGTTGTTTGATATTGGGGATAAAAGTAAATTTTCATCAAGCATAGAACATCTACAAAAATTTACATGGTATCAGAGCTAAGGTGAAGACAAAGCTCAAGTTTGTAGCAATCACCAAAGAAGAGCATGGGTACCTCAAACTATAATGGCTTCAAAGATGACGACAAATTGACTGGGAAGGAAGACTTCCATGCCTAGAATATGACTTGGATATTATGTTGGAAGACCAAGATGTCATGGACTATGTGCAGGGTAAAATCCAAGAGCCTCCATCCTCTGCACTTGCTGCCACCAAGTCAAAATATAAGAAGGGGGAAATAAAAGCAAAGCTGATGATCCGAGATTCAATTCACAAGAGTCTAGTAGCCTACATCTCTAAGCTGGGCACATCCAAGGAGATGTATGATAAGTTGGTCAACATGTTAACGGCCAACAATGAAAATCAAGTCCTTTTCTTCAAGAAAGGCAAGGATGAATCCATCCAATCATATTTTCTGAAGTTGATCGAAATCAAAAATAATATTCTTGCCATTAGGGAGACAATATTTGATCGAGAAATGGTTCTCACCGTATTTGGAGGTCTCTCCTCCGAATGGCATGTATTCAATAATACAATTCTCAATAACAATGTGATACCTGATTTTGACGAAGTATTATCGAGATGCATACAAGAGGAAACAAGGATGAAGGAATATTTAAATGAAGGAAATGATACCTTCACTGCTCGTGCTAAGAAGAAGAACAATGGTGGTCTGAGGAAAAAAGGAAGAGTAGGGGCCCAAGGAAAGAAAGGGAAATGTTACACATGTCACAAGACCGACCATGATGCTAGAGAATTCCCTTTCAAGAATGATTCTCCTGATGATGATGACAACAAAAACAACTAGAGGAATGGAAATCAAAGTAACAATAGGTTCAAAGGGAAGAGGAAGGATCCCTCTGGTGGAAATGGAAAACCTTTCAAAAGGTAGATAATTATGAGGAATCTAATGTTGTTGATGATAAAAGAAATGAATTCATTATTGTATCTACCCTCTCTGATGCATCTCCACCCGACACTATTGATGTCTGGTTGATAGATAGTGGTGCCTCAAGGCACATCACTTGGTTTAAGGAAGCACTTTCTAATATGGTTGAGAAGGATGTTAATCTGAAAATTATCCTTGGAGATAATGCCACATATCCTGTGAAAGGGATAGGGACTGTGACCCTCTACTTATCTCAAGGTCAAGTCCTTCTCTTGCAAGATGTATTCTATTACTTTATTTGAAGAAGAACCTTGTGTCTATTTTTGCCATGGAAGACAAAGGTTTCAATGCGGCATTCGTTGATGGGAATGTGTTCATTTGGAAGAAGAGTTTCAAGGAAGCTATCACAATTGGGTTTAGAGTTGATACACTCTACCAAGTTGGAGGAAGTCCACCGGGAACGATGACATGTGATACTATCTGATAGACTGAACTATGGCACTGGAGGTTTGGACACCTTCATTACAAAGCCCTTCCTGAAGTAAGGAAGGTGGTGATGGGGATGCCTAAATTCAAGAATGATCATGAAGGTGTATGTTAGGGTTGTTCCGAAGGAAAGCATACAAGGGGACCTTTCCCCTCAAGTGTCACAAAGACATCCGATGTCTTGGAACTGATACATTTTGATATGTCTGGTATGATTCCTGTGACATACTTAGGAGGATGTTCTTATTATATGACGTTCATAGATGACTTCTCTCGTGAAACCTGGATATAATTCTTGAAGAAGAAGGATGAGTCTTTCATGTGGTTTCGTATCTTCAAAGCCTTGGTGGAAAATATAACAGGGAAGAAGATCAAGATTTTGAGGACTGATAATGGAACTGAATATGATATGAATGAGTTTAATAAATTTTGCAAAGAAGCTGGCATCAAGAGGGAGACCACAACCGTATATACTCCTGAGAAAAATAGCGTTGTTGAAAGAAAGAACATGACCATTGTGGAAGCTTCCCGTGCCATGCTATGTGACCAAGGTCTTCCGAAGTTTCTGTGGGGAGAAGCTGCAACACTGCTTTGTACATACAAAATTGACGCCCGCATTCGTCTCTGGAATCCAAAACTCCCGAAGAGGTTTTCTCTTGTAAGAAACCTAACTTCTCTCATTTTAGAGTTTTTGGTTGTCTCTTTTATTTTCATGTTCCGAAAGAGAAGAGGAGCAAGTTGGATACTTCTGGGAAGAAGGGAATGTTTGTGGGCTACAACGAAACTTCGAAGGCTTATAGAGTCTATGTGCCTGGTCAAAGGGAATTAGAGATATGCCACGATGTTACCTTTGATGAAGATGCTTCCCTGGGGAAAGTAATCAATCTTCTGAACTTTGAGGAAGATCATGAAGTAAGGTCTGGAAATCAAGAAGAACCGAAGGATAAGACGATGCCCGATGTTGAATGACCGATGGACCCTATTGATCCACCTCCTTTAGTGAAGAGAAGACCATCATGGCTTAGGGAAACTCTCGAGGATGCTGAGAGAAATATGGCCCCAAGGGGGACATTCTGTGAAATTAAGAAGCTAAATAGATACCAATGGTATCTAGCAGCCATGAGTGCAATCGTACAATCTGATCTTGGATCTTTTGAAGAATCCATAAAGCATCAAGTTTGGAAGGATGCAATGCGTGAAGAATATGAGTCCATTATGAAGAATGATGTCTGGGATGTGGTTTCGAGACCGGAGGACAAAGAATTTGTCACCTCGAAATGGCTCTATAAGATCAAGCATGGATCTGATGGTAGTGCTAAAATGTTCAAGGCAAGATTGGTTGCCCGTGGCTTCTCTCAAAATGAAGGCTTAGACTATGATGATATATTTACACCTGTGGCTCGATATACCACCATCCGATCTATCATAGCCCTTGCTGCTACGCAAGGATGGAATATTCATCATATGGATGTGAAGACTGCATTTCTGCATGGTGCGATAAAGGAAGAGGTGTATGTGGAGCAACCTCTGGGGTTCGAAGTCTAGGATTGAGACACCCATGTATGCAGGTTGAAGAAAGCCTTCTATGGGTTGAAGCAAGCACCCAGGGCTTGGTACGAGAGAATAGATATCTACCTGATGAAGCTGGTATTCACTCGTAGTAATGCTGACCTGAACCTTTAATTCATAGTTGATAGAGAAAGGCCTCTCATTCTGGTGATGTATGTGGATGACCTCTTCCTGACAAGTGCTGACCCTCTCATTCATCAGTGTAACAGGGATCTTTATTTTGAGTTCGAGATGAAGGACCTAGGTCTGATGCATTACTTCCTAGGCCTAGAGATCTGGCAGAGACCTTGCAAGATATTCCTTTATCAAGGAAAATATATTGTGAAGCTATTGGAAAGATTTGGAATGGTGGAATGCAAGTCCATGTCGACACTGATGGAGCTCAACTTTAAGAAGTTGAGTGGGAGAGTTGCTAGGCCCGTGCTAGAAAATACTACTGAGTATCATCAACTCGTAGGGGCCCTGATGTTCTTAGTGAACACCCGTCCAGACGTATGTTTTGCAGTGGATACTTTGAGACAACGCATGGTTGATCCTCATCACATTCATTGGGTTGGTGCCAAGAATATGTTGAGATATATTTGGGGCACGATAAACCATGGGATGGGATACACTGCTGGGAGTGTGAAACTCCATGGGTATGCTAATGCCGATTGGGCTGGTAGTGTGGTGGACCATAAGAGCACACTTGGATGATGCTTCACGCTTTTTTCTGCTTCGATGTCATGGATGATCAGGAAGAAGAAGTTGGTGGCTTTGAGCACTGCTGAGGCCGAATACATTACAACAAGTATGGCCTATTGTGAAGTAGTTTGGTTGCGAAATATCTTCAATGAGTTGTTCAGGCATGTGCTAGATACCATCGTGATACTCCGTGATAACCAGAGTGGGATTCGGTTGTCCGAGAGTCTCGTGTTCCACGATCGATCCAAGCATATTAATATTAGGTACCACTTTATCCGAGATATGGTATAGTGAGGTGTCGTAAGGCTCGATCACATGGGAACTGATGAGCATGTCATGGATATTATCACAAAGCCCTTAGGGAAGGTCAAGTTCCTAACCTTCAGTGAAAATATTGGAATCGTGGAAAGACCCTATGCTGAGGGTCCTATTGGACAATGAGCTCTGGGAGCTCCAGGGGGCTTTGGGGATAGCTCCTTGGAGCTATAAGCAACCACAGGGCTAGGCTAGCCAAAATTTGTTGGTGTGCTTCTGCCCCACCGTTATGATATTGAGTTGGTTCACCTCTCATGATCTATGCCCTGTATGCATCCTACCCATTGAGTGCCGGACTCATGGGAAGTACCTCTCATTTGGCTAGTGAGGTGGGAAAAAATATAAACCAGTAGAAAAGACCGACGAATGCATCAGAGATTGCTGTACTCTTTATGTCTTGGATGGCACGTGTCCAACCACTTGATTTGGGATCAAGTCCAGTGAGGTTTCAGACCTCCAATTGACTTCGGGTTAGGTAAACCAACTTCAGGTTGGTATGAGACTCCTTTGAGTCCTATAGAGGTTTCAAACCTCTGAGCTGAATTTGTTAGCCAGGAGTGATTTTTTTGTGACTCACCTTTTTTTCTAAAATAAAGAAGCCTATAAAGCAAGTTACGACGGGATGACACATGATGTATGGATGTCACAGGTGGATGGAGTTATCCCCTAGTTGAGAGAGAGTGTTAATTTTGGAATGATAGGTCCAAAATTCATGTTGTGATGCTCAGATGAAGATACCAATATTTTTATCGGATTCCTATTTCGGAGAGGTGCAAGATCGATCTAAAGATCGTCTTGATCCGATGAGCAGAACATTTATTTTGAATTAATTCCACTTATGTGCAAGGTCGGCCATAATTGAAATGTAGGCTTAAAGCCCCAACATATGTGTCACACACCTTCACTGATGGATATATATAGGTCAATGTTGGAGGTCATTTCATCCATCACTCATCACACATTCTCTCTCTGCATCTAATTGGTTCAATCATCACTTGGAGTTTCTTCTTCTCCACACATGGGAAAATTGCAGCAAGGATATTTCTGTTTTTACCTAGGGTTTCACCGTAGATTTGACCAACGTTGAATTTGGTCAACGCTTGGCCAAACTGACCCTAATCTCTCCCAAAATTCTGATTTCTGAAATTCACATTTTTTGGCATGGAAATTGAGGCTAGACCTTGACTTTGACTGGGCTGCGTTGACTTTGCTGTTGCTGTTTTTGCATTGACCATTGACTGGGACAACATTGAATTTTGTTGACTTTGGGTTGACTAATATAGAGCTTTACGAGAGGGTTGTGTGACACATTTTGGTTGGTTGACCATATTGAGAATTTTCTGGTTGAAGCATCCTGTTGATCGCCATAACGCACCACAACACATATATTTTGCTGATCAAGTTAAGTGTATTTTTGGCTTGTCTTCTGTCGATCTATTGTTATGTTATATCAACATTTTACTTTCTTGCTTATGCGATTTCTGTTTGATATTGGGGATAAAAGTACAGTTGCATCAAGCATAGAACATCTACAAAAATTTACATAAATTTATTTCCACAAAAGAAAATATAGGTTGAGGAAATACCCAACACCATCGAAACCAACAAACAACATGAATATATCCTCACCATCAAAAGTATAAAATAACATAGTCCAATTTACAACCCAAATGACATGAGGAACAAAGAAAACTTAAAATGGGTACACTATGAAGGGAGTGCACCTTATACATACCCAGTACACCGCCATGTCAAACATGATAATGAACCAAATCTAGAGTATACAATTGCAGTGACTAGAAAAAAACACCATGAACCGAGAACCATTATAAACACACAATGCCTTAACAATACCATTTAATCCATGACTGAATCAAAAGCTTAATATATGAGCAACTCTCACTAATACTAACTCACATATCAACCAAGAGGATTTATGTAACACCCTACCCCACATTTACCCACTTTAAAATACTTAAAAGGGTATATATGAGGTGACATGACCCAAATTCCAAGATGTAGTTGCGAAAATTGGGTCTAACTTGCCAACACATGTTATTCATTTTTACAAACACTTTGCGTACATAGTACTTGTAAGTCATGGATGTATAGTTTGGTCATTGTTTACATTAGTTTCATCAGATTTCATCAAGAAGGCTTGTTGCCATATCATAATTGTTGCAACAAACACATATTAACTCATTCATCCATATAAAATCACAAAGAGCCCATCAAACCATGAAATAGATCTAGATCAAGAGCACATCCTATAACAATAAATTTGTGATGCATGTAGCATATACTTAACCAACAATAAATCCATGAAAAACCAGTTATGTAAGAAATAGTAAATTAGCAATTATGCCCATTGACCATAAATAAATAATAACACATATTAACATATCACTACAAGGAAAAGACCCTCTAGTGGATGTTTTTGAGGAACCCCACAGAAAAATACCCCATACATCTGTTTCTAGCGGAGGTTAGTAGAGGAGGTTGGCGGGCGAAGGGTTTTGCGGATGGTTTCCTCTCAGTGCGCTTATCATAACACATCGCCGTGGTGCTATGGAACCGAGAAAGCACCAGTGTTAACCAAAACATTGGCACACTGAACACCGTGCACTCCGTACACACCCGCACCGTGTGTATTATTATTCTATAGCACCGGTGCGTCACAAATCTTCCGCGCTGGTGCATTATAAAACACCGTGCCAAAATCAAAACCACCCGGTGCGGTAGAAAGAAACCGAACCAGTGCATCATAATACATCGTGCCAAAACACAAACTGATTGGAGCGTTTGTAAGAAATAGAACTGGTGCACCTATAAACAACACGTACTAGTAAAGAGTTAAATTAAAAAAAAATTACTGCAAAATAACCCAGATTTTTCAGTTTTCCAGTGCTCTTGAGCTCTCAATTACTGGTGCATGTCCTACCATAGAACGCATCGGTGCGTGCCCTACCATAGAATGCACCGGTGTACATGAGACATTGGCACACCAGACAACTTGTGCGACGTACCACTAGTACATTTGGCAGAAATTCTGACACTTGGTTCTGACACTTTTGACCAAATGTCAGAAATTTCCCCAAATTTTTTCAACTTTTTCAAATCCCACCGAAACCGTCGCTATACCAACGTTTAGAGACAAGTGTCGCAATACCGACACTTAGAGAAAGTGTCACAATTGCAAAGTTTGGAGGAATCCATCGGAATTGTGACAGGTTAGAGACAAGTGTCGCAATACCGACACTTAGACAAAGTGTCGCAAGTGCGATGTTTTGAGGAATCCATCAGAATTGCGACAGTTTCAGCAATAGCATTGAAATTGCAACGACATAGCGGAAAGTGTTGCTATTGTGACGTTTGAGGATATCGTTGCTATTGTGACAGTTCAGGCAAAGCGACAGTTGCGGCAGAAACGTCACTATTGCGATGGTTGGTGCTAAGTGTCGCGCTTGCGACGGGTTGGGATACGTGTTGATTCTAATTCATTCTCTAACTGAATTTCGACATATTTCAACAATTAATACATAAATTATAAAGAAAAAATATATATAAAAAAAGAGATTAAAACTCTTAATATTTAAAATACAACATAATTTAATTGTGTAAAGTTTAAAACTCCTTTTAATAAAACATGATGATTTTGTAGAGTAGAAGAATTACTATATGCAAAAATTAGTCCATTATTTACTCATATAATTTTAATTGCTTCTAAAAAAGATATGTTTTATTTTTTTGATTGTAAATATTTTAAAAAATCAAAATAAACAAACATTTAATTATTTAGAAATTATTTTAATTATTTAAAAATTATTATAATTATTAAAAAATATATATTTTTAAATTAATTTGAGTGGCCTTAAAGAAAAACACACGTTTTTCATTTCAAAATTTCAAAAATTTTCAAATATCAAAATTTTTAATTTCCCTCGTTCATTTCCCTTCGGTTGCATGGTTTGTCCAAGGAAGGAGGGAGGATGCGGCCATACTGTTGCCGGTTTTGAGGAAGGATGCAACCATACTATTGCAGGTTTGGAAGAAGGACGCTGTATATTTGTGCCCCAAGCCGTGCTCATGGATCTGGAGCCTGGCACCATGGACAGTGTGAGGATCTCTGCATTGCTCTCAAATCCACAACTCCAGAAATAGGTACTCTTATTATGCAACCCATTAGCAACCCGATCTGATGAAACAAATGCACAGTGGCCTCTGTGGAAGCTTATGATCCTGATCCAGGCTTGGATTTTCCTCTCCAGGGAAATAATACCCAACTGCGATTCTTGATCCAGTTTCCCAGACAGTGTAATAGCATTGTTGAAGCAAGCTCTAAGCCCTAATCTACACTAAGTGTATAGATGAAGAATATATATGAAACCTTAGGTGCAACTATTTTCTTCAATGAGTGTTAGACATTCGAATTATTTCTGGTATGCAACTGCAAGTATTCTCAATCCTTGTTATAGATAAATGAAAAGCTATTTTCTTCAATGAGTGTTAGACATTCATTTATATTTGGTATGCAACTGCAAGTATTCTCAATCCTTGTTATATGGTGCACAAAATGTGAATATGGAAAATTCTGGTTGTGCTCTGAGCATATTCACTTATTGTCCACTTCTACATGTCTTGGAACAACTTCTCTTATTGTCGTGGATAAGTCAATAGATGTAGTATGTCGCTTCTTTCCTGAGATAATTATGTTCGAGGAGATGGTTTTTTCGAGATATAAATCTTCATAACTGCTTATGTGGGAGATATTTTTTTGTTTGTATTCCCCTCAACTTGTCAGCTTCCTGGAATTTTTGTTCTGCAAAGTGACTCTTTATATTTTCTATTTGTATTTCCTGATAGGCTGCCTCTGGGGCACTTCTTGATCTTTTCTTAGACCATTGGCCTTTTTTATGGCTCTATTGCTGGGTTTTTTAAGTTTTTTTGTTGTGGATCATCTGTCTGGACATTGGGAAATGATCGATGCAAATGTAAATGCATTTTTTTTAATGAAGGTCATTGTGTTTTTTTCTTCTGAAAAAAAGTCAATAGATGTAGTAGATGCAATAGTTCGTCTTTCCTATTTTTATAAGCATGAAAGCTGTGCAAAAGAGCGGGTCAAATGAAATGAAAATTTAAGAGATGTTTTTTCAATTGATTGGAGGATTCATCGCTAATATACAATGTGCTGAAGTATGTAGCCTATGATTTATGGTGTTCTTATCAAAGAAAGGATGAGTAGTCTTAAAATCAGTTTAAATAAATATTGAAAATTGCACAGGTCGGATCCCTCCTTACCAAAAGACGTCCTTTTACATATTCAAATAAGTATAAATATAAAGCCAAACTTTTCATTCTAGCATGGAATATCAGTCAAGGAATAAGAAAGAATTTTCATATGAAGAAGAAAAACAACTGAAGAAAAGGGGGAGATTTGAATCTGAGGCAGGAGGATAAAGACATTTGGAACCTTTTGGAGAAACATCTGTATTTTTGTTATATTTCCTGTTAACAGAAATTTGGGAAAATATCTTTGCTTGAATTATAACTCAGGGTATTTTGCAGACTCCTAGCAACTCGAACCTGTAACCGACTTGTGACTTGTGGCACTTAATAATTCAGATCTGTTGCACATTCGGACCTGTGGCACACCTTGGATCTATTGCAGAGAAGTCCAAAGCTGTGACCAGTGACTATACCTCAGACCTGTGGGAATATCTCAGCCATGACTTAACATATTTTGGACCTGTGGTTTAATGAAAACCTGTTCCTAATAGGTATTCCATGCCTCATCAAGACCCAAGCAGCTGCTCATGTACTCTGTTGTTACTAGTATCTACTAAGGCCTGTGCATGGAATAGTTCACCTAGTTGAAATTAGAATATTGTTGTCTTTGTTTCATTCATGAGGACCTCCCCGAGGATGGTGCCTATTATTATGTAGTAGGGTAAAGCCACTCATACCGAATGAATGTTTACAATACCTGATAGCAATTCTAGACTCTATATTTCTATAGGTATGATGGTCTAAATCCAAGTGCAATAATTTGAGTAATTCATAGGAATTGCCTCAAACTGAGGATACAAAAATTTAGTGTGCTTGAGCTTGAAAATATAGTCCTGCAAAATGTTTTGAGTAACTGTTATGTGTTAATTTTTTTACCAAGAGTAGGTAAGCGCAATAAGTAAGGGTAGTAGCACCCCTAAGCCCTGGGCAGAACATGGGTTTAATCCTTATTTGAAACTGTTGCCTTAGGTGACCAACACATCACCAGGATGATTTAAATGAAAATTTCTTTCTATTTCCTCATTGAGTAGAATGTGCTGATATGATTTTGAAATACTTTAGTCTACTCTATCGCTTAACGAAGTGAGTAGAATATACTAGTATGTCCTACTGCTTGAATAGGGTGGAAGTAATGGGTTAGCATGTTATAATGTGCTATCACAGGCATTGTTATCACACTAGTAATTCTCAGGTTGTGGGATGAGGAACTTTTTAGTTAAGAAAACCAGGGGTAACCAAGAACCGCTTTTAGGATTCAGGATCTAGCCTTCCTGAGTTTCGGAGAGGGATCTCTCTTAAAGATTTAACTTTGTTTTATAATTGGGTTTTAGGCTAGCTATGAGTGGACAGTAGGATTTTTTTTGAAAGTGTGGTGGGAATAAAAAGTGTTTCAAGGTAAACCAAAGCGATCTACTAGAACATTGGGCTATGGAGTCAAATTTCTAGGCAAGCAGAGCTAGGAAATAAGACTTAAAGATGAAATTGTACTAAGGGCAGGGTAGATGACCTTCAAAGGATTTGAATAGGCTTTGTTGATGGAATGGGTGAAATCTGAACAAAAGGGCACTTAAGAATCCTTAAGTTACAGAAATGAAGATTGAAGGAGGGAATCAAACAGGGACCTAGAGCAATTAAGAATTCTATAGTCCGGTTATCAAGCAGAAAACATAATAATGCCAACTAGTAAAAAATAGGGAGCTTTTTTATCAGTAATCCTGTCTAAATTCTCCTAGTTGATCATTAAAGATAGAAACACATTAAAATGAATGTATGGAAACTTTTGAAAGAAAAAAAATGAAAACAAGAAAAAGACTAGACTTATCTATTCAGCACAAGAATCCTGAGTTATGATGTCTTTAATCTCAATTCGAGTCTGCTTCTTTGCTAATTGACTCACACCAACTTCAATATATCCAGAAAAATGACTATAGTCCACACTGAATACTTCGAATGATGAAGTATTTATAAAAATGAATTACTTACAAAATATCTCAAAGTTTGAGATAATGTTTCAAGGGAAAATATGAAATATAGCATAAGAAGAGGGACAACAGTAAAACAGTTTGCAAGATGTTATCTTTTACAAGGAAATATAGAATTGATTATCCTAATCAAAATGATTTCATGACGCGTTGTGAGCATTGCTGGCATTGGATGCATTATCTCGTGGAAGATAGCTTGTAGATCACTCTTTCTTGTCACTTTCAACCCTGATACTCTTTATCCTATGATTTTCACTGTTTTAATGCTGTAATTGAAAAATAACTAGCAGTAACATTATTTTTATTGATACTCTTTGACAATCTGATACACTTTGACCCTGAATTTTTACCCTAAGGTAAAAGTAAAATATAATTTTTCATGTGATTTTCCTGCTCTTTTACCTGTCAAATTCACATCAGATTTGTGAATTCTTGCCATTGTTGAGCTGTGGGGATATTTATACTCTTCAATTTTCTGTAGCTTTCATCGGCCTCTGTGTAATTAGCAAAGTTTGGCTTTACTATGAACATATGTTTAATCTCATTCTCCAAAAAGAATACATTCTCAAAATATTGTAGAATTACTTTGCCACTTGGAGATCCTTGTGGCAAAGGCTTTTTAGCTTGCTCCTTAGCATGGGCTCTATTTTTCTAATCATATTACTTCTGTGGCATTAATTTTTCATTCAATGCATGAATATTTGGAAGTCCGGCTTCTCGTAGCAATTCATACTTGGTCTTGAATTTAATGATTGATATGTTCATATTATCACACTTTTCTTCCAGATTATTCATAATGTTTTTTTTTGTTAGGAATTTTTTGATCTCAAGGATAGCCTCTATCCTATCAGGAATCTTCAAATATTCTAATTCCTCCATGTTTTTACTGTTTAAGAATGATATGAGCTGAATTGCTTGTGGGGGCTTGTTACCAATTTCCTTCTTTGTTTTATCAATTTCTGCTAAGGCAGCTTGTAGCAGATCTTTTTGCTCATATATTATTTAAATAGAAGGCCACTATAAGTGAATGCCTTTAGTAATTTTGGTCCACAAATGATTTTTTATCTAGGCAATCTGTTCACTAAGATTTACTTGTTGTTGAAGAATTTTCAATTTATCCTGTAATCTGTCAGCCCTCTGCTCATGTCCTTTGGAAGTGATTAAGGCATCTCTTTTGGATGCTTCCAGATCTTTGATGGTGCCTTTTAAACTGAGTATTTCTTGATCTTTTAAGGACATGTCTTCCATAGATTTGATTATTGCAGCTGTTTCCCCTACTGTGTTTGTCCGTGATGTCGATGAAAAAGTGGTAGAGATATATTTAGAAGTAATTGACACTGCAGTTGCCAATACTCCTTGTGGTGCCAAATGTTCTGCCAATGTTGAGGGATAGCTGTGCTTACAGTTGGGATAAATGTAGGAATGGAAGCTTGCTGACCTTTCTTCAAATTTTCATTTTCTTGCATGAAAGCTTCTATTTGGCTTTCCATTTCCTTTATTTGGGCTGTTATTTTTAGAACTAGTTGTTTCAATTCATCATTTTCAGTCTTTTGTTGAAGGATTTATTTTGCCTGTGGATTCTCACTTTGAGGAAATTTTAATTGCCTTCTGAGAGCAGCTATGTATTCATTTTTCTGCTTGATTATGGCCTTTTCCCCTTCAATGTTTACTGGGTCAGCTCCTGCTTCAATTACAATATCTTCCAATGCTTTGATTCTTAAGCTATTGGCATACAATGAGGCTTTATCCAATTTCATTTGATTTTGAAGGTTTATCAATGTTTTCTCAAGCCTGATAGAATTCATAGTCTTTTTGACTATTTTAGAATACAACATCTCTGTATTGCTTCTGTGGAATTCTATCTGGTCCAATTCATGGATAGCATCTGCATCAACTTCTAAGTCTATTTTTGAATAATCTGCAATTTTTTTTGGATCAGCTACTGTGGGCTTCAAAAATGACATAACCAATTTTCTTGAAGAATAATCAAAAGCTGAGAGGATTCTATCTTTATTCCCAAGCTTTTATTTAAGGAAATTGGAATATACTTCACTTTTGATTTCTTCATTCTTTTCTCTGATTTTTCTGAACCTGATTTGAATATCTGACTCTGTGTTGTCAGGTTCTTTGGAAGAAGAGGGCATATCAACATTTGTTTATTTATCAACCATGACAGTGTCTTTCTGCTGTGTTGCAAGTTGGACATCCTGAAGCTCCTTAAGTGTTTCATTTACAATTAAAGTGGCCTCATCATCAGTTTGATGGCCATTGTTATCATCAACATTAATTGCTTTGTCCCTTTCCTCATCAGTCAATTTATTTTTATTACTGTAGGGAATTCTGAATCTCTTATCTATAATAGTTTCTACTGTGAAAATATCTTCCTTTCTGCTTCTCTTATGAATAATTTCAGCTTCTTTTTTTATTGTAACAACTTGTGAGTGCTCTACCTGTTTATCCTTTCCACTGTTTCCTTGTATGCCCTATGAGTCTTCATCAAATAAAGTATTTGGTTCCCACTCAAGTTTATTGGCATATTTTTCAATTTGAGGCTTGGGATCATGCAAGAAAGCAGGCAACTTGTATTTCAATCTGATCGTGCTTAAAACACTCTGAGGATCATAATTCCACACAAAAATGTATGGGAATTTATATTCTTTCAACTTGACATTAATCTCATTTGCTGCTCCTCTGTTGTTCACAATAAATGGCCCAACTTGATTTTTCAGTTTAAATTGAGTCTTTTTTCTGGAAGCCATGAAATTGACTTCATCTACATTCAAAAGTTGCCTCAAATATTCTAGAGAAAAAATCCTTGTAGTCACAAATCTAGGCAATTTATATGGAGCCAAGAGTGCACCATATATTTGGATCTCTGTGTAGTTCTTGTACAAGTACCAATCCCCTATTTTACAGCTCTCAGATAGCTGTAAGATCCTCTTTGTTTCTTCATTAATTCTAGGGGTCTGTTCCTTATTCAATAAATTCATGGCAGGTACTATAAACAAGTCATTGAATTTTGAATAGGTGTATTCCTTGTTCCATTTCCTCAAAGTTGATGACCAAAACACAACTAAAAGTACATTCCCTTCTGGATCTAGCTTCTGAAACTCAATAGGAAACTTGTCTGCTTGATAATACAAAAAGAGATGAAGTAGATATGAAGTATATCTAAAGACTCCTTCTTCTGGCAAGCTAGACAATTGGTAGTCCATGTTTTCTGCAATGAACTTGGAAAAGTTGTATACAATGGATGGAGGCTGGCCAGGACTCAAAGTAGACAGAAAACCCAAGATAGCAACATCAATGAACTCATCACTGTTATATCCCAGTATGAATTATAGCATAGAGACAATTTGCCTTGTTTCACTTGGAAAATAAAATGTATCAAACAAAGGATTAAGCTTAGGGATATCAACCTGTGTGGGGCAAAAAGTTTGGAAGATTTTGAACTTGGAAGAAAAATCTAGTTCTAGGTAAAGATGAGTTAAATCCTCTATTGACAATGAAGCAGTATTGGGGTCATGGTTTAGTTGTAGCATAGATTTTATGGATTCTGCATTGATATAAAATATGACCTCCCTATCTTTATTGACAATGCACCTCTGGTTTGGAAGATAATATGACTGACACAATCTGACAAAATCAGGGGCTGAATGAGTAAGAGGGACAATGTATTTTGGAAGATTGGAATCCCATATTGGTATATCTTTCTCACTTTTCTCTACAGATTTTCCAAAACACCAGTTATAGACATCAAGTAAATTGAATTCAACTGAAGGGTCTAATATTATATAATCAAGATCAACAAGAGCACTATTTTCTTGTGAAGTAACTAGAGGTTGGACATGCCTAACAACTTCAGTGGACTCAACAGTGAGTGCAGGGGTGGGTTTATCAAGTTTAGAAGGCTTAGGCTGAGGGATTTTAGCAGTGGCTTTCTTCTGAGGTTTTGGGCCTCTTGATTTGGGGGTTACTTGTTTCTTCGTCATTTTTAAGTGAACAGAGCAAGCTTAAACTGTTTGCTAAGTTCTTCTGTTGGAAACGAGGGGATTTTGAAGGATTTTTCTGGGAGAATAGGATTCTAAGCAGGGTTTTGGATGATAAAAAGGGTTTTCAATGCTCAGAAAAAGGCTATGATCAATTTCAGTAGTGAAAAATAATCAAGGAGTGGATAAAAATTGCTAAAACGGAAATGAGGGATTCTGGGGAAAATTTGACAGGGTTTCCCCTGTATTTTGGATGTTTTTTGGACTCTCTATATGGACAATTAAGATAATAACAGGAAATGGCTGATAAATTGGTGTTTTTCTTCTGAAACTGAAGCTTTTTATGGACAATATTGACGAAAAATACCTTTGCGGTTTATTAAGTTATAGGTTCTTTCAAAGTCTTCAATTTCTACTGAATTAGACTGTCAGAGGGTATGGTGGCTCTTTGTGAGTGAATTGCAGAGGAAAATGGTCTTTCAAATAATCACTGGTTCACTGGTAGGCTCGCAAATGATGAAAAAGGCTCGAAAAAGGTTCTTCACAGGTTTATAGGTGCGAATAGGTGAAAAGTAATGAAAAATCATAAGTTTTAATAAATTAAACCCTTATTCGTATCAAGGTTTAATGGCATTTATTGCAGGGAGCGGTTTTGGATTGGGTTGGGCAGTTTATCGCACGGCTATGAAGCGGTAAATGGTATTTCGCTTTTTGAACGCGATCTAATCATTTTATGACACGTCGACATGGGGTGGTTTGGGAAAAACACCCATATCGCATAGAATTTATAAAACTTTTATCGATCACTTTATGGGCACGATATGAGGTATCGGCCATCACATCTAGTTCTTTCAAGAGAAAGGTCACGATTAAAAGTAAAGGTGCAGGGAAAAGGTTTCATCGAGTTCATTTTGGGCCGTAGGATCTTCAAGTGAATGAAGATCTGACGGTTATCATTCAACGCAATGGGAGGATGGGAATAAAATAGATATATCACGTTTGTTAACGACCATTGGATCAAATTTAAGTTGGGGATCGGAGGGCTAGGACTGAGCCCGATGGGAAAAAATATTTTAACCAAGGTTATATGTTTGTAGTGAAGGGATATGCATCAGGGAAAAGGTTAAGTTATATTTTTTAACCTTAGGTGAAGGGAGTAGGAACGGAAAATACACAAGGGAAGGGTTATGAAGTTTAGTTTGAATGAAACTTCGGGTTTCCAATATTTTTTGTTTTAAACATGTATTTAAACATGTTCATGAGTTTTTTCATATATTTTTATTATATAGTAATTAAATCAAAGCGATTTACTTACCATAGGGGCGGGATTTAATATGAAGATAAATTTAAGCCAAAGGGGATTAAATAACTTTGGCTAAAGTTATAATAAATGGTTTTTGGGGATATTATATAAAAAGGAGTTATATAATAAGAAAAGGTTATTTCTATAGGGAGTTAATATATAAGTTAAAGTTAACATGACAATAGGACAAGGTATACTCAAAACACATAAACATAACCAAGTAAAGTGAAGTTTAAAAGATAATTTGCATTAATCTTATCACTTTAACTTATGATATAATGTTATTTTGAGGGTTTAATATTTCTCATATGATGATGGAAATTAGTCAAATGGGAATCATGATGTCTTTAAGTAAATTATAATGTCTTTAAAACCCATAATCTTCAAACCCCGGGGTTTGTTTCACAAAGGGAAACCTTTTTCAAAAGTCTTAGGAAAAGACTTTAGTTAACCAACCACCCATTCTTAAATTTCAAATCTTATAATTAAGCCAAAGCTTATCAAAATATACGAACCTTCACGTATTAAATTATATACTACCCCATGTGAATATTCAACCATACATATATATCTCCATATATATTCTCCCTGAATCAAGTGTTAAGAACATTAGTACAAAGCCTTGACTTTATATAAGGCACCCACAATATATATATATATATATATGGTTCTCACTCATAAGACTTCACATACCTTTTTAAAATTTTGATTCAATGGATTAATATTACCTCCGGTCTGCACATCTCCCTTTACTAAACTTTATATGGTAAAGTTTATTAACTCACCCTTTATCGACTCATATGTATGAACTCAACATTAAAATCAATGTGAATTCTCCCTCGGCCCCACAAAACCGGACTTCATTTAATTAATCAACCTCATTAACTAATTGCTGGACGGATCTAATGATCCCCAACTCATCACGCTCCGATGTGGGGTTTTCCGCCGTCGATTTGCACCTTAATAACCTCCACACAGGTTCCAATTACTCATACCATCGGATCTCCCTCGCTCCAGATCGAACGGTCTCAACATATATCGATTTTTTTCTAGTCCCGAAGTTTAATGCCTCAAAAAAATGTGATGAGTGTGGTTTTTATAAACCGCTCTTGGCTTACGTGTCAACCATAGGAACACATCGCATTTTTTTCACAAAATTTCTATACCACTTTTGCAACACGTGAGACTGCTGGTATTATCCTCCGAAACCACCTTTACTGTTTCACGTCTGGTTCCATCTATTGACTCAAGGTTCCGCTTTCACTGAGGTTTTTGTTTATAATCCTTGACTTCGCATCTTTAATCCACATAGGGTTTTGATGAACCTTTGTGTCCATTATTTGCTATGCATCCAATCTGACACCGCCACCATAGATTAAGAGCTTCTTTCAACTATGCCAGAAGCCTCTTTTTATTGTAACTCTTCGTTCATGGGTTAGATTAAATCGTAGCTCATATGTTCGACAAATTTATAGTTCACCACAATTATACTCGCTTCAGAGCTGTACTCATAAGGATACACTCCCCAACATCATCGAATTTCATTGGATTCCGTAGCCATACTGTCACACATTACTATGATCTTAGATCGGCCCTCATTTCACAACTTATACAGTATAACCAACATCGAGTTAACCATATAATTTCACAGTCCCCTAATTACATAACAGAATTTGTAAGTTCCCCCAGGATGCCTTATTCAATACTCATTTGGCCAAGCAGTTCTATTCCTCGATCTAAAAGGCCTATGGAATTTAATGCAATAACATAAATCTGAGTTTCCTACCCATTCCATAATCAATTCATTACAATATAAATCCTCAGTATACTCGAATTTCTCATGAATCAAAACATTGGCATTAACCCTTAAGACAAAGGTTTGGCACACATTTTTCATACAATCTCTCATTGAAACTCAAGCTTACCATGCAGAGTTAAATCAATTAACACTAGAACAAATCCTTTCACATATATACATGACTTTACTTACAGAACTTATGGTCTTCGGCCAGATCTTCAATTACAGTGGCCTTCTACAACCTACTCTGCCTCTGAACTGTTCTAAACTCTCCAGACCTACCTATTTAATGCCTTTTGGCTTACATTTGTACAGATAGATGAGGAATCGATTCAGTTTCTTAACAGTTCAACAAATTCTAACTTTAAACAAAATCCCTAAAGTAACTGAACTGATCCTAGTCTATTCACATTCCTAACTACTCATTTCTCTCATGCTCTCTGTAGTTAGAGAACATTTACAATTATCACTTTTTATTCAAAATTACTAATAATTACAAGAGGATTTATAAATATGAGACCCTTATGTCTCATAAAAATACAAAGTGCTTCATTGTGCCTAATGCCCCTGCATCAATTTATCCTGTATTTTCAAGCACCATTACGCCTCTTGCTAATGCATTTCATCATTAATGGGCAAAGATTTATGCAAACTTCAAAGGATAACATAACATGATCAAAGATAACCCATCGGATAGCTTTTTGGAATTTAGAACTTTATATTGCTTTATTTTATTGGTTTGTAAGTCATTTCGGATTTTTTGCACATACAAGATATGCATACATACTGTGTGGAAAGTTGTGCTAAAAAGGTGGCATATGAAGCCTTGGTCAAGACTCAAAATTATCTGGGAGTGAAATATAGATTGAGTGTTATGTATTGGATGAAAATGTAATCAAAATTATCTGAGACTGAAATCTAGAATGGAAGTGTTATTTGATAGATGAACCTGTAATATTCAATTTCTCTCGTACAGTAATATGCCATTACTTGCTACCTATAATCGCAATTGAACAAATGGATGGATGACTACTTTTCCATACCTGCAAACAAGTTAGTGAGGAATGTTGTGCTAAAAGAAGAACGATTAGGAAGCTTTAGTGAAAATCATCTAAAACTAAAGTAAATATTGGGACTGTCATTGTACAGAGTGAACATGTAATTCCATTCACTGCTACCTATAATGGCACTTGAAAAAATGGATGAATGATGCTTTTCCATACCTGAAAAAAGTTAGAGAGGAATGTTGTGCTAAAAGGAGGAAGCTTAGGGAGATTTAGTGAAAATCATCTCAAAATAAAGTAAAGATCACAAGTGTCATGGTACAGAATGAACTTGTAAATGTGTAATCCCTTTGTGAAGCATGTAATATGCCATATCCCGCCACCTATAATCTACTTGAACACTTAGATGTATGACTATTTTCCATACCTGCAAAGCACGCTCTGTATAGGTGCACTGAGAAACTCCAATACATGCCAAGTTAGTCTATTTGAAACTTTGGAAAGGAATCATCCCTTTGATTTTCATGTGGTTGTCTTACTAATGTGTAAAGTTTATAAGAATAAATATATGAGATGGAAATCTAATTATAATTTATAACCATTTCTTATAGCTTTGTTCTAGCAGTATAAACTATTTTAGATTGAATATAGACATAATAGAATGTAGTGACACTTACCATGAGTAAGCTTGCATATATGGATAGTACACTGCAGTCATTGATAACTATTATGAATTAACAATTGTAATTTTCCTTAGCAAGTTATTTGTCATAGATCATGCAAATTGTTTTGAGTACACCAAAAAATTTAATAGTTGTTGGTTTAGGACTTTGAAGGGTTTATATTGCAATCCCTACAAGATACTTCCCGTCATAAATTTAAAAGTATAGTAAATCCCATAATTTTTTTGATCTTATGTGATAGAAAAGGACAAATGGTTGGTTACCAGGTTGAGCTGATAGCATCTGTGACCATAAAGTGAGCACAATGCAAAAAGAAATTGTCAGGCATGGATAAGAAGAAGATTAAATGTGTTAGGAGAGGGTGAATGGTCGGTTAACAGGTTGAGCTAACGGCGTCACTAACCATAAAGCTAGCCCAATGCAAAAAAGAAATTTGCATTCTTGGATTTGAAAATCAAACAAATTTTTATAAGTATATTTCCTCGCAAAGGTGTCAAACACAATATAGTCCAGAAGCCAACTAATTATAATGGAAAATCAATAGTGGATGGTATGGGAGATGAGCTTAGTAATCTTGTATATAGGGGCAAGCTGGTGTATTCTCTATGAGGGAAGAATAGGTGAAGTCATTGAAATTCTAATACCTAGTGAAACTTTTCTCTAGATACTCTGTATACCTTTAAGCTTTCAACACAATGAAGTTATCATAGCTATGCAGAGTAAGAATATTTTACCCGGGGCAAACTGTGGTGATTTACTGGATAGCAGTGGGACCTCAAAAGTTTTATTAGCTTGCTTATTGACATCCATTATTTTTATTGAGCTTCAGTCACATCATTAATAGGGTTAGAGACCAGAAAATGAGATATGGAACTCAAGGACAACTGATATTGATTATGAATTAACAGTTGTAATTTAAAGAAATGCCAAAGGTACATGCAAACGCAATATATACAACGGTTGTGGTTTATGTCCATGAATATTATTATGGTGCTAGTATTTAGCATACTCCAGTTGGATGGACCATGGGCTATTTCATTTTTTTTTAAATTCAACCCGCCGTCGCAATACCGACGCTCTGTAAACGTCGGTCTTCTGACGCCTTGTAGACGAATATGATAGCAAAAAATGTTGGTCTTGCGATGCCTTGAAAGCATCAGTATTGCAACACCTTAAAAGCGTGGTTAGAAAACGTTGGTCTTGCGATGTCCAAGAAATGTCAGTCTTGTGATGCCTTGCGACAAAAACTTCGGTCTTTCGACGCTTTGATAGCATCAGTATTACGACACCTTAAAAGCATGGTTAGCAGAAATGTTGGTCTTGCGACGCTTTGAAAGCGTCGGTATTGCGACACTATGTAAAGCGTCGGTGTGCGACACTTTAAGCGTTGGTATTGCGACACTTTGGAAAACGTCGGAAGAGCGACGGCTAGTGTCGGTATTGCGACACTTTGGCAAAGCGTCGGAATTGCGACATAATGGCTAACCAAGTTTTGCCTAGCCTTGTACTGTCGCTCTTGCGACGACTATGTGTCAGAATAACAATGAAGTGGCCGTCGGAAATTGGGTCAAATTTTCTAGTGTACACACACATCCAGGGCCTCCTATTACTGAAACGCACTGGTGCTTCACCACTCTTCCACGCCGGTGCATCATAAAACACCACGAAAAAATAGAAACATCTTGGTGCGTTCTTATACAAGAGCACCAGTGCGCCGATAAACTGCACGCATCGGAATAGTGTTACATAAAAAAAAATTTAAGGCCAAAAAACCGGTGCTCTACGACTATTCCGCACCAGTGCTTTACAGATATTCCACCCTGGTGCATCATCAAAATTTCGCGTCGAAACTGAAACATCCTAGTGTCGTGTTAGGGAATCGCCCCGGTGCATTATAAACAACGTGCCAAATTTGACACAGCTCGGTGCGGTTGTAGGTAAGCGTACCAGTGCGCTTATAAAACCCTGTGCACCAGAATAGGGTTAAATAAAAAAAAATTTATGGCCAAAAAACTTCATTTTTCAATTTCCTCAGTGCTCCAGAGCTCTCAAGCACTGGTGCCATTTCCCCTTGTCTGGGCCACCCTGACATTGGTTATCTCATTGCACCCATTGCACGCACTGCTGCTCTGCATTGGCCACCAATCTCCATCTTGCATTTTGAAAAACGGTGGGAAATTTTTCTTTTGCAAAGTTTACAACCAATATGCCTCCTCGATGGCGAAATGTACAGGTATTTTTCTAGTTTTTCCATAATTAAGCCTTTTAGCGGATTAGAAATTGAAATAACCTTAAAAATAACCATTAAAAAAGAAACAAAAATTGTTATGCTGTGCACTGGAGTTGTTCAACTTGCACCATTTAGTGGTGCTGCTTGTAAAATTTACAGGCCACACTAACACCGGTGATAATGGTATCTGCACCATTTCCTGGGTGGTACCGAAAGGCACCCCGAATAATTTTAAAATAAAAAAATAAAATAAAAGGTGGTGCACTCATTTATCCAGGTGCACCATTGACCACATGAATCACAGTGCGGTGCGTTGATGGAATTATCCACCCCGGTGTATGTCAGCACACTGCATTCTAGATTCCGAGAGGGTCAACGGTGCGGCCGGGTAAAATACCGCACCGTCGACTATGTAATTGTCATGAAGTCGGTGCGCTAACATGACTATATGCGCTAGGGCATATGTTTTAGTCAGCGCAATGCTATTTTGAACTTTGATGAAGTTAACAGTGCTTCAAAAATAGACAGCTGCACTGAGCTGGCTGGTGCGTTGTATTTCATTAGGGGCACCGAGACCGGTACTCTACATTCTTAAGACGCACCGCGTCCAGTGCATGACTATTTTTATGGCGCACCGACTTGTATGTTTGTTTTTAATATATATATATATATATATATATATATATATAGATGTATATTCCTAGATACATGTCTATTTTAATAAATTTTTTTTTAATTTAATATGGAAATGATTCAGGGAGAAGAGGAGGAACATCAGCAACAAAAAATTGAATAGTATGACATGATTTTCCAATGGGAGGCCCGAGAGAGGGAGAAAGATGCATACCCTCGCCCTATTACTGTAGATACCCAGGAGATCCTTAGGCAGGTAGGCCTCCTCAAGTTCTATGAGGAGGCTACTTCCCTAAAGGCCCACAGTGTATTTTTGAGATATCTTATCCGTAGGTGGAATGCCCACCAACAGGCTTTCCAAGTTGGTCTTGACCAGTGGTACACACCCATTGAGGAGGATATTTATTTTATTACAGGATTATCAAGGAGAGGGGTGGATTTTTCCTCATTCCCAGACGTGCCAGATGGTTGTGTAGCAGGGAGTCAGTTAGTTTACTCCCAGAGATACACTGGAGCACATGTACTGTCTCCTTCAGAGTTTCAGGTACCTGGAGGTTAGTTACATAATGGTGCTTTTGGTAGACAGGACGTGCAATGCCTCTCCCTTATCATTTTGACCATTTCGCACAACACCAGTGATGGTCAACACATTAGTTTCTAGCTTTTATATTATGTTGATTCTTTAGTACAACAGCCACGACTTGTCAAGTGGTCTGCCATTTTTTTGTGGTAGTTTTGTACAGCCTTAGATAGATGTCATGCTCATGCACAAGGGAGGGTCAACTTCCCTGTTTCTTCAAAGCTGTTTTGTTTATTTTTTGTGAGGTTTCCAGAGATGAGACCTATTTTTGTTCGACAGCCTTGTAGGCCGATGTTTGAGGCCCAGATGCACATGTGGGGGCAGATGATGCCGAAGAGGGGAGACACTTTGTTTCCAGCCAGGATATCACATGATTCACTGGACTTACTAGCCAGTGTTGACAGGATGCATCCCTCCATTATGGTCCCATGTCCTTATGTTGGCTTATATTGGCGAGGGTGTCCCAACATCCTCTTCATAGCTGATGAGTCGCCAGATGATAGAGGTAATATTAATGTTTTATTTATATTTATTCTAACATCTTCTTAATTAAATTTTTTTTATTAAATTGTGTAATGAAATTGTCTAATTATTATTGTGTACTTTTATATATTTTGCAAACATTAGCTCTTTTGATGGCGAGGAGATGCCGGGTCCACCACATGATCCAAGTGTGGATCTTGATGATGACGATGATCAGGATATGGCTAATGCTGAGCATGATCATGATGAGGATGAGGTTGGTGCAGTAGAGAGACATGCTCCTGCTCATCATGGTACACCGGTGCCACCTTTTGCTAGGCATGGTCGACCTGAGACCAGATATAGGATGGAGTTGGCCAACCAACTCTGTTCATTGATTGTTAATGTGGGCATCAGGCTTGCTCATTACAGAGACATACAGGTCGATGATAGGCTGTTATGAATGTGGAGAGGCATGCTGCGTGACATGTACGGCCTGATGCGCCATGTCATAGGAGCTACAACAGTTATTACGCGACTGAGGAGGATTGTCTGTAGCTATATGTGTAGTTGAGCCGCGACACGTGATGGACAGTCTGCGAGTAGCGACTCACATGAATCTCATGATCGTTCACCTCGCAACGCGTCTAATGAGCATGACGCTCCACTGGCAGCATCTGACAGTCATCATGGAGATGAGTCTAGACCATCGGCCACGTCCAGTTAGCAGCCTGCAGCTATATCCATCAGTACTAGTCATGATCATGAGCAGGCTGGACCATCGACTACCGAGGCTGCACTAGTATTGACTGAGCAGGCCTCCACTACTACTACTCATATTGATGTTGTACTACCACTAGCGGATGTATCCATCAGTACTAGTGATCATGATCATGATCAGGCTCGACCATCGACTATCGAGGCTGCACCCAACTTTACTGAGCAGGCATCCACTTGTAGTACTGCTATTGATGTTGTTATACTACCACCAGTGCTTGATCCATGACATTTATATTACAGTTGTATATTTTTAACATTATCCAGTTATATATATATATATATATATATATATATATATATATATATATATATATATATATATATATATATATATATGGTCCATGTATTTTATGTTCATGTTGCAATTGTACTTAATTTTCATGTTGGTGATCATCATGATGTGGTGCATATTGCTAGGTCATGTTAGATATGTTCATTTAATGTTTAGCTTGCAGATAGATGTGTATATGTGATAGCATGAGTTATTTGACATATTGAGATGTATATTTGATTTTTGTGTTGTGATGATCTTAATATATAATGTTAATTTGATGTTTGAATGTGTTTATTAGTTGAATATGATGTTTGTACGATGGTTATCATGATCGTGATGATGTTTATTAATTAATTTAATATTAAATGACCATGATATTTATTAAATATTATGTCATGATTGTAATTGTAATTTAAATTTTAATTGTATGTAAAATTGTAAAATTGTATTTGTATTTCTACTTATTGTAATTTAAACTGTAATTGTATGTAAAATTTTAATTGTAATTGTAATATTTAATTTATTCTAAAATGATTGTAATTGTATATATGAAAAATTGTAAAATTGTAATTATAAATGTAATTTTATGTAAAATTATAAAATTGTAATTGTATTTGTAATTGTAATTTTAATTGAATTGTATGTAAAATATTTATAAAATTGTAATTGTAATTGTAAATGTAATTCTATGTAAAATTGTAAATGTAATTGTATATAAAATTCTAAAATTATAATTGTATTTGTAATTGAATTTTATGTAAAATATTTATAAAATTGTAATTGTAATTGTAAATGTAATCCTATGTAAAATTGTAAATATAATTGTATGTAAAATTCTAAAATTGTAATTGTAATTTTAACTGAATTGTATGTAAAATATTTGTAAAATTATAATTGTAATTCTATGTAAAATTGTAAATGTAATTGTATGTAAAATTCTAAAATTGTAATTGTAATTTTAATTGAATTGTATATAAAATATTTGTAAAATTGTAATTATAATTGTAAATGTAATTCTATGTAAAATTGTAAATGTAATTGTATGTAAAGTTAAAATTGTAGTTGTAATTCTAATCGTACTTTATGTATGTGAAATTAATGTAAAATTGTAATTGTAATTGTAATTGTATATAAAATATTTGTAAAATTTTAATTCTATTAATGTGAAAATTTTAATTGTATTAATGTGAAATGATTTTATTAAAATATTTAAATTTGTAAATTTGCAAATAATTGTAAAATAAAAAATCTAGAATAATACGAATTTTTGTAACATAATAAAGTTTAGAAATAATGAAAATAAATTCATGTACTTTATAATTATCATTATTTTATTATGATCTTATATACCAAAAAAAAATAACTTTATACATTCCAGTGCGCTTATGATCCTAACATGCACCGGTGTGTCGTATAAATAAGATGCACCGGTGCGTCACAACTCTTCCACACCGGTAACGAATAAACGAAAATTAAAAAAACACAAATCTATTTTCTTTAAGTGAAAAAAAGCAACAGTTTGAAAAATGGGCAGCAAAATATTTTCGAAAATATAATTTCATAAAATAATTCTTTAAGTACTAAATTTTTTTCATTATTTCACAATTTTTGCTAAAATTTTCAGCTAGAGATTTGCAGGAGACAGACTTGGAATAAGAGAGCAGGAGGGCACTGTGGAGTAGCGAAATACATTCGAACATAAGTATTCAGACAATCAGAAACCAAACCTCTAGTGATTCAAACCCTATATCATAGAATTTGAAACCATCTTGTGATTAAATTTGATTATTTTTTTTACTTTTTCTGCAGTTTTATCCATTTTTACCTTAAACCCTTCATTTTTTTGTTTTTTCCCTTTCTTCTCCCTATTTCTGTGATTTCAGAATTAGGGTTTTTCATTTTAGATTGACATCCAACCCATGGGATGACTTGCATAGTCGGATCCCAATCCATTCGGCCATTGAGTGAATTTTTGAAAAAAATGATTTTTCGTTATTGGTGCACCCTGCGCACTATACTACACCGGTGCTCTATATTATATAGTGCACTGCGAAAGTACTGTAGTAAAAAAAAGAAAAAGAAAACATCTTTTCTAAATCCGTGCACCAAAGCTGAAATAGGGCACCGGTGCTCCATTTAACTAGGAAAGCACCATATGGTGTATTACACCGTTTTTGCGGTGCATTTATAAGACCCCACGCACCGTTAGGTCTATTACACTATTTTTTTGTGGTGCATTTACAATACCCAATGCATCGTACGGTGTATTATACTGTTTTGCGGTGCGTTTTTAATATCCCCACGCACCGGCTGTGGTGCGGACCTCATGAAAGGTGCACCGATGTCTTGAGATTTATTTTCTACCTGAAAATTTGAGAATTTATTTATAAATATATTAATGAATAATATGGTATAGGTTTCATATTGATAAAGAAATGTTTGACAAGAGATCAAGTAACAAAAATATTGTTAACACATCAAGAAAAGCAAACAAGACAAGTTCTTTGTAAATTCTTTATAAAAGATATTATTTTTGAACTATATGTAAGTTTAACTAATATGTATTGTTTACTGTGTATCATGTAGAGCCACAAAATGCCGAAGCTCAATATGATTATTTCTGATCTGGGACTAGAAGAGCGTAAAAGTTTAATGGAAAAATTGCAAAATGATGAATCAAGTGAATGAAAAAATACTATCGATCCAATATGAGTTTCTTTTTTTAATTATCAATAATAATATACTTTAAATTATTAGATAACATGTGTCAAACAATCTACTAATTCACATCTATTTAATGTTTTACAAGGACCAATAACTCAAAAAAGGAATGTTGTTCTAAGAAAAGGAAAAAAAATAGAACATGCAAATGAAAATCAATTGCTCCTTAGCTCATCTGGAGTGGTGCTGGAAGTTAATGAAAGGGGAAAAAATTTTACAAAATTTTGAGAGATCTAGTGGAACAAATGTATAGATGTTCTTTCCAACAACAACAACGTGCTTAAAATTTAATATGTAATCATTGAATTTTCCGATCATTAGGTACAATAAATAAACAATTTAGCATTAAATATTAATTTTCAAGAATTTTCTTACAGAAAAGAAAAGAAAATGGAACCCATTCAGCACATAAAATAGGACGACAAGGAAGAAAATGGTTGATCTCTAAGTTTGTGAATAATTATTACTTCCTTATAACAACTTAACTAGATTTCATTTTTGTATTTTTTAAGCTGTTTTACAAAAATCATCATTGAATGTCTTCAAACAGGTGCTAACATAAAAAGAAGAACCATCAGATGAATTGATTGAAATTGGGTTAAATATGGGTTGAGAGTACATGTTGGCATATCATAATTTAATTGTGGAATTTGTAAGCATCTATTGATCTTGTTTTACTTAGCTCCATCTATAATTAATAGAACAAAAACATATTTTATATTAAATATATGATTTGTTATGGGGTATAAAACTTGCAGGAAACAAAGTATGGAACTGCGCCAACAGATGAAATTTTGAAATATGGCATGGTACATTGTTTTGAAAGAATGTGTATAATTTATGAGTCAATTGTTGCTATAGTACGTCATTTTTATTTTCTATTTACATTGATGTATATTATTTAATATTGCAATTTTCATTATTCTCACCAATGTATATACACTCATTTCAGTTTATTTTTATGTTTGTAGATGGAAGGTGAAGAAGAAAAGAACAATCAACGCCATGAACAAAACATTCCTGAAAATAACCCAAGTCATGGAAGTAGCTCTAGCAGTGACAACAGTTCAAGTGAAGAATGATGATCACTATGTCTGGATATCAAAGCAAGGCATTTTATTTTTTGAAATATATATGTCTGTGAAATCAGACATTTTGTTTAATGTAATGGACATAGTGTCCCAATTGAAAGACAAAGGGATACCAATAACTGTCCCATTTTGTATGATAAAGATTGCCTTATATATATATATATATATATATATATATATATATATATATATATATATATATATATATATATATATATATATATATATAATCACAAAATATGTTTTAATTTATTCTATTGCATTCTCCATTGTCACTATTGCGTTCTCCATTGTCATTCTCAAATGCACTAATAACAATTTAATTCATATGAATATTATTATAAGATATATATGTGTCGAATTTGATGAATAATGAACTTTAAAAAACCACAATAAGTATGATATGATATAAAAAATTAATCTAAACATCACATTCAAATGCATTAATAAAAATGTAATTAATATGAATATTGTTATAAGATGTGTCGACTTTTGATGAATAATGAATTTAAAACAATCACAATAATTGGACTGTCACAAGTCGATGTTTCTAAAAAATACAACATGAAAACCGATGCGTGTCAGTAACTGTACACTGGTGCGTTTATGTGTCTATATGCACTGGTGCCATTGTACGATCTATCGGAACCACAAAAATACCGATACTAGTTATCAATATGGGTGCGTTTGTGTGATACTGTGCACCGGGGTGTTTACGTATCTATAAGCACCGGTGCATTTTTACGATCTATGGGCACTGCATGAATACCGATACCATTTATAAATCCCGGTGCCTTTCTATGATACGGTGCACCGGTGCATTGATATGACCTATAGGCACTGCACAAATCCCAAGACCAATTAGAATGGCCCGGTGCGTTGTATGACCAACACTACGCCCGGTGCGGTTTTACACCTAAACGTCCCAGTGCGTTGGACTGAGATAGCCTTGGGGCACCGTCGGCATGTACGCACCTATGCGTTAAAGGCAGAGTAGCGCACTAATGAAAAAAACATTCGTAATAACTTTTGGCCACCCATTTTGTTTTTTAGTTGTGTTGAATTTCCGTTAAAAGCTTTGCCAAAACCTCCATAACCATAAACGAATGTTGTGGAAAATATTTTTTTGAAAATTTTGGCCAATTTTATAACACTAAAAACCTCCTTTATAACCTCCGCTAGAGGGTCTTTTCCTTGTAGTGTATGAAAAGTAACAACCAAGTTAGGGACTTCCTTGTACCACCCGACCATAGATTGGGTTGAACTAAAACTTTCTTTTAGCCAATCACCCCAACACCATATTCCAAGCATGAATGTGGGATCTCATGGAATAAACCAACCAAAACCAAACTAGGGCCTTTAGAGGCCAAATCACCACAACTATAAACCAATGATTCCACCTCATGGTCAGACATCACAAACCATCACCAGATCGATCTCTACCCAATCTTTCCAGGGCTTCAGAGTGTTTGTTCCAACCTAGATCTAGGACCAGTAACTCAACCACAGGGCTCCAGAGTGTGTCCAACCAAGGCTACATGACTAGTAACTCAACCCAAGTTGTTTCAGGGATTTTAGAGTGTTTGTCCAACCAAGACTTCCAGGACTACTAACTCAACCCAAGCTGTTACGGGGCTGTTAAAGTGCTTGTCAAACTAAGGCTCCAGGAGCTAATAACTCAACCCACAACCAGAAGGAACATGAGCACCAATTGGAAAACAAAATAGGAAAATCCACAACACCATGGCTATCTACGAAATGTCAAGGCTAGGAAAAACCACTGTCAATCCAAGTAATCCTCCATGCCAATGAAAAATCATAGCCAAGTAACCACATGCATGTACCATGCATGAAAAAAATAGCAAGGAAATCATACATGAAGCTTGATACCTACAAATAAATCCAACTATAGCCACTGATCCACCTATTCCCTTGCGCTTTCCTACTTTTCCTTTTCCTTCTTTCTCTAAATCCAAAGTATGCCACAATGCTCCATGAAACTCTAAGTGTGCAAGAGTATGAGAGAGAGCTAATAGAATGAGAATGCCAAAGTATGAACTGACAAAAAGCCATGAAATGATCCTGAGAAGCATTTTTATCATTGATGCCTCTATTTCTTCATTTTCCTTTAATTTCCTTCTCATGCAAATATGTGACCCTTTATATTCCTTCTCTCCTATTTTATAGTATTTTCATAAATAAATGTCAATTAATGCTTCTTTTCCTTTCCAAATCCTTTTCCAATGAGTTTTCTAATTTCCTTAACCATTAATAAATCAAAAGTGACACCCATTAGGATGTTTTTCCCACCATTCATCTTGGAATACATGTCGCCTGACCTAGGTCTTATTTTTTTTACATGGAAACTAAACCAGGGATGTTACAGAACCCTCCCCCTTCGGGGAACGCCATCCTCAATGTTCAATGAACCTATAATTTGGAAAACTGTTGAAAACATAACGTACTTCCCATGGAGATTTATAACAATGCTCGTTGCAGAATTTACAATGACATCACTCTGAAAACATGAAGATCATACTGTTTACTGGAGATTTATAACATAACTCATTATGGTATTTACAATAACAACCACATATACATTCATGCACATTTTATTCAACCAAAAAGTAGTCATACCGTCTGTTGTTCCTTGAGAGACAATCTGAGGCTGTGTTGAGATCAATGCTCAAGACATTCATCATAACTTATAAATACAAAAAATTGTTGCCCTTTCATTTTGAAAACCCCAAAATATAATACTTAAAACACTTTAATATTTATAACCGAACAAAACTCTTCACAATGCCTTCAAATGGTGAATACAAATGAACATGAATAGGATTGAAATGCTGGTGGAAAATTTCTGATAATAGGTTCCTAATGCAAAATCTATTATCTTTGGTTTTAGAACAACATGGTTAAGCAGAAATGACATTTAGAGTAAAGGATCACTTTATTAAGGAATGTAAATCTAAATCACAAATGTAATATTATAGACCAACAAACACATTACTTCATCATGAAAGAAATAAAACACATGATGAAATAGGAAAAACTAATCATACTCAACAATTTCTGGAAATTCTTCTGAAAAAAATTATTCATTCTCATAAATATCAAGTAAAAAATTTGTGGTACTCTAAGGTCCAAAAATCCGGAACCTTCTTCATCTTTAGAAAAGTCTTATATACAAAATTTCAAAATTGACAGTTATAAAACTGTCAAATTCCTAAACTAATTTTTCCCGACTATTACATTTGAAAATAGGAAATACACGTCTCTTTAGAAAATAAAGTAAAATAAAGGATTACATAAACACTATGTCAATGAACAACTTGAGAACTTGGAATGGATGAAGTTTCTCCGTCTGTTTCTTTTTATTGTGGAGACATCCTCTCCTTGCATTTCCTCCATTGATCTACATTAGAATTGGGACAATTAACAAGATTCACATGTGCCATTCCGAAATTTGTAATTCTGGAATATGTTGGTCTTTCAACAAACAAAGTCTTCATCATCCACAACATTTGTAAGTACTTAGGGAAGTAATTAACAATGGTGGCTGCTTTGAGAATTGCAGTCTTCTCCTAAGTGTTCCCAATTTTTCTCTTTTCTTCCACCATCAATGTTTCATATGTTTCCCAAGGGAGTAAATTTCCCTATTGGTCCCAACAGGTTGGTAAACCAACTCTGGTTCTCTTATCAAACACAATATTAAATTATTACTGCTCCCTTAAATTCTTTTAGTTTTTTCTCCATTGCTTTCCTGTAAGAATTCTTCCCAATCATCCTTTCATTTCTAAAACACATTGTGTCCTGCCCTCCATCCCAAATTTCATTATTTTCTATGTAGACTTAGAATTTATAAAATAAATTAGTCTTTTAGCTTATAGGGCTCTATTTTGTGACTTTTATTTGTTTGCCACAATGATTCCCTCCAAGTCCCTAACAATATTATTCTCTTCTCCAATAATGACAAGAAAATCCCATACATGTTTAACGGTCTTAATAATATCATTCCATATAATCTCCCTAGCCTGTACAAGAGACATGTTCCATTTTAATTTCTCCTTCAACAGTTGATTTCTTGAAAAACAATTTGGTAATCTCTTTTGTATTTTCAACATTTTCTTTCGTCATCAAAACCTCTTGCTCTGTGACTTTAATCACCTTGCATGCACTGTCAAATTCTCTTTGAGTCTTTTCAAATCAATTTCTACCATCCTCAACTCAGTCATGACTTGAGTTAACTTGGCAGCAAGATCTTCAGAGTCAAATGATACAACAGTGGTACAAACATGAGAATCAAGCTTCTTCTGCAACATATCATTCATTTCATTCAACTTGTATATTTCGTCATTCTATTGTAAAATATCCTCCATCAACTGTTATTTTTATATTTCTACTTGGGCCACCTTTGTAGCTATTGGGTGTTCACCAGTGGGTAGTTTAAGTTTCTTCTTTAAAGCCCGAATTTCAGATTTAGTGCCTTGCAGTAACTTTTGAACCACTAACTTATCCTCAAGATCAAATCCAATTTAAATATTAATCTTCTTTAATTATTAATTCTATGTGGAATGCACCCTTGAATTTTCTTACTCCAATTTTAGTTGTTTCATCACCTTTCCCAACATATTTTCAGCTTTAGCAACAATTGAAGAAGTTTTGTTTAGATAATTAAAAATAAACTAACCAGTCTACATATGAAGATTGATTTTATCTAGAAGAGAAATTTTCTTTGCATCAAATGTTAAATTAACAGCCTTGAAAGCAACAGAAGATGCTACAGTCATAGCTGAAGGATGAGAAAAAAACTACCCTTAGTTGATCTTTCTCCAAATCCATTATTGACAATAATCTAGTTTGCTGAGGAGATATTTGAGCTTATGACTGAAATTCTATTCTCTATCTTATTTTCTTGTTTATTTCTTCAATCTGTGAAAATACCTACTTAATAATTGAAAAAAAATCATGACATGTGTCCTTTGGAACATGAGATGAGGGAGTACATGATGTTTCCTCTATCTCTAAATAAAATCCTGGCATTTTTGATGAGCTGATTTCATCGACTGTCTTTATCTCTTGGCTTCTTTCTCTAAATCATCATCCAGATAAATTGTTTCTCCTCTTCCCCTTTTAAGATTATTTTTAGTGGGATGTGGGGTTTCAACTTCTATTTTCCTAAGTATAGAAGCATTTCCTCCATTTTCCAATTTCTCCATTTCTGGTCTAGAATCATGAACTAAAGGAGCATATCCATTCTCCAACCTGTGATTTTAAATTATATGATATGGGTCATAAGCCCATTTTTCTCCTAACAGTAAATGCATGCCCTCCAAAATTTTATGGGTTTCTTCAACTGCTTGTCTAGTATTCACAATAAATGGGCCCACAGTCGTGGGAAACGTGAATAAATGACCCTTTTTCATAGGAACAAAATTAATTTGATATATATTGAGGTTTTTTCTTATGAATTCCAAAGAAAAAATTCTCATTGGAAAAAAAGTAGGTACTCTAAAAGTTTCCCGATCAACTCCATATAACCTTATTTCTGTGTGATCTTTAAAGGCAAACCATACTCCAAACTTCACATCTTTTCTCAATTGTAAGAATGATTGAGCTTTAGGCAATTGGCATGGTGCAGGTGAAACATTTAGACTTGAATATACAATTGGGAGAAAAGAAGAATTAAAATCAAACATACCTTCATTCCCAACTTCCTTCGTTACTACATCTATCCAGGAAACAACAGAATACTTGTTTCTATTTATATCCATAACATTTAGTTCCAACTGTGTGAAAATTTCCACATGATTTTTCAAAAACAAATAAGTGACAAGAGGAGGAAACCTAAAACAACCAGTAAGTGATAGGTTCATGAATTGGTTGTTGAAAACATCCTCCAAATAAGTAGGGATATCAAGAGTTACTCCAGGCTTCATCATGAGGGAAAAAATTCCTAAAACTGACTTATCCACCATAACAAAATCTTCTTTTCCCAAAATTTTAGCTAAAAACTGAAGGATTGGTCTCATGTATTCAACAAAGAGGTCTAAAGAAAATTTATCTGAATCCAAAGAGAATTATGATTTTTTAGGCATAAGATAAAAAAGGATTCAGGCAAATTCAAGTCTAGGGAGGTCTTTGAAATATGTAGTCAGAGACTCATGAAAAAAACCAACGTATCAACTTGTAGAAGGGTAACATAAGGACTGTCGAATTAAGATGGCACAAACTTGAAAAAAATTCTCTCCCAATTGTTTCATTACGAAACATTTCCGAGGGTACATTTTTGAAACTAACCAATGAATGAGTTCCGGAAATAAATATATTTTAGGAACAAATGTTGGAAAAACCACCGACTTTACTAAGGCAGAGTAGAATGGAAAATTGGATTGGTTTAATATAAATTGCTGATAGAATTGCAGGTGGTCAACTGTGCATATGGTGTCGGAAATGTCATTTTCAGTATCCATAAGAGGAATGTGGGTGGATGACTTGGATAACACGTTTTTCTTTGCCATTCTATGAAATTCAAGTATAGTTTCATGTAAATAGATGGTGCTAACGAAGAAAAGGTGACTAGATGATGGAAGAATCTCTTGGAAACTTCAATGGTTCGGGAGGAGGACGTGGGAAAAGACAATGAGAAATGGGCTTTTATGATGAAGGGAAAAAACTGTGGGAAAATATGTTATGTGAGAAATTTAATGAGTGATATAACAGGTGACAAGACATGTGAGATGACAAGCGAATTTATGCGTGGGATGACGTGGAACAATGATAGGATGGCTTGCTTGCTGATGTTGTTGGCTTGTATGCTGACGTAACTGTGAGGGAAATCCGCTGTATGGGAAGGCCTTCAGAGCTGTGCCCCTATAGTAAATATGGGACGCTCATCTCAAGTCAACGGTTGTGAGTCAACATCCTTACAGAGGCACCCCTTGCGATAACGCATGCACTATTTGTGATGTCGGGTTCGCGGCATTTTGCGGGCACTAACACATCAACGGTCTTGGTGTGGAAACTTGATGACTTGTTAACTCTACGTTGTCGGATGATGGTCCCCACTATTACTGAATTAATTGCTCTGACAAGTGTTTAGTGCGCATTTCTCAAAATTTTGAAATATTCAAAATTTAATAACAACTTCTACATATATCTTTCTACTTTGTACATTCACATATTTAATTTTTTTTCTTTTGAAAGGAACATTGAAACATATACAACATGTCAAATTTAAAACGAGTTACAACACTGTCTATGGAGCTTTATAACCACAAATTGATACAATATTTACAATAATATACACATATACACATATGCACATTTGATCAAATAAAAGGCTATGAAGCCCATATAAAAAACAAGGGAATCCAGAGGCTCACACCTCCACCCTCAAAAGTAGTACCAGGATTCACCTCCTTCCCAAGAAGTCTAGAATCCATTTCCAAAGCCAAACCTGCATCCAATGTCCAAAACTACAATCCCGCGTCACTTGTCATCTTAGTGAATAATTACGACTCATTATTTTAGGGCACACTCCCAATTTGCTTATGATTCCATCTGACAATGCTAATGACCAAAATAAAATTATTCCTCGTCCTTCTGTTCTCTACTACATAGTCCCTCAGGAAATAGGTCACCCCCTTTTGTGCAGTCACACACCTTCCAAGTTTCACTGGAATCCCCTTCTCTGCCACACAATCCCTTGGTTGACCCCTCCCTTGGCAATGTTTCCTCGCATCGGAAGGTCCAAAAACCAAGGTACATCCCTGCCTGAAAACCATCATACTAGTCATAACATGCTCATGGAAATCAATGGAAAATATTAGGCCCTAGTGTCCCACAATGGCCTTGCTCCTAAAGTGATTTACCAACATATTTCTGCTTGTTCCAATTCCTTTCACTGGTACTGCTAACTTTCTTGCTGTTAGTTCCAACCACCCAAATGGACATTTTCATGATTTCCTGTACCAAGCATATAATTGTATTTAGATTCAAAACTAATTTAAATATATTTAAATCATACCTCATCGATGTACATCAATAAGTTACACCTGCAATTCTATTTACTTCTTGTCACAACAAGTCAAACTAGCGCGTTGATCAAATCATCATGTATAAACATATCATATCCAGTTAACTCAAAACAAAACCATCATAAATAAAAATCATAAACCACATTTAACCATCATAAATCAGAGTCATAAATAACATGCATAATAAAATATGAAATAAAATATTGATACTTATCCTTCAATCGGTTCTTGTCTTCTGCCTTTTTTCTTTGTCCTTTTTGTACACACACTGGATCAGTTTCCAAACCCAAAAATCACCCAATACCTTCTTTTCTCTTCGATCACATACACATACATACAATTTACATCATATGCATACATCCACACATGATTTACAACACCTCATAATACATGCACCTACATCTGACATGTAACACAACACATACACCTACACCTAGTGTAAAACACAACAAATACACCTACACTCGGTGTATAACACAATACATATACATACACACTGTACAATACAATGAATACACATGTTTCAACACAACAAATACACAATACACATAACAAAATACCACATGTATACAACACGATGTGTATGATATGTACACAATACCACATGTACACAACACCTCTTGCAAAATGTGTACACAACACCACATGTACACAACACCACCTTCACAATGTGTAAACAACACCACATGTACACAAAACTGCCTACGCAACATGTATACAAGACCACATGAACAAAACACCACCTACACAACGTGTACACAACACTACATGTACACAACACCACATGTACACAACACCACCTGCAAAACATGTACATATCACCACATGCATACAAAACCACATGTAACATATGTACATAGCACCACATGCACATAACACCACATATACAACATGCACACCACACCATATGTACACAACGCTGCATATAAAACATGCACAAAACACCATAAGTACACAACACTGCACATACAACATGCACACAACATCATATTTACATAGTACTGCACATACAAAATGCACATAGCACTATAAGTACACAATACCACATATGAAACATGCACACAACACTGTATGTACATAGTATCGCATATACAACTTGCACATAACACCATATGTACACGACACAACACATACAACATGCACAAAACACCACATACAACATGCACACACCACTATATGTACAACATGTACAAAAAATACACAATAGTAGTTCTGCACATCCAGAGACCACATTGTATCTACCAAGCAACCTTGCTTCGAATCTCTTTCCACTATCCATGCTTGTCCCAGCATGCCGCAGATCACACTGCTTTCATTCAGCTGATATATCCCTCAGCATAACATGTCCATAAAATAAACATAGGCATAGTTTTAACATATAATATCAGTTCATATCCACATGATACTAACCTCATAGATTTGTCAAGGCTACTTTTTCCACTTGATTTCTCATAATACTAGGAACCCCTTCATGACATTCACCTACATAAGCAATCCACAAGCATGATCCCTGATGACCCTATCAGACAACGACATATATACATGTAAATATATATACATATAAACATTAGCACATAAAAATCATGATCCTTGACGACCTTATCTTACAATGACATGCATACATACATATATACATATATATAACTATCAGTATAAGCATATGATACAATTAATAGATATCATAAGGTAAAGGTTAAGAGAACTTGCTTTATCCGTGCACAACATGCACAACATTGAGAACAAAATTTCCCAAATTAGCCAAGGAATATATTAACTTAAGCCCATTTACTTTACCTTTCTTGTTACCTTTCTCATGATTGTCGTGCTATTTTCCATTTAGCCCCATGGACCCAACTAGCTCAACTAGTTGTCACAGCCTTTCCTTTAGCTGCCCTGTATTCATGCACCAAATTAGGTACCACACAAATCCTCTTAAGCTCCATTAACTTTCCTCTTTCCAAACCAATTTTCGATACCCTCAAAACATAAAAGGCAAGAAAAAAAGGAAAACAAGAAGAAAACCATGGAAAACTAATAAAAATACAACACCAAAAGAAAAGTGGCATGACCATTTACTAGACATAATCAAACTACAAATCGAGCACAAAAAAATCACAAAAAAATGAAAGCACAAGACTTCCAATAGACACCATGACTCAATCCCCCATGGTTTCCCAGTGCTTCCAAGGGTTCATAAATAAAAGCTCAACTCAAGCCTTCTTCAATATTGTATGGAAATCTCTTTTGCCATTTGATTCCTTGCATCAAACAACATTAGCTCATGCTTTTATTCATGCATTTACAAGATTATAACTCAACATATTATCTCAAATATCAACCTTAAGATAACAACCTGTCAAATATATATTCATGAATATAACACATATCCACATAATGTTAGACAAATCCAAGGTTAAGAAAACCCCTTGTATTCATGCATGCACTCATTCATTTGGAATTGCAGTTTCCAAACGTAGCCAAAGGAATTCTCACCCAATTCATTTATTTCACCTTTCTACCTTGCTAAAATTGGGTCTTATTATGTGCTATCACATTCACCCAGCGTTAGTTATATACAGAAATCAATTGTTACATTATCATGATAATACCAAGCATGTTTCCATCCAACTGTTCACACATGTTAGTCACATGTTCCGAAGATCAAGCCATCATGTATATTAATTTGATATCATCCTTTACCAATACTAACAACCATGTCATATTCTACAATCAACTCATAGTCATTAATCATAGTGCTACAACTAGCACCCACTTGCACTCAAGTGTATTTCAATTGTCACAACAAGTATTGTGTTAGTATGACTGTCTTAAAATAATATCATTCCTTCATTCATATTATAAGAACATACTCATGTAATAATCTTAATAAATCATTCAAACAACCTGTAAATATACCCCCTTACTACCCATGGTCCACACTAAGGTAGAAGGAGGCAACTACTATAATGGTCTGATCTCCAATGTCCAATTAGGGAAATGGAATCTTTAAATCTATACTAAATTTAATCACATTTGAAAAAACTTGATTTTCATTTCTCATACATTTTGTATGAGATAAAATCATAAACATTACACTTATTCCACTTGTAACATACTAACTAAAAACATGCCACTTTTCCATTTCTTACTTGTAACTTTTTAAATTCCTTGCATGCAACCTTTCAAATTATTTGCATGCAAATAGAAATAGATCTGCTACAACAAGATTATCACACAACAATACTATTCTACCCACAAAACAACATTTTCTTCAAACAATACCCATACTATTACATTTTATTCAAACAAGCACTATACTATTACGTTTGCATGTAAGCATTTCTTCAAACAATTTACATGAAAAAAAAAAAACTATTTGCATTCAAGTAAGCATATATCAACTACAAAAATAATATTACACATCAATGCTATCCCCAACCACAAACAACATACTCATTGGGGAATTTTATCAAACATTTTGTATGCAATGGATTATTGAACCATTTAAGCATTTAATCAAACACTTTACATACAACTAATATAGTGAATGATTCAATGCATATCCTAAACTGTTGTAGTACAAGTTATGGAAGCTGAACCATATGATCAATGGGAGTTTCCCTCACTTTTGAAAGTTCATATATAAAAATTTATAACAAAAATACCAACACAATCTTATTTCATGCACAACTCTTGGAGCATTCAGGAAGCTCGACTTCCACTGGTATTATGTCCTAAAATATAATGACCCAATTTCTAAAATTTTTATTACAATATCAGCAGGATGTCCCCTTAATGTGGAAATTTTTCCAGCTCCTAGAACCTAACAAAATATAATTCATGGAAAAACTTCCAACCTGACCTATCTAAAGATTCATTCTGGAAGTTCATCTTCCTTAGGTTATAATTCCTAAAATGTTGTGAACCAATATCTAAAATTTTCACCACGTTATAAGTGGGACTTACCCTCAAGGTGGAAATTTTTTTATATTCTGAAACTCCACCTAATAAAATATGTAACAAAAATGAAATTGATTGTACTCATTGATCCTTTGTTCATTTCATCTATAGTAGAGCCCATCAGGTCCAAGTTTTTGTCCCTGGAAGCTCTGATACCACTCTGTAACACCCCACTCCATATTTACCCATTTTAAAATACTAAAAAAGGTATATATAAGCTAAGAATTACTATGCATGACCCAACTTCCAAGATGAAGCTACGAAAATCGGGTCTAACTTGCCACACATTACGTTAATTTTACAAAAACTTTTCATAGATAGTACTTATAATTCATGGATGCATAGTTTGGTCATTGTTTATATTAGTTTCATTAGATGTTCATCAAGAAAGCTTTCTTCCCTCTCATACTTTCTGCAACAAAAAACATATTAGCTCATGCATCCATATAAAATAACCAAGAGTATGTTAAATCATGAATTAGATCTAGATCAAGAGCACATCATATAATACTCAATATGCCATGGATGTAGCATATGCTTAACCAAAAATAAATCCATGAAAACCTAGTTATGTAAATAATAGTAAATAAACAATTATGCTCATTGATCATAAATAAATAATAATACATATTAACATATGAAAAGTACCAACCAATTCAGGGACTTCCACATACCACTCAACCATAAATTGGACTGAACCAAATATTTCTTTCAAACAATCATCCCCGTGCCATATTCCAAGCATGGATGTGGTATCTCATGGAATAAAACAACTAAAAAAAATCAAGGCTTCTAGAGGCCAAACCACCTCAACCCTCAACCAATGATTCCATATCACAATCAGAAATCACTAACCATCACTAGATTAGTCTCTACCCAAGTTGTCCAGGGATCTATAGCATTTTTTCCAACCTGGATCCAATACTATCAACTCAACCCACAACTGCCACAGGGCTCCAAAGCGTTTGTCCAACCAAGGCTCCAGGACTATTAACTCAACCGACCAAGGGCTCTAGAGAATTTGTCCAACCAGGACTAGTAACTCAACCCCAGTTGTTCTAGGGCTTCCAGAGCATTTGTCCAACCAAGGCTCTAGGAACTAATAACTCAACTCACAACCATAAGGAACATGAGTACCAATTTTAAAATAAAATATGAAAACCACAACACCATGGCTATCTAGGAAATGACAAGGATAGGAAAAACCACTGTCAATCCAATAAATCCTCCATGCCAATGATAGATCATAATTGAGTAACCACATGTATGTACCATGCATGCTAAAAATAGCAAGGAAACCATACATGCAACTCGATACCAACAAGTAAATCCAACTGTAGCCATTGATCCACTTGTTCCCTTGCACTTTCCTACTTTTCCTTTGCCTTCTTTATCCAAATCCAAAGTATGCCACAATTCTCCAAGACACTTTAAGTGTGCAAGAGTATGAGAGAGAGAATAAAATGAGAGTGCCAAATACTGAACTAACAAAAAGCCATGAACTGATCCTCAGAAGCCTTTTTATCATTGAGGCCTCTATTTCTTCATTTTCCCTTCAATTTAATTCTCATGAAAATCTGTGACCCTTCATCTTCCTTTTCTCATATTTTCCATTATTTTCATAAATAAATACCAATTAATTCCTCTTTGTCTTTCCAAAGCCTTTTCAAATTCCTTTGCCAATTTCCTTAGCCATAAATAAATCGAAAGTGACACCCACTAGGATTCTTTTCTCACCCTTCATCTTGGAATAAGTGTCCCATGACCTTGGTATTATATTTTTTACATGGAAATTCAACTAGGGATGTTACAAAACCTTCCCCATTGGGGGGACACCGTCTTCGGTGTTCAATGAAACCTGTAAACCAGAAAAATGCTGAAACTAGAAAATACTGCCCATGGAGATTTCTAACATAGCTCGGTGTAGTATTTACAATGACATCTGGCTGAAAGCATGACAATAATACCATTTATCTATCATATCAAACACTCAACATATCGAGATTTTACAGAGAACACACCTTCTCCATATCCCCATGGATTTAAATACCTAATATGCCAATAAGGTTAAAGTTAAAGTCCTATGATGTTTTGGTATAGATGATATGTACGATATTCCATGACTAATATTGTATAGTTGATATGGTGATGTCTTGATTTAGGATACTGGATATTAAAACATTAGTAAAATTCTCTATAAATGTAAAACTCCACTAATTCTCAATATGTCAATGGGTTGGTGGCTAGCTCAGCATGTCGCCTCATATCTCTATCATCCCATTGTAGTTTGACACATGTCAGATGCCAACACACCCTTGAATATGTGGCACTATTGACTATATACTGGAATACGAAGATATCAAATATTTTCCAAGGCCTAGTCTACATGAAAATATCAATATGTTGATATGCTAGTATGCCAAGCCTAATGTGCCACATCATTTTCTACATCCAATCATCTCCTCACATATATTAGATGCTAATGTGTCCTTTGCCACATGGAACTGCAAATGTGTGCCCTGTGTCACTCATATTTTCCTATCTAGCATGCCAAAACCACCAAATCTGGGTGACACATGTCCTTCACTTGGAATGACCACATTATCCTTTATGATGTCACCATGATTTCATTCCTCTAAAGTTCAGGTGCTCTGATACTTTGGTGCTATTAGTTGGCATTCCTAGTTAACATAATTATAGTCATTAGGTGATGGTCTGTTGGTCCGGAGCTACGCCATATCAGGGATTCCCTAAAAATAATTTATTTTCATTCTTATGAGTCTGGTATGTTGTTATAGCCACTACAACAACACCCAAAATTTATAACTCGTATATATAAATTTTGAGCCCCCCCCTATGCTTTTCAAGGTCTTAACAGATTTCCCCGTTTATCATAATGGTCAAAACCCTTTGATAACTTGTAGGCCATCATCAAAGCTACACTTGTTGTATGATTCATGCAGCACATTTTTTAAGCTTACTTTTCATGCTTCATCTTCAACACTAGGGTTTAGGGCATTTTGCATTCAATCATTTCCCAGGATATTGCAATACTATTCCTCCATGTCTATTTATTTGAGTAGAAAGTATCTTGTTTTGGTACTATATGTACAAGGTTTTGAACGAAATTGCGATCAAAATACAAGGCTTGTTACCATTAGAATAAACTCTTAATGCGAAGCAGATATAATTATGTCAATATTTACAAGATGCAACATAAGCTATATGTGGTTCAATGTTGGCATATTGTCACAGGGGTCAACTAGGATTCATCCACACTTGTGTCTACATGAAATAATGATTTTGAACTCACCTCCATTTGGAATATCCCCACGATCCATTCTCTATGATTTCTTAGGGTGTGATTCCTCATTTGACCTATCTAGAAACTTGCGAGCTCCTCTAAGCACCTCTCACATGAAGTCACAAGTCACATTCGAAGTTGGCATTGGTTTCTTGATGTGATGTGTAATCACGAACTGCAACCCCTACTAAGCCAATTGCATGTGATAGAACCATTGTGAAAGTCCTAAGTGAGACCTCCTCACTGAAAAATAAACTTGTAACTTGTGACTAACCACTAAAATTGTGATTTGTGATTGACATTGGGTTGCTCATTCACTCTAGTCACAAATCATATTTCTAGTTAACAGTAATTCGACACTATAATTTAAAAGTGTGATATGTGACTGGACTATCCCTAGTGCATGCGATAAACATAACACACATATTTAAATTACAACTAGCCTATCTAGCCTATGTTGATGTGATTTGTGACTAGTTACTAGATCTACGATCTGTGACTAGTCACTATATTTGTGATTTGTGACCTCCTTATTCTTGCATCTTACGATTGCAGTTTATTTCTGTGTCTGTTCATATTCCTGTCACTTCAGCTTCCCCAACCCTTTGTATTCCGTAAACCTCAAATTTATAAGCATATATCCCCTATATATTTTACACCTAGACTCTATCCTTCTTCATCCTTTGCATATCTCCCTTACACCCTCACTCTTTGAGGTGTCCTTTCCTCACAATCACTAGACCTCTAACACAACCTACAATTTATTCTTAGACTTAAACCTTCACCCTTCACCACTACCAGCTGAGATAATGAATTACACTTTGAGCATGAAAAGGACACTTTAGACCTAATCGTTTTTTCCATCCTAAGTAGTCATTTCCTGGCCTCTATAATTGCAACCTGTGACTATACTTGGCCTTATTTCTCCCTTAGCTCACAAGTCACACTTCTAGTCACCAACACTATGACTTGAATATATGAACAAAATTGTGAAGATTAAATGAAACTAATGTTGGGTGTGGAGCCTGATTATATTGTTTACTTTTTTATTACAACATTGGACCCCTGTACCTTAAATGGGGTGGAAACGCTGCCCGTAAATTAATCACTACCGTGGGGGGTCTAGGGGGGGTGACAGCGACTTTATGGAGCCTCCCCCATGGCGGGGGGTTTCGGGGGCAGCGCCCCCAAAGCTAAAAATAGATGTAAAATTTCCTTGTAAAAGTATAGTAATTTCTAGTCAATCTGGGCCGTTCATTAGGCAAATGATCTGACGGTAGAAGTTATGTTTAGTTTAGGGTTTTTTTCCCTAGAAGGCAACCCCTCACTTTTATGAGGGTATTGTATTACCACTGTGCATTGTATGTGTATTCTTGGAGTGAGAAACAGAGAGGGAGACTATGAGAGAGAACAGAGGATATTACAGCGGATCTACTGTAGGTTGTATCTCTTCATTTTACTAGATAATAGAAAGGAAGGACTGGCTGTTCAGGGTGGACGTAGCCCAAATTAGGTGAACCACGTATATCTGTGTCTCTCTAGTTTTATGTGTTTTTTGTGCTTGTATTTTCCACATATTTTATGTGTTGCATTTCTCTGTAATATATAATTTTATAACAACTGGTATCAGAGCCGAAGGTATATTTGGCTGATAAACTCGCAGGAAAGAAAGGTTCCTGGTTCGAGTGGGAGCAATGGTGGAAGATGGTAAGTTTAGGGTCGAGAAATTTAAAGACCAAAAGTTCTTGCTATGGAAGATGCAGATGGAATATTATCTGTATCAGAAATATCTGTACCTACCATTGAGCGGAAAAACAAAGAAGCCGGCGGCCATGACAGACGCAGAATGGAAAATTCTTGATAGAAAGGCACTCAGAACAGTGCGGTTGTGCCTTGCGGCGTCAGTCGCCTTCAATATTTCAAAGGAAACAATAACAAAGGGTTTGATGCAGACGTTGGCGAAACCATATGAAAAACCCTTGGCCTCAAATAAGGCATTTCTTATGAAATGACTATTTAATATGAAGATGTCGGAAGGTGGATCTGTTACAGACCATTTAAATGATTTTAATACGATTACCAGTCAGTTAGGTTCTATAGGGGTAAAATTTGATGATGAAGTTAGAGCTCTATTATTCTTGTGCTTATTGCCAGAGAGTTGGAATGGTTTAGTAATGGCCATTAGTAACTCTGTCTCTGGATCTAGTACTTTAAAGTTTGATGATGTTGTTGGTGCTATCCTTAGCGAGGAAATGTGACGGAAAAGCTCCAGTGAGACATCGGGAACTGCTTTGAGTGCAGAGTCTAGGGGAAGAAGAATGGAAAGAGGAAAGAGCTCGAGATATCACAGTAAATCAAGGAAAGGTAGATCCCAGTCTAGATCGGGGATAGTGTGCTGGAAATGCGGAAAGAAAGGACACCTAAAGAAAGACAATAGATCTCGTAAGGGAAAAGAAGGAGACACACAGCAAGAAAAAAATCATGAAGAAAATGTGACAGGTGATGTGTTACAAGATGCTTTGATTCTTTCTTTCGAAAATGTTACTGATTCTTGGGTTGTAGATTTAGGGGCTTCATTGGCTTCATTCCATGCCACACCTGATAAGAAATATTTTCATGACTATGTTCAAGGAGATTTTGGACAAGTTTGTTTGGGTGATGATAAACCCTGTAAAATTGTTGGAATGGGTAAGGTTCTTGTAAAATAGCAGAATGGAAACCAATGGCTATTAAAGGAGGTAAGGCACGTTCCAGATCTAAAGAAAATTCTAATTTCAACAGGGCAATTAGGCGGTGAATGTTGTGTGACAACTTTCACAGATAAAGCTTGGAAGGTCACCAAAGGAGCCCTGGTAATAGCAAAAGGTGAAAATATTGGTACATTGTATTTATGCAATGGTATTTCTAACTTTTTTAATGATTTAACTTCCAAAGGAGCAAATGCAACATTATGGCATCATAGGCTCGGACACATGAGTGAGAAGGGGATGAAGATTCTTCACGCAAGAAATTTTTTTCCAGGTTTGAATAATGTTTATATGGATTTCTGTGAGAATTGCATTTATGGAAAACATAAGAGAGTCAGATTTCTCAGATTTGGGAAAGAAAAGAAGAGTGAAAAATTGGAGCTTATGCATACAGATGTATGGGGACCTGCTCAGGTATCATCTCTCGGTGGCTCTCCCTATTATGTTACATTTATTGATGATGGAACTAGAAAAACTTGGATTTATTGTATTCAAAATAAGTCTGATGTATTTGATACTTTCAAGAAATGGAAATCTTTGGTTGAGATTGAGACAGGAAAGAAGTTGAAGTGTCTCAGATCAGACAATGGAGGTGAATATTGCATCAAAGAGTTTGATAGGTACTGTTTAGAGCATGGAATTCGTAGAGAGAAGATGGTTCCAAGAAAACCACAAGAAAATGGTGTGTCAGAAAGGATGAACAGAACAATCATGCAGCGTGCAAGGTGCATGAGATTGCATGCGGGATTGCCTTTACAATTTTGGGCAGATGCTGTAGATACTGCTGCTTATCTAATAAACAGAGGGCCTTCAAGTTCCTTGGATGGTGGTATTCCAGAGGAAGCATGGACAGGTAAAAAGGTAAAATACTCTTTTTTAAAGCCTTTTGGTTGTGAGGCCTTTGTCCATATTAATAAAAAAAATAGAACAAAGCTTGAGGCAAAATCAAAGAAATGCACCTTTATTGGATATGGTGTTAATGATTTTGGTTATCGCTTATATGATTATGAAAATCACAAAATCATTAGGAGCAGAGATGTAATATTCAATGAAAAGGTCTTGTATAAGAATCATTTGCAGGAAAAGAAACAGGAAAACGAAAACAAATAATACATAGTTCTTGATGAGATCACAGAAAAAGTAAAGGTGCCTAGTAATAATAATAATCAACAACCACAATAACAACAACCACCACAACAACAATAGGCACCTCAAACACCTGAAAGTGGTGTTAGAAGATCTACCAGGATAAGTAGACCCCCTGAACGATACTCTCCTTCATTATATTATTTATTGCTGACTGATTCTGGTGAACCTGAATGTTATGAAGAAGCAATGCAGGTTGAAAGTAGGAAGAAGTGGGAGCTATCCATGGAAGAAGAGATGGACTCCTTAATGCATAACCAGACTTGGGACTTAGTCAAGTTTCCTGCAGGTAAAACTACATTGCAGAATAAATGGGTTTACAGGCTGAAGGAAGAAGATGGAGGAAAACAGAGGTACAAAGCTAGACTTGTGGTGAAGGGGTTTGCACAGAAGAAATGTATTGATTTTGATGAAATATTTTCTCCTGTTGTTAAGATGACTTCAATCAGAACTATTTTAAGTCTTGTAGTAGTAGAAGATTTTCATCTTGAAAAGTTAGATGTAAAGACAACATTTCTCCATGGATATTTGGAGGAAGAGATATACATGTAGCAACTAGAAGGATATGAGGTAAAAGGGAAAGAAAAATTGGTGTGCAGGTTAAAGAAGAGCTTGTATGGCTTAAAATAGGCTCCAAGGCAGTGGTATCTAAAATTTGACAAGTTTATGTCTGAACAAGGTTATACTAGATGCCACTCTGATCATTGTGTTTATCTAAAAAGGAAAAATTATGGAAGCTATATTATATTTTTATTGTATGTAGATGACATGCTTGTTGCAGGGTCTAACATGCAGGAAATAAATGTGCTCAAAAGAAAATTGGAAAATTCATTTGCAATGAAGGATTTGGGAGCTGCAAAACAAATCCTTGGTATGAGGATAACTAGAGATAGGAAAAATCACAAGTTAACACTGTCTCATAATGAGTACATAGAAAAGGTGTTGAAAAGATTTAATATGCAGAATGAAAAACCAGTTAGTACACCTTTTGCTAGCCATTTCAAACTTAGTAAGGATATGTGCCCCAAGATCCACGAAGAAATGGAATATATGTCTAAAGTTCCATATGCATCAGCAGTTGGAAGCTTAATGTATGCAATGGTCTGCACAAGGCCTGATATTGCACATGCAGTGGGAGTTGTAAGCAGGTACATGAACAATCCAGGAAAAGAACATTGGATGGAAATAAAATGGATTTTCAGATATTTGAGAGGTACCACAAATCAATCAATATGCTTTGGTGGTTCAAACATTGCTCTACAGGGATATGTTGATGCAGATATGGCAGGTGACAGAGATAATAGGAGGAGCACTACAGGATATGTATTTACTGTAGGTGGAACAACTGTCAGTTGGGTTTCAAAAATCCAAAGTGTTGTTACACTTTCAACAACAGAAGCAGAGTATGTTGCTGCTACAGAGGCTAGTAAAGAAATGATTTGGTTACAAAGGTTTATGGATGAATTGGGTAAGAAGCATGATATGGGCATGCTATACAGTGATAGCCAAAGTTCCATTCATCTTGCAAAGAACTCAACATTTCATTCCAGGACTAAACACATACATCTAAAGTACCATTTCATATGGTCAGTATTGGAAGATGGAGAGTTGAAGATGGAAAAGATACACACTAGCCAGAATCCTGGAGATATGCTAACAAAAGTTGTAACTAGGGAGAAACTGAGAACGTGCTCAGTTTCAATTAGTCTTCAAGGATGAAGATGAAGATGAGAAATAGCCAGGTCCAAAGAGGATTCATTGTCCAGCAAATGAAGCAGCGGTGGAGTTGCTACAATCAGTCTCCAAGTGGGAGATTGTTGGGTGTGGCCTGATTATCTTGTTTACTTTGTATCACAGCATTGGACCCCTGCACCTTAAATGGGGCGGCAACGCCACCTGTAAATTAATCACTGCCATGGGGGGTCCAGGGGGGTGGTAGCGACTTTATGGAGTTCCCCCCTGGTGAGGGGTTTCAGGGGCAGCGCCCCCGAAGCTAAAAACAGATGTAAAATTACCTTGTAAAAGTATAGTAATTTCTAGTCAATCTGGGCCGTTCATTAGGAAAATGATCTGACGGTAGAAGTTATGTTTAGTTTAGGGTTTTTTGCCTAGAAGGCAACCCCTCACTTTTATGAGGGTATTGTATTGTGACTGTGCATTGTATGTGTATTCTCGGAGTGAGAAACAGAGAGGGAGACTGTGAGAGAGAACAGAGGATATTACAACAGATCTGTTGTAGGTTGTATCTCTTCATTTTGCTGGATAATAGAAAGGAAGGACTGGCTGTTCAGGGTGGACGTAGCCCAAATTGGGTGAACCACATATATCTATGTTTTTAGTTTTATGTATTTTGTGTGCTTGTATTTTTTGCATATTTTATGTGTTGCATTGCTCTGTAATATATAATTTTCTAACAACTAACACTATGAAGAGGTTTTGCAACCAACACTATGACTTGAAGATGTGACCAACACTGTGAAGAGGAAATGCGACCAAAAATTTCAAGAGGAAATGCGACAAACACTATGAATAGGATTTACGACCAACACTGTGACTTGAAGATGTGACTAGCATCTAAAGATGTGATTTGTGACTAGCCTCTCCTGATGCAATTGTGACTAGCCTCTACTAATGTAATTTGTGACTTACTCATTTCCATCGACAAATGTGACTTGAGACAAAGACTGTTCTCGTCACATGCCATAAATCCATGTTGCACTTTGAAAGTAAAACTACCACTAGAAATTGCAAATATGACTACAAGGGTAACTATAAATAGGAAGTGTGTTTGTGACCACAAGGAATATGGAAGGTCACAAGGAATACAAAAGGTCATAGGGAAGGTGGAAATCCACCTCCCCATTTGTATAAATATGACCTCATGTCTCATTTAGAAGGGAATTTAGCACTTGATCTAGGATGAGCATTAGATAGCTGATTCGTGCTTAAGGAGCTAGAGGCACTCAAATTATGGTAGCTAGGAGGGTTATTTTTAGTGATTCTAGTGTTTTACTTTGAAATATGGTATGAATAACCCATGTTACACTACTAAGCCTTGAAAGAATTATTGAATATGTATTTGAATTTGCAACATAGATAATGAGAAGTTTATTACTTTTGACATGGATTCCAATGCATCTTTATGGTGGTTTTATTGGCTTTCCTGTATTTCCATCTTGTTTGTATGTGTTATTTCATGTGCGAAATATGTTAATGAACTCATTCGTAGCTTATGGATTACATGTCTGCTTTGAATATTTTTTTCTTATTCCATGCAATGCTGGTAACTTGTGAACTGATTTGAAATTGACTTTTGGCACTTTCCTCTTCATGTTTTTCTATGATGGTTTTAGCTCACTATTCCTTATGGCATGCTTATTTTTGTTGTTTTTTTGTTACATTCTTGTATCTCATTCTACAGGATATCAATTGTGGGTTGACCGCATTCCCATTGTTCTATAATTTCTTTCTTGACTTCGCTCTAACATCTCTACAACTAATAGTCAAGAGTGAAACTCAAATGGTAGAAGTTGAGCCCACATAATAGATGGGGCTTCTATCCCAATAAATGTGAGGTGTAAGTAGGAATTCACACCAGGGAGACCCCCTAGCTATTGGTAGGAAATTTTTTTCCGTCAATAAATTTTTGGTGTTAGAAGGAGGGAAAATGACAAGTTGAACCTATGGAGTCTAGTTTAAAGTTTTTATTTTGATATGGCTCTTTCCAAAATCCTTCTCCTAGGTTGGTTTTCTAAAAGTAAAATCATTTCAGTCCATAAGAAGATAATCAATCTATTTTCAAAAATTAGGTTTGATGGCAAGGGTGAAATCTATGCATTTGAGCATGCCCTTCAATTTAGTCAAATTTTTATCTCTAAAAATGTGTGTCTGGACAATAATGTATATGCACTTTTCACTCTTACTTTGCAAGGTCACATCAAATCATGGTATACAAGATTACCACACACACATATCCTTTATTTTATACAATTCATTGATGAGTTTTATCTACTTTTCAAGAGTCTAATTCTGAGGATTTATTAAAGGAAATTTATGAACTTAGAATGAGACCACATGAATCTGGATGATTTTTCAATTATTTTTATTAACATCTGTTATAAAATTCTAGAGAAAGATAGGGATTGGTATCATTTAATGAGAGAATTTCCTTTTTTAGTCAATCTTTCTAAGAGGGAATCTAAATCTAAATTGAACCTTGAAAGTCAATCATGAGAGGGTTATAGTATTATGCTCCCTAATTGCATTATGCCAACATTTTCTTAGGTGTAAGTAAAACACAAGGCTAAGATTGCAGAGGAGGAAATGGTTCACCTTCATCTCCCTTATCCTCCTTCATCTTCATTGACAAATGAAATTGATTCTTATCCTAATATTCAGATCTCTTTGTTGATGAAGCAGGTAATGAGGAAAATTTTATTAAAAAGGGGCAGAATTTTCTTGATTTAGAAGCTCAATTAAACTCTTCTGAACTGGAGCAAGCCCAGTATAATAATCTCATTGGTAAACTATCCTTTGACGATCATGTTGATGAATCTCAAACTAATGATACTTGTATTTCATATTTTCATGATATTCTCTTACCTTCGCCTCCCTATCATGACTAAGGATTTGTCTTGGGTGACATCAATGTTCAATTGATTCCCTAGAGCATAACATATAAGCTGATCCATTGCTTCCTCAAGCTGACACTATCGTGCAAGATTTGAGTCTTGAACCAAATTTGGTTGGAATTTATGTCTTTTCATCCTTTATACCCTAATATATTTTTTCCTGCTATTTTTTATTGCAATTAGATGCGTAATTGTGGTGTTTAAAAATCATAAGATGAAAATATTGAATCCCTTGTTCATGATATTTTAAATTTTCAATATTTAACAGGTGAAGACGAAGATTCTAAATCTCAAAAAATTCAAGAGAGTCCTCCGGTTAATTCATCTTTGTTCTTATTTCTCAAAGCCTCTTATGTGTTAGCTGCAGAGTTTGATCAAATTAGTGGCATTAAAAACTGTCAACTTATTGACAAGATATTCATTGATACATCTAATTATTTTTTTTCATATTCACTTGTTGACCTCATTAATCCACCGAAATTTGATGATTCAAATTTTGAAAGTTTAGGGACTTATCAGGAAGTTGAGGCACTTTAGCTTCCGTTGATGGTTATGTAAGGTTCTCATGATCCTGATGAGATCCCTGGACTAGGTCATATTAGGGTTTCCTCACAAGAATCTCCTTTCAACACCATCTCGCAAGATGAAAGTTCATTTATGAAATATCCCGATCCAAGTGATGTTTCATAGAGAGAATATTTTTCAGCTTCTATCAGCCACTATGCACCGCTCCTTGCACTCTGATTTGTTTGCTAAAGGGAGTACATCAACCATTGTTTTAAATCCTTCAGGTTATCACCTTGTTGGTACAAATGGTGGTCAAGTACAAGTTGGTGCTATATTACATTTATAAGATGAACATAACAAAAATATTTCCCATCCTTCTTCCGATTGGAAATCCGTTGTATGCGAGGGAAGGAATCACACAACTCATCCCTTCCATGAGACTCATCTAGATGATTCATCCCTATCTTGTAAATTGGAAGAATATTACCCATTAAACAACCTGTCTATCAATAATAAAACATCTGGCCAAACCAACTATATATTCAATAAATATTTTGATAACACAACTCATGGCGGTTGTATGCATTCATCTCTTGATCCTACCAAGCCATTGATATTCAATGATCTACTGTTTGAAGGTATTGAGGTTTGTATGAATGGTGAGGCACTTCATATCTCGTTGATAATTATGCCAGGTCCTCACTTCATTGAAAAAATGCATGAAAAATCTCAATTTAGGGTTTCAGATGAATTTTTATTTTGGAGAAATTTTCAGGGTTTTCAAGTTGGTCATTTTCAGTACCATGATAGGATTATTGACTAGCTTGAAGAGTCTTATATGGAGAATTCATATGAATGTAGGTGAAATCTCATCTCTCTTGTTATGGATTTAAGGTTAAGAACAAATGAATTCATACCATGAAGAAATGCTTAGGGTTTTCAAGTTTATGATTCTATTTATTACGATATAATTATGGACTATTTGGAACAATATTTTCTATCATGATTTCCTGCCAACATGTGTGAACTTCTTTCTCTTGTGCATGATTTAAAAGTAAGTATATTTGTTTTTTCATGATACTTTATACTGGTTTTAATCATTGACCTCTTTTTTTTCGCATGTCGAGAACAACTGCAGTGGCTACATTGGAAGTTTTATTTCACATGACCTGATCTCCTCTCTAGTTAAATTAAGGTTTTATGTTTAAAATAGTTAGGGTTTAAGGTTTTCTTACTAGAATTTTCTTGTTAGGGTTTTAGGTTTAGGCTAAAGAATTATTTTGTATGTGTTATTTATTACAGGTGGTTAGTTTGTTCCATGAAACTATGCATTTATCTTCTTGCATTTCTCTTCACTACGTTGCATTTACAAATTGTATGCATAAGCATTGTCACAATTCACTAATTTTTCTTGCATTACATTGCATTTCACTGCACAATATTCCCCTATATTTCACATATTTTTTTCTGTTGCATTACATAATTCATTCATTTTACACTTAGCATTATCTCCTTTTCGCAAAACATACACTATCTGTTTACCTAACATTGCATTTGTTCTATATGTTGCATGGAACTGCATGAGATTTCACATTTCCATCTAAGCCTTGTTGTTATGTGTGATCCTTGTAAACCTTTGATGGCATGATGAAAATTTCTTATGTTTCTTTGCACATGTTGAAACCATAGAGGGGGTTCTCTGATCAATTTAACCTAATGCAAAAACCCTAGTCAAATGGTCACATGTGGATGTGATAGCTACTCCAAGAGGAAACCTCACTTACATCCAATTATAAAAATGTGTCTTGAACATATTTCCTATGAATTTGAATCATCACTAAGGAAAATACGAATAGGTGCTAGTGGGGAACCCTAATCATTTCATATGACCTATATTTATAACTTGAATCATGTGTCCAACATGGCCTTGAATATTTTTTATGGTATGTGTTCATTTCCCACCTGTTGGTTGAAGATATGATGTAGGAATGTGTCGTGAGGGAAAAATTATGTTAGAAAAATCCTATAGTTTTTGAAAACAAGGAATAACCTCTCTTTCCTGTAAAATAAGTTGAGATCCCTCGTTCGCTCTAGTGCAATAAATGACCAATAAATGATGCCAATCTGCATGAAAAAGAAAATTAACTAAAAAAATTGTAAAGGATTGAGAAAGGCTTCTTGCGCGGAGAGGTGATGCAAGAAACTTCACCAGGATATTAAATAAGCCTGTTGGCAATGAAGAAATTCTTGTGATATCTTGAGTGACTCTGTCAGGGTACTGAATAAGCTTGTTGGTAGGAGAGAAACACTAGAAACTCACTTTAACTATCCGAATCCAATAAACCCTCTATAATTTTTTTGTAGAATCATTAAAGGATTACATGTATGACATATTATTTCAGTGTGTGAAGACTGACAAGACCTAGTTAAGGAGATAGAGGTAGGGCATATTTGCAAAAGGTCAAGCAACTCAACGAGTACCCATAGTGTATATTCAATACTTCCTTGCATCATTCTTGAGACTATATATTGAAGGGAAAAAATAAAATATGTTATATTCTTCCAGTGGTTCACCATTTTTTGTAGCCGCTACAACAACACCCAAAATTTGTAACTGATATATATAAATTTTGGGCCCCCCTTATGTTTTTCAATGTCTCAATGAATATCCCCATTGATCAGAACCGTTGAAACACTTTAATAACTCAATCGTCATCAAAACTAAAATTGTTGTATGATTCATGAGGCACATTGTCTAACCTTCCTGTCCTTCTTCATCTTCCACACTGGGGTTTAGGGAATTTTTGATTTAGTCATTTCCAAGGATATTACAACACTATTCCTCCATGTATGTTTATTTGAGTGGAAAATATATTATTTCAGTACTCATGTGTGACTTTTTTATGTCCAAGGTTTTGAATGAAATTGCAATCATAATACAAGGCTTATTACCACTAGAAGCAACTCTTAATTGGAAGCAGATATAATTATGTCAAAGAATACAAGATGCAGTAGAAGCCACCTATCGTTCAATGTTGGCATACTATTGCAGGGGTAAAACGTGCTTCATCCACACTTGATTCTATGTGAAATAATGAGTTTGAACTCCCATTCAATTGGAACATCCCCATGATCCTTTCTCTATGATCTCTTAGCATGTGATTCCTCATTTGACCTATCTAGTGACTTGTGACCTCCTCTAATCACCTCTCACATGAAGTTGCAAGTCACATTCGGAGTTGGCATTAGTTTCTTGATGTGATATGTAATCACGACCTGTGATCCATATTGACCCCATCACATGCGATAGATTTAGTACATAAGTCCTAAGTGTGACCTCCGCATTTTAAACTAAACTTGCGACCTGCAACTAGCCACTAAAATTGCGATTTGTGACTTACTTTGGGAAACTCATTCCCTCTAGTTGCAAATCACAGTTCTATTTCACAATAATTTGACAATATCATCTAAAAGTGTGACCTATGAATGAACTATCCCTAGCGCATAAACACAACATGCATAGTTAAATTGTTACTAGCCTATCTAGGTTCTACTGATGTGATTTGTGACTAGTCACTAGATCTGCGATCTGTGACTAGTCACTAGATCTGCGATCTGTGACTAGTCACTAGATTTGCAATTTACAACATACATATTATTGAATCTCATGATTTCAGTATGTTTTTGTTTCTTTTCATATTCCTGTCACTTTAGCTTCCCATTCCCATTGTCTTCCCTATATAAAATCGACGTAGATTCAACTGATCTTGTAATATGCTAAAACACAATACTTTAATCTAATCTACAAAGTGTGGAAACCAATTATGATCACATAATCACATGAACAAGAAAGAGAAATAATTTCAATTACACAACACAAATATTTATCTAGGGAAAAAATTATCTAAAAACCTCTCTATTTGTATATTGCATAAGACAAAGAATATGAGAATATTACAATGCTTTTCTCCAAGCTAAGAAGCCTCTACACTATCTATATGTCTCAATGATTCCTAGGAAAGCTTGGTTCAATACTTAACCAATTTATTGGCCTCAGGAATCCCTATTTACTTGCGCAATTTCCTTGGGTAATTACGCCCCATTAAAAAGGAAATTCCCCAATAGTGATTGTGCAATACATCAAGGCTCTTCCTCTGACTCCATGCACCACCTATACAATTGGATGATTATACAACTTATAGTACACTTCCCTTTAACTATGATATCAACCGGGTATTTCTCAGAACTTAAATGCATGAGTGATTTATGAGTGAATTATCAATTATCTAATCGATCAATCCATGTGAATTAAATCTAATTTTCACACTTTGACCTCTCTCTAGTTCCTCCTTCAATTAGAACTAGTTAAATTTACTTTAAATCAGATAAATTGAGTTAATTAATTTGATCTGGATTTATGCAGGAACGCAATAATAAACGGAAATAAAAATAAACAAAGAGATGCAACGGAAATAATATTTAATTTCATTAATATCAAATAAAAAAAATATGCTTACAGACATAATGGAAATAAACTATCTAGGGCGCTGGTAGCATATCTATGAGAAGAGATGAACTGTGTTACAATGAGGCTCGAAGGCCTATTTATTTTTGAGAAACAATGAAAAACCATAAACATCCAAAAAATTAACCCTAGGAGATGAAGCGCCAAAACTGTGGGCCCCGTTTGGGTAAATTGGTACATCGATATTTTCAGGGACGTAACTTTGGCATACAATCTCTGTTTGATGCACTCAATACCTCATTAGAAATATCTGTCCGAGGACTACAAATTTTGAGTGAGAAACATCGATCTATAGCCCCATTTTGCTCTCGGGTTTCCCAAAAAATTTCGTTTAGGGCATCAAAATGGCTCCAGAAGTTTAGGACTCGAAAAATTTCTAAAAATAGTAAGTTGTGCTGAAACTAAAAAAATGAAATAACTGATGGTTGGGGTTCAAATGGAATAGGTGGGTGGCCACCAATATCCACCTGGATCATTAGGGCCTCAAAATGGCTCCATAATTTCAGGACCCGAAAACCTGCTAAAAATAGTAAGCTGTGATGAAAGTGAAAAAATGAAAGAAACAATGGTGGGGGTCAAAATGGAATAGGTGGGTGGCCACCAATATCCACCTGGATCATTCCTCCCCCCTTAAGAAGCAATGGTCCCCATTGCATTGATATCCTCCATGAGATGAGGCAAATTTTGCTAAACTAGGTATTGTATTTATCGAAGATGTCATGGACTCACGAGCGAACATGATGGATGCGTTCAATAAATTTGGTTTCTTTATCAGCCTCAAAAAGTACATGTGTGGATTCTATCTATGTGGTTGCATGAGGTATGGAAATATCAGGTGGCGGTACGCCTGTGGTCAGATCAATGGAGTGCTTGGCATGAAAATGTAGAGGAACCTCTATGGGTGAGGAGAAAATGTCCTCGTATTCCTCCATGCCTTTGTCAATTTGCTGTTGCCGTGCAGGGGAGCCCGGTTTCGAGGCTGTGGCCACAATATTATTCTTTCCTTTTAAGTGAATGGTAATGCAAATAAATTTCCTAGTTTGGGAAACAATCTTACTGCCTTGTTTTTCAGTAGTCAAAGAGATGATAGGAGGCCGTACTACCTCTGGTATCCTGTACAATTTATTTCCAAAAGTAATAATAATAGCACGAGGCCTAGACTCATACAAAACATGTTGCCTCCACAAGTATGGTTGGCCCAATAATACATCAAATAGATCAACAGGATCAACATGACACAATACCTCATCCGCGAATTGGTTGATTCTATACGGAAGACGACACTGTTAGCGGATGCGAAGATCTCTTCCTTTGTGTAGCCACCCAATGGTATAAAATTGTGGTGTGCTATGGTCAGTAGGCCTATCCACTTCATGACCTCTACGGAAATGAGATTCTTTTGGCTTCCACTATCTATAATGAATTGCAGTGGAGAACCCTTCACCCACATCTGTGAATGGGAGAGGCGCTCCCCCTCCTCTGTATCCTCAGGATCCTCCCCCTAGATCTTGATGGTGGCAACAATGGAACTGGGATCCACATAAATGATATTCTTCCTTTTTTCATTTCCCTTCTCTGGTTCTGACTCAGGATCATAACATGCATCTGATTTGGGCGCCTTTAGTTCGGCCACCAATGACTGTTTGGCCTGACACTCATTTGTGTTGTGAGTGGGCTTGTTATGAAATTCACACCACTTCCCTATGTCCTTATTTGGATTTGTAGTGTTATTCTGAGTTGCCCCGCTTTGGCCTTGCCCCTTTTTCTGTGGTTCAGGGGCACCTTTCCCTAGCTTTGGATTCGTGGATCCAAAGTCTCGCTTCTTCTGCTTAAATTTCTGCTCAATCTTGGTGGCATATTGATATGTTGTGCCAAGCGACGTAATGTCAAGAAACTCCATTTCCTCTTGAATGTATCTGTGCAGATAACTGTAATACTTTAGCACCAAATGTATCTCTGAATATTTAATACCCATGTTTGTGCGTAGGGTATGGAACAAATTCGTCAGTTCATGCACATCTTGATCCCTTTTCTGCCGCAGCATGGTCCATTGGATGTACTTATCCTCATAGCTCCCCACAGGATAATATTGTTCCTTGATGCCATCTTGGAACAAATTATAGGTGGGTGCAGCCAAGAACAGAGAGGGTTCCCTCTCATCCTTTTTTCTTGCAGTAGGTTTCCCACTAGTCTTTGACATGGGGGGCGGCTTTGAGGAGTGCAAAAATAATCTTTTCTCAGTCAGAGAAATAATGGACCGAGAAATACCAGTCCAGCAAATTAAACCATCCATCTACAATGTCTGCATATATCTAGCCTTCAAATAAAGGAATGTCAAACTTACTTGTACCTTGAAAGGAGAGGCGCCTCCAGAGCGGCTGCTGGATGGATATGTGCCGCTAGTGGGAAACCATTGAAGGATCTGGGCAAAGTTATCCATCATCGCGTTCCTATGTTTCTCAAGGGCCTCCTCGAGCATTATTTTGATAAGTTCTCCTGATCCCTCATCTCTCTTTTCTTCCGCCATGGGAGGTCACCGGGGTTTGCAAGGCTGATCTTGCAAGGGTTCAACTAGATCGAGCCCTAACTCCTTATACCCTGACCTTGTTGGGGGCATGCAAAGAAAAACAGAGAAAGAGTAGACCACTCTGATACCACTGATCTAGATTTATGCAGGAACACAATAATACAGAGAAATAAACATAAACATAGATATTCAACGAAAATAATATTTCATTTCATTAATATCAAATAACAAAAATATGCTTACAAACATAATGGAAATAAACTAGCTAGGGCACTGGTAGCGTATCAATGAGAAGGGATATGGCAGCTACAAGCCTCTAAATTTTGTTAAAATGAGGCTCGAAGGCCTATTTATTTTTGAGAAACAATGAAAAACCCTAAACATCCAAAAACCTAACCCTATGAGATGAAGTGCCAAAATTGTGGGCCCCGTTTGGGTAAACTGGCACGTTAATCTTCTCGGGGACGTAACTTTGGCATATGACCTCTGTTTGATGTGCTCAATACTTCGTTAGAAATATAAATCTATGTACTACAACTTTTGAGTGAGAAACATCAATCTATAGACCCATGTTGCTCCTAGTTTTCTGAAAAAAGCGTCGTTTAGGGCCTCAAAATGGCTCCAGAAGTTCAGGACCCGAAATACTGCTAAAAATAGTAAGTTGTGCTGAAACTGAAAAAATGAAATAAATGATGGTGTGGGTTCAAATAGAATAGGTGGGTGGCCACCAATATCCACCTGGATCATTAGGGCCTCAAAATGGCTTCGAAAGTTCAGGACTTGAAAAACTGCTAAAAATAGTAAGATGTGTTGAAAGTGAAAAACTAAAAGAACCGATGGTGGGGGTCCAAATGGAATAGGTGGGTGGGCACCAATATCCACCTGGGTCATAATTAAAACTCAAAATAAACTCAGCCAGGGCTCCTAAAGAGTAGGATACACTCCACATGCCTCTCGTTTGATCCTCAACTCAAATTAACTAAATCAACTAAGTCATCCTAAATTACTTAACTCGTATAAACTGTCATGTGATGTGGAATTAAAATTTTCTTTTAATTTAATTAAAGGGAAAATTAAATTAGAAGCCTTTCTTGGTGCCATTTTCAACACTCCCTCTCAACAGGAAATGGATTTTTTGATACCCCAATCTTGCCTCTATGGAACTCGAATTTGCCTCTTGATAGTGCATTCATCAAGATGTCTGCATCCCGCTCCTCTATTGGAATGCAATCTAATAGCATAATCTGCATCTGCACACAATCTCTGAGATGGTGATACTAGATGTTGATATGCTTGGAATTTTTATGAAAAACTTGATTAACCGAGAGTTTGATACAACTATGGTTATCATAATAAACCACTGTCTGATCAATCTATATACCAAACAACCCAACAAGGATCTTCCTCATCTAGATAGCCTCAAAAGATGCTTGACTAACAACCATGTACTCTGCTTCTGCTGAACTGAGTGAAACTAATCTCTACTTCCTCATGTAGCAGGAAAATGTTGCTGACCCAATACTGAAGATGCCCCCTAATGTGCTCCTCTTGTCGGATGTACTGTTGGGTTTGTGTTATATTCTTTCCACGACTAGTCACGCGTGGGGGGGTAACAAGGGGGGAAATAGCCCCCCCACTCAAGGTTCGGGGAAGTGCCCCGGAAATTTTTTTTTGGGTCCTTATTTTCCAGTGGGTGGACCCGCCCATGGTTTTGTGCATGGGTTTGCACATGGTTTTGGGGAATGATGGTTTTCGACCCCTGGTATTTTGTAGATCCAGTCAAGGGAACTACGGTTATGTTCTAATCCAGGGTTAATGGATTAGGGTTTATGTATCCTTCAGTATGTATATATATGTGTTGTAACACTAAAAGGAATATAATGAAAAATCAAGCTGGTCATCCTGTTGGGATTCCCATGTTTTGGCCAAATTTGCAAGACCAAAAGATGAGACAACATCATAACCACTTTGGGGCCCTAGGATCTAGCCCTCCTGGACCCGAAGAGGGATCTCTCCATAAATACAAATAATGGTATATCTTTGGAGCTCAAATGAGATGTTAGGCTAGGTATGAAGCACAAAGGGGGTTTTTAAATGATTTGGTTGGTTGGTTGCTGGGTTGGTCATGAGATCATAGACTGAGAAAGTAATGGGAGAAAAAGGACAAAGCAACAGGATGTTTCAGCAAAGAGGATAGGTCAAGAAAGTTCCATCCATTGGGCTATGGAGTCATGAGAGGGAATTACTTGCAACAACTAGCCAAAGCTTTCATAGGGCAAGTCATATACAATAAAGGATCTTTTTAGATAGATGGTGGGATGGAACATTAAGGATTGAAAGTGAAAGAAGGAAAGCAACCCAATTTTTGTCTATAGATCAGGTCATAGGTCATTTAACTCCAGACCTTCTTGGACATACTCAAAGGAAACTCTCAAAAAAGGGACAAAGGGGCAGCTTATAGATCAGACCAGAGGTCATTTAACTCCAGGTTAGCTTTAGCATGCTCCAAGGGAAAACATAGATAAGTTTGACAGAGCCAGGGTCTATAGATCAGAGAAGGACTTTGAACCTTCAATGTTTTGACACCAGCAAGAGATCTTAGAAAGGCCAGCTAGTCGCACAAGGATCCTAGTGGACAGGGATAACTCTAATCCCCAGTGTTCCCAAATCTTCCAGCTTAAACACAACAAGAACAACTAAAGACAGATTTCATTAATTCATACATTAGCTAGCAGGCAATGACATCCACTACACTGGTTAAATTAACTGAAATCAACCCTTAGATAACACATATAGTAGAAAACATTGAAGGCAAGGAGAGTAGAGACATAGGGTACCTAAAAAGGGTAAATCCTATGCCAGATTTCTAATGCAAGCCAACAGAAAATGAAACAGTATGCAAATGTAATTAAATGATAAGATAAGAGAAACATCACCCGTAGTAATTGTTACACAGTAATTTGTCACCGTCCCTACCATTCCCCGTCTCGCACAATGGAGGACCCATTTTGTGACCTGTGAACATTTTCATGCCTTGAAATCATCATCAATGCATTCCTCTAAACATGAGCTTCAATTTCCCTAAAGACATCTCCTGCAAAAATCATGAAAACATCTCCTTGCATTGGCGCCAGTGACAGCTTCATCACTCGCGCCAATGGGGAAATCCCACAAAGAGGCCGCGTTTAACCGGCGTCCGTCCCGTGCGTAGTCGCGCCGCCCAATTTAAGGAGTGTTTTTTAAATAAAGATATGTGTTGTGTTCCAACAAACTCAGAAACTATTGCCTATTTTGAGTTGGGAGGTTTGGCTGCGGGAGTTCCATGGAAGGGAAGTGGTTTTCCACCTCCCATGGAACCTTCCTTGTTGATAGGGCCAATCCCACAATAATAGGGATCCCAACTCCCTCCTTTCCCATCTATAAAAGCCTGCTCAATTCCATGGCAAGCTAGTCTTGAAGTGCCTAAGCTTTGGATCTCCAAATTCCCAAGAGCCTTTGTGCTGTAAGAGCCCTCTTTCTTCCCTTAAGGCCGACTCAAGTAAGGAGACTATCGTCGAGAGACTTTGGAGAGGTTTGCCCTTTCCCTGGCGAGCTTTGCGAGACGTGAACGACTGGAGACCCATCCGAAGGAGACCGTGACGTCAGAACATTGGTTGTATTATCTTTCAATTGTTATTTAATGAATGATTACGGTTATGGTTCCACTCTGTTTTCACTTATGTTAATAACGAGTTATATCCTTTCTGACTGATATATAGTTGCGTATTCTGGATTTTATGCTTGTATTCGTGTTGTTTCTTGCATGTGCAGGTGTCCATCCGTGGAGATCGTGGGAGGATCGTGATCTGCCGAGGCTGAGGAACGGGAACGCTCTCTTCTATGGATCATAACATTGGATTCCAGGTAGGCTTCCATCTTTGGTCTTTTATTCGTAACTAGGAATTTGCGCTGTAACATTTGATGATTGTTGCTAGACCCCTGCTAGGCTAGTAGGGATCGCCTCTGTCTGCAGAGGGGATTTACCTCCTCAAAAATTTGGCGACTCCGCTGGGGATCGTCTAGATTTTACTGTCTCACTTAGATTGTCTCGTTTTGATTATTTTATGATTTTCCTTGCTTGGTTAGCCTTCTGGGTTGGGTTCTTTTGCTGTTTTTGCTTCTTGGTTTGCTTAGTGTACATTGATCTGCTTCTGGAGTAGTTCTTTCTTGTTTTTGGCTGAGAAACTCGACTGGCGCGCTTTTTAGCCCGACAGTCGCGCCAATTGGCGCATGTTGCTTTTGTATAGCCCGCGCCAACTGTTTTCTGGCGCCAGTTGCAGCCTTACAGTCGCACCACTCCTGTAGGGTTTTTGAGTTTGCTCAGTTTTGAGCTCTATGGGTTTGGTCAGTGCTTTTCTTCTTGATTTTTCGACTACCTGAGTGTGTTGGAGTCCTATTTGACTGGGAATTTGCCTTCGTCCTTTGGTTGTTTGCTTTTATCTATCGATTTCACGTTTTAAGCCCTAGGGCATCTAGTGGCTTTGTGTATCGAGCCCTCCTTGGGAGTTTTGGTGTTTCGTTTGTCCAGTCGACTCTCTTATTGCTCCTCCGCATCCTCTTAGTAGTTGTTCACTGTTTTGTTGCGATTTTTGGGTGATTGCTCGTTCCTTCATTCAAATTTCGTTTGGTCTTGCTTTGGGCCTAGATCACACGGTCCATTGGAGCCTTTGAGTCTTTTTCTTGGTTTTGAGAGACTTTGGTCGATTTGGGATCTGATTGCTTGTGTCATTGAGTGAAATTTGTTCATTTTTCTCTCTCAATATCGTTTCTCAAGTTGTTTCGTTTGTTTTCAGTTTGTTTAGTGCATTTAGCTATCAAACATTGAAAATTACAAAAAAAAAAATCTCTTGTGCTTTTGGTTGAATTAGTGCAAATTGAAATTTTTCGATTTTACTAGTAATTAGTGATTTGAATGAAAAGTTTTCAATTTCATTAGTTGCATTAGAGATCTCATTGTTTGTCTTCCGATCATTTTGTTTGTGTAAAGACTCTCAACTCTCCTGTAGCTAGTTTTCATCGAACGAAATGGTCTACTGTGGCATGTAGCTTTGCATTTAGGAGTTTTTGAAACAATACATTCGTTAGGGCCTGAAATTGAAACCTAATTGAAGATCAACTTTAAAATCTATTCAATTAACCTAAGGCAACATTGAAATCTAACGAAACATATTTAGAGGTCTAGGCTAGAGACGTGTTCCGGCGTCTTTAAACCTAGCAGCTGTCATTCGCCTTTTGGCTTTAGACAGCGCTAGTACGGACTTGTGCTCCCCGTACCGTCGCGTATATAAAGGGAGACCCCTCTAGGTTTTCAATCCTTTATCCACAGGAAGCCGAGTCTGCCGCCCTATACCCATGATACACCGAACATAGCATTCGAGGAGATTGCCTGCACGTATGGAAAGTCCTTGGTTGATTTCTTCTTCATTATCAAAACCAAGGTGTATATTGCAGTTCACGGTTATTTGGTACACCCTTTGTGCCTAGTTTTCCTGAGCAGTAATTTGGTCTTTTCTGACTCCCTAAATTTGAAAAGACTGTCAAGCGCTTGTCCTTTCACGCTTGTGTCAAACCTAAAAGAGATAGAGTCATCTTTTATCGTTTCTCGACTCTTAAAACATGAAACGGTGAAGTTTCTTATTTTTCAATGTGGTAAAAATTAATCACCCACGATTATACGCCCTATTAGATATTGCTTGTTGACCGTTTGATCGTGTGTCTTGACTCTTTTTCAGCCCGTGTGTGTGTTTGCTTCTTTTTCTCTGGTCGTTTGCCACAGTGGCGGAACCTTTGGTTTCGTCTACTGGTAGTCCTTACACGGACGATTCTTCAGAGGCTTCCCAATCCTCTGCTGAACCGCAGCAACCTATTGTTTTCGAGTTTCCTGACGGGGGAACGGTCCTCGCCGAGCAACCCTTTGGAGAACCAGTTGAGTTCAACTGGCCCTTTTCGGACCCTGTGTCCGAATTGAGATTAGGAGCTGATTTCCTTTCTCTTACATCGGGTTCACCGTTTATTGCTGCTGTTTTTCCTCCTAGTCCTCGCCGTCTTCTCCGTGATTTAACTACAGGATCAACCATGAGTGATTCTCGGGTGAGGAAAATCCCACCGGTGAAGACCATCACTTCTTCCCACGAAGATTACTCGGTGGAGACAACCGAGCCGGCCGACATGTCACGCCGCTCTTCTTAACATGGGGATACGCATCTCTCGGGCCGATCATTTCCCACCGGCAGCCTCTGCGGGGAGGTCATCTCCTCGCTTCGAGGCCACCGCTACTGGCACCCCGGGTACCTCGTACGCCCGTTACTTCTGTTCCCGTCCGGCCCACTGTCTGTGTGGCCGCCTCTTCTCCTGTTGTCACGGCATCCGCTGTGAGGGCTGTGCCAACTCCTGAAGATGTTTATCTAGCGACTGCTATACCGGAGAATATCTCTCCGGAGGAGTATCGGTTGTCTTTGCAACAGCCGAACACCGAGGCTGGACCGTCCTCCCAAGATCCTAACCGTTCTTACTTTTCACACTATGCACAGGATGGTACTCCCGTGTATGATTTCCCAGGTCAGTATGATGAGCACGGGGAGACTTTACGTCTACTCGCTCCTGAGGCTTATCTTTATGCTCAAGGTTTACCTTATAACCAGGCTTATAACCCGCAAGGACAGCCTTTCCAAGGCCAACCTGCGGGCCAACCTGGCTATCTTTATGATCCACAGGGGCAGCCCATTCAAGGCTATCCTGTCAGCCAACAAGGGCCATTGTACGGTCCGCAAGGACAGTATTATAGCCCTTTTGGTCAACCTGTTCAGCCTCAGCCGGGGTATCAACCGGGACCGGTCTATGGTCCTGGGGGGCAAATCCAGCCTTCTTTACCAATGCAACCGCAGTATCGTGTTGTTTCTAACGTTGCATATCACCCGGGACCATCCTATGGTTCTGCTTCAGGTCAAGCCGGTTTCCAGCAAGCACCTGGTCCTGTTCCACCACTAGGCCAACCGGCTCATCCGGTACAACCCGGTGTCCCGCCTCCAGGCCAACCGGCCCATCCGGTACAACCTGGGGCTCATTTACAACCAGGTCAACCTGCGCAACCACTTTAGCTACGCATAACTAATAGCCCTAACAACAAAAGTGGCTGCCAATATCTTTAGATCTGCGGTTAGTTGGACATAAAAGAGCTGCAAAAACCAGATCTATGCATGGAAAGACATTAAGCAGAAAAAATAAGGGTTTGCTCCATATACCAATATGGGACAAGACAAGAAATAATTTTTGAAAGAATTTTTATATTAATTGGGCACCTGGGAGGAAAACAAGAAGGCGTATCCAATTCTCCTCAGTGGGATGGGTTCTTGGAAGTCCTCAGCACTTCATATCTAAGATTTCTCTCTCTTGTTGGTGTAGAAAACCCACACAAAGAATGGAACTCAAAGGGAGCTCACATAGCAAAATGGCAGAAAATGGTGACCAAGTGTATAGATCCAGAGTGATCTAATAGGCAATAAAAGGTGAAGAATGGTAGGAAAAACCCTCTTATTTATAACAAAATATTGGGTCATTCTAGATCTTGGTGCATGGGTTAACCAGATCTAGATCCACCTTTTATGGAATATTTTATTATATTTGTTGGAGGGAAAAGGTATTTGACTAGGGCCAAATCCCTTAATTTGTCAAAAATAAATAAATAAATGATTTATTTATCTTTTTAAGGAAGCGGTTAGAAGATAATCAAATAAATAATGATTTATTTAATTATTTAAGGAAGTGGTTGAAAGATAATTAATTAAATAATGATTTATTTAATTATTTGTGGGTGATTTGGTCATATTTAACAAGGAATATTATCTAAATAAGGTTTAAATAATTATTCCTAGAAAATAATAAGATAAATAAAGGTTTATCTAATTAATTTCTCTGACTTTGGGTTAAACATGACTGGGAATAATAATTAAATTATGGTTTAATTAATTATTCCATGAGGAAAATCAAACAAATATAGGTTTGTTTAATATTTCCTTTTAGGGTTTCCTGTTTTAACATAGTGAAGGAAATTTTACTTAGGGTAAAATTGGTCTTACATGGTGTACTTGGGTCCATCTAATGATAATAGGTTAGATGACCAAAAAATGGTGTAACAGGCACCGCCTGTCTATCCGGGTCAACTTGGTCATTCAGGTCAGCCCTCTCACCTGGGTCAACCTGTTCACTCAGGTCAGCCCTCTCAGTCGGGTCAACCTGTTCACTCAGGGTAGCCCGCCCATTCCATCAACCCTTCTCAGCAGCCGACTCATTCTATGCCGCAGCCAAATCAACAGCTGCGCCCTACTTATCAGGCTCCGCAGGGTTCCACTTTTCAGCAACCTACTCATCCTCAGGGTGGTTATTATCCTCATGGTCAATCTCAACCGAATTATAACCACCCCAGAGGCTCTCAGTATTATCCTCCTCCACCCGGTTTTACCTATACTCAGTAGCCAAATCCAAACGCTGCTTACACTAGGCCGACATATAATCAGGGCCCATACCCTGGTTATCAGGCCCCACACTCTGGTTACCAGCATCCAAATCAGTCTGGTTACATGACCTATACCCCCTATGGTCAGAATCCTGCGGGACAGAACCCATGGGGGCAAGGATATTCACAACCATTGTGGAGTACAGGTAACGGTCCTCATCCTGGGTCTGGCATGCCGGTCAATCCGCCATTGCCGTTCCTGGCCACCTTGGAGTTGCCAGAAGTTTCAAAGTTGACCAATGATTCGATTTTACATAATCCATATTGGCCTCCGGTTCCCACCAAGATACCAGGTGATTGCCCCAAGTTTGAGGGAAAAGCTGGAGAGGACCCCCAGGCGCATGTGATGACGTATCATCTTTGGTGTTCGTCTAACTCTTGGGTCGACGATTCGATTCGCCTGCGCCTCTTCCAGCGTACTTTAACTGGAGCTGCTGCTAAATGGTACATAGAGTTATCCCGCGGCATTTTCCAAGATTTCAATTCTTTAGCCATGGCTTTCCTCATGCACTTTCAGTTACCGGTTCGTTACAAAGCCGGGACGCACCTCCTGACTTCTCTGAAGCAGGATAAAGCCACTCACATCTCTGATCACGTTCATGAGTGGCGGCGCTATCGTAGACTGATCAAGTTTCACATACCTGATCAGATACTGACTCACTGGTTCACCACCTCCTTTGTGAATAAAATCGCGCAGGATATTGCGATGGGAGCGTGTGTGACGGAGGAACAAGCCATTGCACGTGCCCAATATCTGGATGTTGTATATTCTCAGTCCGGCACGCTTTATGATATCTTGCCTGATGCCCCGCGGTCCGGAACCTCTAAGGCTCCACCTACCCCCGTGGTGGATGGTGTCATTGGTTCTGTCTCTCAGAATTCGAAGAAATATTCGAAAGGGAAGCAGAAGTCTAATTCTTCCAACAATGCTCCTGCTAATCCCGCCCCCTCCGATTCTGGTAAAACCATGGAAGTGAATGCCGTTCAGGCCAATCCTATGGAGAAAACTTCCAAGGGGAAAAAGAAGGGAAAAGGAAAATCTAAATCTGATGCCCCGAAACCAAAATCTAAATCTCATACTGAGGATGGCTCTCAGCGTAAACCGAAGTACCCTTGCCTCATCTGTGAAGGGGACCATTATACTAAGGATTGTCCATGACGATCCGAGGTTAGTCAACTTCTTAAAGGCCCTAAAGGGACTCCGGCTGTTTTAAAAGAGCCATTTCCATCTCAGCAGACCCAGATGGTCGAACATCCGTCACCATCTGCATCGTTTGGGTCTCAGGTTCTCATGGTGAAGAGTGTTGCACCTATCTCTGTCGTTACGCGGTCGAAGGATTACAACGAATCGCGGCAGGCACCCGGGAAGGCAGTTGCGGATGGGACGCCTCCCCCACCTGTCTCTGGTCCGTTGGAAATCGAGAAGCCTACTCTTGAACCCATTGTGAAGCCACCTCCTAAAGGTGTCCTTAGAAGATATTCTTATAATCCAAATGATCGTGCCGCTCAAAATTATAGCATTGTTGAGGATTTGGCACAGGCGCCATCTACCATGTCAGTGCTAGAAGTTCTTCAAAGTTTTCCTTCACAACGGAAGGCTTTATTGTCTGCGATCGGGGGCATTGATCCCGTCGACTCGAGTCTTCTCTCCTTCGATTTGGAGAATTTCACTCCCCGGCTTCCACATCAAATCGCTCTGATTATTCAAGTCAGGATTAACGGTATGAACATTCATAGGGCCGTTGTGGATGAAGGTGCATCTACCTGCGTTATGTCCTCCGCTTGCTGGAAGGCCATCGACTCTCCAGCCCTTTCGTCATCCCCCAATGCCCTTGAGGCATTTGATGGTCGGGAATCTAAACCCCTGGGCGTTCTCGAGAGTCTAGCGATCACATTACAGGGAAAAACTGTCAACGTAGAAGTGGAAGTGGTTGACGCTAAGCTCAACTACAATATACTTCTTGGCCGCAGCTGGACCCATGCCATGCTCTGCGTGCCGTCCACCGTCTTTCGATTTATTAAGTTCCCTCACGAGGGCAAGATTGTCACGGTGGATCAGTTGTCATTTTTCACCTCTACCTCTGAGAACAATGTGCCATACGTAGACCAAATTCCGAATCCCCCAGACAGTGTGGGACCTGGTCTCTTCAAAGACCCGGTCCTCATGGGTATTTTTCCCGCACCACCACCGCACACCGCTCAAGTCAACATGATGTCCAGGTCCGATGACCCCTGGCTTATTCCTACGCCTGAGCAGGTGTATGAGTTTGGAGAATCAATGCCTTTGACGCCACTAGAGATCAACTACTGTGAAATTTTTGTTGCATCTGATCCTCCACCTCCTCAGCATGCTCGTTTGAGCATGGCTCTCGACATCTAATCTCAATCTCCCTGGCTTGGTCAGGCTAATTCACCTGATCCTCTCAAAGAGACTTTTCCTTAAGATGAGGCTATCATTGAAACTATGTCTCTTGAGGAGCTGCCTTGGGGCGATGGACATCATCGCTCCTCTTTCATGCCTAGCTTGGGGGAAATGACTGACTGTCTGGAGCGTTATGCTACTCAGGTTCCTACCCCTCCTCTTCAAACGCCCATTTTGACGCACGAGGTTTTTTCGGAGGGTAACCTGAGTAACATTACTCAGACTATCCCGATCAACATCTCCGTTAAACCGGGGATCGTTGAGAATATTCACGTGGGTGTGACTTGTTCTCCCGATGAGATTCAAGTCTATACTGAGCTTTTCAAAGAATTCAGAGATGTTTTCGCGTGGTCTTACGAGGAAATGCCAGGGATTGATCCCAGTATCGTAGTGCATGAGATTCCAACCTATCCAGGTGCGAAACCCGTGTGCCAACGCTTACGCCCCATGCATCCTCGGAAAGCCGCCGCCATCAAGGCAGAAGTTGAAAAAATTCTGAACGCGAGTTTTATTTATCCCATCCTCCTCACAGAATGGGTGTCTAACATTGTCCCTGTCGATAAAAAGCAGGGTACGATTAGAGTCTGTGTTTATTATCGCGACATCAATCGCGCCTGTCCAAAGGATAATTATCCCACTCCGTTTATAGACCAGATCATCGACGAATGTGCCGGGAGTGAGATCTATTCCTTGATGGACGGTTTCTCAGGATATAATCAAATCAATATTGCACCTGAGGATCAACACAAGACCACATTCATCTGTCCGTGGGGTACTTTCGCGTATAAAAAACTCCCGTTCGGCTTGAAGAACGCTGGAGCCACTTTTCAGCGTGTGATGTCCTACGCTTTTCATGACATTCGCCATATCGTTCAGCCTTATCTGGACAACTTGCCAGCCCATTCGGGTAAGCGAGAGGACCATCCTGAGCATCTCCGCCAGATCTTTCTTCGTTGTAGACGCTACAATATCAGGCTCAATCCTCATAAATGCGTCTTCTGCGTTGATTCTGGCCGTCTTTTAGGATTCATAGTCTTGAAAGACGGAATTCACCTTGACCCTATAAAGGTCGAGGCCATCGTAAATCTCCCATCACCCTCCTCCCTGTATCAGTTACAGAGTCTACAAGTGTAGAAATTAGCTGAATAAATCACTTATTCAATGAAGATTAACCCGATCATACATCAATTTCGAATTGCATGCATAACACATAACCTTCTTCTACAATTAATTGTCACATGCGGAAAGAATAGAAGCAATCGCACATCAAATCATCACACACATTAACACAGTATGTATGGGGAAAGCTTATAGCTGAAAACCCCCAGCTATAGTATATTATAAATGGAGAGAACATGCAGCAAATACATAGTACAACCTCCTCACAAGTACTCAGTACTATCTCCCAAAGCTACACAAAAACTAGCTTGGTTTTGAACAAGTCACAGGTTCAAAACACACCCACTACTTCTCTGCCTCTATTGCGCAATCAAGGCTGGTCTAAATAGAGATCCAAGGTTCGAATCTCCTTGGCTTCACTGCGCAATTGTCATTGGTAATTTCCTCCAAGTGTAATGCAAATCCCATGCAAAATTGATCCTCCAACTGATAGCTATACTCACCCTTTCATCTACCTCTTTCACTGGTCTCCACTGAACTGTCCATGCACTGAGTTAAACTGATGTGTTATTTAGTTGAATAATGAGTTAATAATTAGTGAATTAAATAATATTTAATTCACACAACTCATCTCTAGTGTATTAGCCAATTAAACTAAATACAACTAGTTCAACTAGTTAACCAGAACACCACCTCCATTAACTCCTCAATCAACTCCACCAAAACTCTGCCACATGAGTCTAACTGAAGTCTAACATGCAATAGCTCACTTAACTCATAGGAAATTTGAATTTCCTTATGTCAGCTGCATGCCCCACCTCTGGGGGTCAAACTGAAGTGCTCCAAGAGAGTAAACTGCTGTTTATAGTCTAAATATTATTAAGGGTAAATAATATTTTACTTCCATATTTTTAGGAGATACAGTCTAAAAATAGCCTGGGTCCTAAAAATAAGGGTCTCATCTATTTTTACCAACATATCGCATACTTCAAGAATCTCCAACTAGAATTCCCAAATTATGCTCCGTATGTCTAAAAATAGACATAGTCTAAAAATAGACTTTTCGACAAAAATCACATGTGTGGTCCCCACCTAGTTTAGGTGATCACTTTCCAACTAGGATCAGGAAAGATGTTTCAGGAGGCCTCCTTCACTGTTTCTTGTTGCCATTTTCAACAACAAGGGAAAGCGAACTTTCTTCGGCACTTTATCCCGAATTATGCCGAGGTGGCCAAAGGATTCACTCGTTTGTTAAAGCAGAACATTCCATTTCATTGGGACGAAATTGCTTAGGAATCCTTTGAGAAGCTGAAGACGTTGCTTGTCAATGCTCCGTTGCTTCATCCTCTGGACTACCACCGCGACTTCTCTTTATATCTAGCCACCGCATTTATCACCATAGCCATGGTCTTGGTGCAGGATGACGATGATGGTGATGAACATGTTGTTTATTACCTGTCACGGAACCTTCTCGATCCAGAAACGCGTTATGCTCATGTCGAGAAGTTGGCATTAGCAGCAGTACACGCTGTACAGCGCTTCCGCCATTACATCCTTTTGCGTACGATAACAGTGGTTTCAGACTGCAACCCTATGACGTATATTCTTTCTAGACAATTACTGGGGGGCAAGTACTCCAAATGGATTATGATCCTGCAGGAGTTTGACTGAGAGTTCACTACTGCTAAGTCAACTAAATCACTGGTCTTCGTGGATTTGATATGTTCTCTCCCTACAGACTCTGCTCCCTCACACTCTGAAGACCATATACCGGACGAAATGCTTTTCCTCATTAGTACTCGTGACCCTTGGTACAGTGACATAATAGTGTATCTTCAGACCTCGATGTTTCGGTCTGATTTGGATAAAGCTCCCCGCCGTCGGATTCGGCACCAGTCCCAGCCCTACCGTATAGTAGGAGATACCTTATACCGCATTGGAGTAGATTCGGTGCTTCGGCGATGCCTAACCTTGGAAGAGGCTGAAAAGGTCCTAAATGACTGCCACAGTGGCACCTGTGGTGGACATATGTCCAGGTATGCTACTGCCCAGAAGATTCTGCGAGCAGGTTATTTCTGGCCTTCCATATTCAAAGACTGTATCACTGCAGTCCGTAAATGTCATCCATGCCAGATATTTCAGCGCAAGATGCGCGCGCCGCCTTTACCATTGCATCCCGTTATTACCGTCAGCCCTTTTGCGAAATGGGGCATGGATTTTATGACGTGTAACCCTCACTCGGCCGGGGGGCATGCGTATATAATTGTCGCCGTCGACTACTTCACCAAGTGGGCCGAGGCGATGCCTACACTAGCTGCTGACGGTAAAACGGCTGCTCAATTTATATTCAACCATGTTATTGCACGGTTCGGGGTTCCTCAAGCCATCATCACTGATCACGGTACTCATTTCCGAGATTATATGATGGCGGAGCTGACTTCAAAGTTGGGCTTGCATCACGACAGCTCGACACCATATTACCCTCAAGCGAATGGTCAGGTTGAAGCAGTGAACAAGGTTTTAGTCACTATGCTTCAGCGAACAGTTGGTATTCACAAATCCAATTGGCATCTCCAATTGTTCTCATCTCTCTAGGCATACCGAACATCTGCAAAGAGTGCAACTGGGTTCACACCATTTCAATTGGTGTATGGTCTGGAAGCAACTCTTCCTGTTGAATGCGAGATTCCTTCGTTGAAATTAGCTGTGGAGATTCTACCTAATACTTCTGCTGAGGAAGAACGTCTTATGTATCTGGAACGGTTAGATGAAACCCGTCGTCTGGCTGCTTTGGTTATTGAAGCACAAAAGAAGAGGGTCAAAACTCATTTTGATCAATCTGTTTCTCCTCGTTCCTTTATCGAAGGAGACCTCGTCCTCCTGTACGATCAAGCACATGACAATCTTGGAGCCGGTAAGTTCCAGCCTATGTGGCATGGGCCCTATATAGTAAAACGCGTTTTGAAAAACGGGGCCTACGAGCTTATAGATTATGAAGGAGTTCCGCTGGCGCAGCCCAGAAATGGGTTGTACCTCAAAAAGTACTATGCCTGAAGTGATTTCTTGGTGTGGTGTGTGTACATAGGTGTATGATTTTCATTTGTGTGCATGTATAGTGTGTTGTGCTTTGTAAACATCTTTCTGTTGATCGGGTCTTCCTGGTTGTGCAGATGTATATTCATCCATTTGTTGGTTTCGTGGATGGTGCCTCCCGCAGTACCAGGAATCTATCTTCAGCAGCCTGGGTAATCTATGATCCTGCTGGTGAGTTGGTCAACCTACAAGGAGTGTGTCTAGGATGTACCACGAACAACATCGCGGAATATAGTGCTGTGTTAGAATTATTAACCGAGGCAGTAAACCTTGGTATCCGTGAATTGCTCGTGTATCTAGATTCGCAACTTGTAGTGTTACAACTGAACGGACACTATTCGGTAAGGAACCCGTCCATCTTACGTCTGTATCTGCGTATTCGATTACTGGAAAGAAATTTTGACTACATTACATATCATCATATACCTAGACATTTGAATACATTAACAGATGCAGTAGCAAATTTGGTATTAGACAGACATTTGCGCAATTTTTAAATCATCATCACATGTAAAGAAAGATCCATCCAGAAATAGATATGCACATATATATAGATATCGAAATGTTTACATAGAGTGTGTCACATAAAGTCAAAATATACATAATCGTCTTAAGTACATCTGGAGACGATACGTCTCTCAAAAAATAAGTGTGGTATAATACCTAAGAGCTAATCCGCATGGTGCTCATGATAGCATGTAACTGCACGCACTAAGCGTCTCAGGATTCGGTGGATCCAACTTGGAACTCCCACCGTATGACGCTGGTATGCCATCGGTACGTCCGCCAGCCGAGCATAGTCTGGGATCCCTCGGGCAATGCCCTCGAGATTCTGGATCAACTCCTCTCCTCCGGTGCCCTCTCCCTGAGGATCAGGGGCGAGCTGAGTCCTCCGTGAGATTGGAGACATCCCAGCTGGTCTCTCAGGTCCCACATCTGCATACATATATAAAATGTGTTAGGACGAATGTGTATTAACAAAAAAAAACATAAAACATAAAAACCAAAAACATGAGGTCTTACCCAACTCCTCGTCCCAGTCATCTCCTTCTGGCAGTGGGAGATCTGGGTCTCCGGTGAAGTCAGTTCCTGCATATGGCCAGTCCTCCACCACAATCAACTGGCACCGTAACCACCTAAAGAACTCCGGCCTCCAGAACATCTATTGGCCGCCTCCAGCTCTGGGCATTAGTGCTGCCCAGCGAGCCATTCTTGGCTCTCGTGGTATCATATCTGCTACTGAGGCCCCTTGGCCCTGGAAGATTGGTAAAAGTTCCAGAATGAACGATACCAGGATGGAACCATAGCCAAACTATTTCAGTTTAGCTTGTTTGCATTTTGTGAGCTGCCTTTTCATGTTTATTGTTACTGCTGTTGCCCAGTCGAACAGTAAGGGACTCATGCATTCTGAGGCCAGCAGGAGTTGGGCCTTTGTGGCCTTGTGCGGTGCCTACGACCTTGCAGCCCGCGTGATGGTATGTAGGACAACTCTCAATGCCATATCGGGGATAGTGTGGATATCCACCTTCTTGCTCCCTGATCCCATTTGTTCTCCTCGGCACACTCGTGCCATCACTTCTTCCATATTCTCGCCAGATGGTCTGCTTCCAGTCAAGACAGGGATCAGACCTCTGCGAGACAATCCGGTGATAAAATACACATCAGAAACCTCCAGCTCCAATACCTGATCTCGAAACTTGAACACTTGTTCATGTTCATCCCAAATACTGATCAAATACTGGAGGAGCTCGGGCTGAGCTCGTAGACAGGGTGTAAGGAAGAACTTCTTTAGCCCATAGTTTCTGAGGGCATTCATGCAAGCCTCACTTTGGATGGCCTGTTCATCCTCTTCTCCATGCTCTCGTTCTTTCCATTCAATCACCATTTTGCTTGATTACCTTCATCCATATGGTCATAAACCCTTAGTTAGATCTCTGGTAGGCTTCAAATTCCATTCAATTTGGTTAAAAGATCGAATTTTTAGGCGGAATTTTAGGTTCAGCCGCTAGCGCGGCTGTTTTGTGAACAGTCGCACCACGTGGCGCGAGCCCTTTGCATAAAAGAGCCCATTGGCGCGGGTCCGTGCCCGATACTCGCGCCAATGAGCGCAGCCCTAAAATTTCAAAGAGTGGCCACAGAGGGCTAATACATAAGGGAAAAATATTAAAAAATGGATTGAAATGAAGAGCAGGGAAGCGCCTCTTACCTGTAGCAGACGAGAATCTGAATGGTCAACCGGATCTGTCACAATCGTCGTCAGAAGTTTTCACTCCAAATGGACCACTGTTGCTTTTTACCAAGGTGAATAGTAAATGTAATTCTATTTTTACCATTTTGGCATATTTATAACTTTTTGACATAAAATGAGTTTTAAGAAGTTATTTTTATCAAATATTTTAATATGTTATGTCGAAAATGGGTTTTACGCTTGCTTGGTATGTGCAGCAGTAGGTTTTTGCGACTTTAACGATGGAAACGAGTTATATTTTATACTTTTTCAGACTCGGTAAATACACGAAAAAGTCACTTTGGAGTCATCTTTCAGCTCTTTTCTGACTCTCTAAACATGAAAAGATTGCCGAGGCCCTTGTCGTTTCAATCTCGTTAAAATGGACATGAATCGACATCTACCCAGTATACGTTTACCCCTTTTTCGGGCTGGGATAGATTGATTACGAAAAAGGAATACCCTAGCCTATCGCGACTAGGAGGTTTTCTCGGATATTGTTTTCTACCTTTTCGGATCTGAGGAACTATTTACGAAAAGGGACCCGTGGAGTTTACTTTTCTGCTGTCTTTTCAAACTCTCTAAACATGAAAAGACGTCGAGTTCTCCCTTTGTCAGACTCGTTAAACCCTGATGACATCGGATCCAGTCGAAATGACGTTCTCCGAGTTCCTCCTTCCTAGGACTCGTTAAATGCACTAGGATGGATTCGCCCGAAGGGCGGACTTACATTACAAGCATATGCTATCCCCTTCAAGCTTGTTATCAAAAATAATTGGGGTACTCGCCAGAAATGGTGGGGGAAAAATGGAACCGTAATCATTGTCATCGGCAGTATGTCGCTCTTGAACATGGCACTTGTCTGCATTCGTGTCGGGTTGGGGACATCTCATCTCGTTTCTTCACTTTGCCTCCGTGGGTTTGGATAATCCCTTTTGACCTCTCATCTGTTCATTGCCTCGTCACCATGACCTCTGATCCGTTGATGTCAAATACTGCCAAGTCCACTGTCGTGCCGTTTATATGTTCAAGAGAAGTTGGCCTCTGCAAATATCAACCTTCCTCTGATTCTCATACGATCCCGATTCACAACAAAAACATCATGTTCCTCTGTCTCGTGTCGATGATGTGGGAAACATTATGGCCCACCTTCGATCAAGGTCACTTCCTGTCGACTTCAGCTCATTATCCAGGAAGCCGATCTAGAGACTCCTTTATGGTACCTTGGAGCCTGCATGCCTCAATGGCAGGTTCGTCGCATTCGACGTGGGGTTTTCATCATTGGCCTCCGATCGAGTGATTCTACGGGTGTTCGACACCAGCTCATTGATTCACATGCCGTAGATTGTACCTGTAGTACCTTGAGGGCCATTGTCATTATTGGTGGTTCCTCTCGCATCTGTTAACAACTCTCATCATTGGCTGGTAATCAGACGATGTTCTTGCATGTTTGACTTCAGCTCACATATTCGCATGCTTGAAATTGTACTTTGTTTGGGTTGAGATGGAGCGCAAGACCCTGGATTGTGTCTATTGTAATCCAGGCTGCGATTGTGGATTATTATCATTATGTACATGACTCACTGATTGGATGGCTGCGACCATGCCTGAGTCTATTTATTTGAATCCTCGCTGGATGGTTGCGTCCATACCCTGGATCCAGATTATAGTGTACTCTGTTTCGGATGGCTGCGCCCATACCGCATATACATCATGTACTTGAGATATCAGTTGTATTTTTCTGCGCAGGTTTTCCGACGGCGGGGCTTCAGTTGGACATGTTCTTGTAAAGCATTTCACCCCTCTCTCTCTCGGGCCTCATACTTTAGGGGGCATCTATTACACAGTAATTTGTCACCGTCCCTACCATTCCCCGTCTCGCACAATGGAGGACCCATTTTGTGACCTGTGAACATTGTCATGCCTTGAAATCATCATCAATGCATTCCTCTAAACATGAGCTTCAATTGCCCTAAAGACATCTCCTTGCAAAAAATCATGAAAACATCTCCTTTTGCATTGGCGCGGGCAGACAGTTCATCACTCGCGCCAATGGGGAAAATCCTACAAAGAGGCCGCACCAACTGGTGCTCTGTCCCAGAGCAGTAGTTGCGCCAACCAATTTAAGGAGTGTTTCTTAAATAAAGATGGCGGAAGTTGTGTTCCAACAAACTCAGAAACCATTGCCTATTTTGAGTTGGGAGGTTTGGTTGCGGGAGTTCCATGGAAGGGAAGTGGTTTTCCACCTCCCATGGAACCTTCCTTGTTGATAGGGCCAATCCCACAATAATAGGGATCCCAACTCCTTCCTTCCCCATCTATAAAAGCCTGCTCAATTCCATGGCAAGCTAGTCTTGAAGTGCCTAAGCTTTGAATCTCCAAATTCCCAAGAGCCTTTGTGCTGTAAGAGCCCTCTTTCTTCCCTTAGGGCCGACTCAAGTAAGGAGACTATCGTCGAGAGAATCTGGAGAGGTTTTCCCTTTCCCTAGCGAGCTTTGCGAGATGTGAACGACTGGAGACCCATCCGAAGGAGACCGTGACGTTAGAACATTGGTTGTACTCTCTTTCGATTGTTATTTAATGAATGATTACGGTTATGGTTCCACTCTATTTTCATTTATGTTAATATGAGTTATATCCTTTCTGACTGATATATAGTTGCGTATTCTGGATTTTATGCTTGTATTCGTGTTGTTTCTTGCATGTGCAGGTGTCCATCCGTGGAGATCGTGGGAGGATCGTGATCTGCCGAGGCTGAGGAACGGAAACGCTCTCTTCTACGGGTCATAGCATTGGATTCCAGGTAGGCCTCCATCTTTGGTATTTTATTCGTAACTAGGAATTTGCGCTGTAACATTTGATGATTGTTGCTAGACCCCTGCTGGGCTAGTAGGGATCGCCTCTGTCCGCAGAGGGGATTTACCTCCTCAACAATAATAGACCAGGATCCAAAGAAATGTGCTTGATTAATTGATGCAAAACCAGTCACATACACTGAGCTCAGTGGCTGTTACAATCCAAACTTCTCCTCCTAGCCTACTACAATACAAACTACTCTGCTACTTTCTCCCAAAACTGTTGTAACAGTCAAAACTGAATCCCTCTAACTACAACAGCAACAACCGAAAAACAACAACAACCAACAACAACCTTTACAATACGTTCTTGGGGATTCTTATAGCTCGAGTGGAGCAGAGAAGGTAGGCGAGGAACAAAATGTAGCATTAAAACTCAGAAGAGGGAGAGGGTCGAAGCCTCGTTCTGTTTTAAATTTTGAGCATTTATCTCTAGTACTCTTTGGATGAGAAGAATGGTCTTCGTCAGGCTGTAATTTACTTCAAGGTATGTCTCTGATGTACTCGCTGCAGTGTTCTGGCGAATTGAAAAAAAAGGAAGAATAATGATGCTAGGGTCTGCCATACTGCATAACTAATGCACTGGTAGCATAGGACTGTTGTCAGGGCTGGAAAATCTCTCTAGTACACGGCATAGGATGAGAACTGTATGGGCGCATCGTCCTTTATGGAAAGAACCTTCTGCTAATGTGAAACCATGGTACTATTATATTTCTGTGCATCATACCTTCTGATTGATCCATGGGTTCATCGATTCTGGTACCTTTTCCTTCTAATAATTGGATTAAGGATCAAAATATGCAATTACAGGCCTTAAACGCTTTGTTTTCCCACTGATACTCCTTGCCTCTCCCACAATTTCCTCTGAGTGTGAAATCTGTGCTTTAAATGGTTCAGGAGAAGTTCGATAGAGTTTAGCTCCATCCTTTGAATGCACATCCTATCATAGCTCCTTCCCAGGCCCTTTCTTCACAATCTCATTCCCTAAAAATGGTCCTTTCCTGTGTTCTCTGTCACTGTGACAGATTCTGCGAATCATGGTGGTTTATTGCTGTCCGAAACCCTGCAAAACACGAAAACATGTTAAGAAATCATACACGGGGAGGGTGAATGCAGCGAGGACGACGAAAGTGGACGTGCAGCTAGTGAAATGGTGGAATAGTGCGGGATTATGGTGGAAAATGCAGTGGGAGGCTTGCAGAATGGTGGCATAGCATTTTAACGTAAAATATTAAAAGCTGACCTTTGAACGCATATATGTACATGGACGGGTGAGAAATATGATGAAACACGTAGAATGGGTGATGTGGCGGGAGCGGTCAGCGGTGAGACATGCAATAAAATCTGGATCGTCCGATCTCGGGAGGAGATCAACGACTGAAAATGCAGCGGAGGGCGATGGATGGTGGGCCAGGTGTACGGATGCCTTGGTTTAACTCCCGTGCATCTTTGCGGCGCGAGGACCATTGGATGGACGATCTCAGATCGAACGGTGTATATGCATATCACGCCAGGTCAAATGCCGAACGATAACGCGCGATGGGGAGGCGGTTTTCAAACAGTGTCAGTGCCACGCGTCATGCGATGAGTGGAATCGCTAGCCAAACGAAAATTACCACCCACCCCTTGAAGGTGGTGTGATAGAAACCGCCGGATTTTGAACAGTGATTGTGGCGTGGGGACCATCGAGGCGGGCAGATTCCGGACTGTCGGATCTGCGGGCAAATGAACGATTACGATGCGACGAACCAGTGGTGAAAGGGTAGGGTAATGGATGTTACGGAGCTCGCGATGACCGTCCAATCAATGCAAATCGACGGCTCATGACGCCCCAGATACATATTTGAGATAAGCGCTTTTCGGGCTGGCGGGTGGTTCTAGCGCCCAGATCACATAGTGGAAAAAGGCTAAGGGGGCTGGCCGAAAAGGGGCTAGGCCCCATATATGTTAAAATGTGGGTTTTTCAACCTTTTCAATGCGATTTGAGGCTAGGAAAAGGGTAACGGTAGATGGAAAAAGGAAATTTAAACCAAACAAAGTGTATTTTGAAGGTTTAAAGGGGGTATAGGATGGTTTAGGAGGACCAAGGGGGGATTTGGGGGTAAAAAGGGGAACTTTGACAAAGGGAAAAATGGTCGAAAAGGGACATTTTGTAGGGATGCAAGGGGCAAATGTAGGCCTTTTGGAGCACATTTTTTTGCGATCAGAGAGGCTTTATAATGGGAAACAACAGAGGGAATTTTATCCAAGGAAAAAAGGCACAAAGAGGCTTCGAGGATGATGTGTTTTCAGAGGAAATGCATTCCTTGAAGGCTCAAAAACATTTTAGCCCCCTGTTTTCTTGTCAAAAAATTTATAGGGGGCTAACACGTCCCATTTTGGGATCCAGGGGAAAATCTTTGTGTTTATATGTTTTATGTTTTATGCTCTCGCTATTGTTTATTTTCTATTTTAAATATTTTTTCGTAGATAATTTATGTACAGGGTTAAAACGTACATTTGGTATTGGAGAAATTTCGGCTTCAAGGGGATGCCTTTGTTGTTGAGGGTTTTTTGCTCGGGCCTGAGGTAGACCCTATTCAGTGGGAGATCTGTAGGATCAATTCTTGCAGTGAAAGAAGATGGTGAGCGACGGGAAGATAAAGATCGAGAAATTTAATGGTCAGATTTTTGAGTTGTGGAATCTCAAGATGGAGGATCTACTGGTGGATAAGGACCAGTGGATCGTGGTAGATCTGGGTACTAAACCAACGACAATGTCAGATGAAGACTGGAAGAAACTGGATCAGAAGACAAAGAGCACAATACGATTATGTGTCTTAGATTCAGTATTGTTGAATGTATCTGGGGAAGCTACGACAAAGACCTTGTGGGACAAACTTGGGACTTTGTACCAATGTAAGTCTCTGGTGAATAAATTGTTCCTACAGAAAAATATGTATAACCTGGGGATGAAGGATGGAGACTCAGTGATAGAGCATCTGAACGCCTTCAATACTATGGTAAGTTAGCTATCATATGTTTATATTATAATATCAGATGAAGATAAGTGCATCAGTTTGTTATGCTCTCTACCAGACTCGTGGGACAGTCTGGTTATTGCAATAGGTAGCAATACAACTACCTTGAATTTTTATGATATTGTCTTAGCCTTGCTGTCGGAGGAAATGAGACGGAGAAATATGGAGGGCCAGAATGGAGATGCCTTATATGTACGAGGAAGGTCCCAAAACAGAAACAAGAACAAGGTTTTGAGTGGGAGATCTAAATCTCTTGGAAAGTTTGTAAAGGTGTGCTGGAAATGCGGAAAGGAAGGGCACTACAAAAAGGACTGCAGATCTAAAGCTCCTGAGAAAGGAAAGGGATATGATGATGCTCCTTATGCAGAGGCAAAAACCACCTTGAATGAAGGTGGGGATGTGTATTTTGCTTCTTCTTCAAATACACATGTAAATCATGATTCGTGGTTGATTAAATCGAGTGCATCCTTTCACTTCACTCCTCATAGGGAGTGGTTCTGCGAGTATGAGAAATATGATGGTAGTGATGTCTTCTTAGGTGATGATAGGAAGGCCAGAATCGTCGGATGTGGAAAATTCAAGCTGAAGCTGCAAGGTGGAAAGATCAGAACACTTCCTGGTGTTCTGCACATTCCTTCATTGGCCAGAAATTTGATTTCTATAAGCAAGATGGATGATGTAGGTGTAAAAATAGTGTTCGAGAAAGATACCTGTAAGATGGTTTGGGGAGCACTGGTATTAATGCGAGGATTTCACATTGGAACTTTGTACAAGCTTCAGGGCAGCACTATTATTGATGGGTGCAATAGTTCTGTGGTTCCCGAAAGTGGAGCGGAAAGCCTAGTGGTAACTAGAGAAAAGACCATGCCATGGCATCAAAGGCTTTGAAATATTGGAGATAAGGGCCTTCGGATACTGCATGGAAATGGTATGGTAGAAGGTATGTCTAATATCTCTATGGATTTTTATTTCTGTGAACATTGTGTATATGGGAAGAAGAATAGGGTGAGTTTTCCTTCTGGTGCTAAGAGGGCGAACAAGATATTAGAGCTTGTGCACAGTGATGTGTTTGGACCTATGTTGGTTCCATCACTGGGTAAGTCTGTGTACCATGTTTCATTCATTGATGATTTCTCAAGGAATACATGGATATATTTCTTGATGAAGAAATCTAAAGTCTTTGACAGATTTAAAGAATTTAAGGCTCTGGTGGAAAACCAGACAGAGAAGAAGATAAAGGTGGTGAGGACAGATAATGGTGGGGAGTTCTGCAAGAAGGAATTTTAAGATTTCTGTAAGAAGTGTGGTATATCATGGCAGAAGACTACTCCATGCACACTTCAGCAAAACAAAGTTGCAAAATAATGAATAGAACGCTGATGGAAAAGGCAAGAAGCAAGCTTAGTGGTACTGAGTTAGGACAAGAATTCTGGGTAGAGGCAGTGGAGACTGCATGTTACTTGGTTAACAGATCACCTTCGTCAGTGTTGGAGGATAAGACTCCACATGAGGTATGGACAGGTAAGAAACCCTCTCTTTCACAGCTGAGGGTATTTAGATGTGATGCATATGTACATGTTCCAAAGGAGAAAAGGAGCAAGTTGTATAATAAATCTGAATGGTGCATATTTATTGGGTATAAGGATGGTTTAAAGGTGTTGGAGAGGTAAATACCCTCTGTGGATAGAGGTGATCCCTAATAGCCCAGATCGGGTCAGCGAAAATCAGTCACGCAGTGACGTAGGTCTCTAGTTACAAAACGACAAAACATAACAAATTTCCTACCTCAGGTCCTACGCAATGGTCGTTGAAGAAAGGATGACACTTCCCATCCTTCGCTTTGGCAGATCACGATCCTTCTGCTTAACACGTCCAAACACCTGCACAATACAAAGGATACAACGATATACTGCATAAAATTTAAATCTTGTAACCATACATCAGTCAGAGAGGATGTAATTCATTGCATCAAAGAAAAAGATACATTAATGAAACGATAATCAAAGTCGCTTATCATTAAAATGACAAAGGAAAGATACAACCCAAAGCTCTGACGCTAGATCTTCCTTCGGCAGGGCTGACAGCAGAGCATGTCTCAACAAATATTTTCGGAAACAGGACAAAGCTCTCTCTCTTCGGCTTGGCTCTCAAAGGCTGTCTGGCGATAGTTTCCTTTCTACAAGTTCAGCTCTTCTCCTCTAGCTTGCTAAGGGAAAAAGGCAAGCCTATATAGATGGTGGAAGGGGAGTTGGGATCCCTAAAATCATGGGATTGGCCTTATCCTTAAGGAAGCTTCCATGATAGGTGGAAAACCACCTCCCATACATGGAGATCCGAGGCCAAACCTCCCAACTCATTTTAGAGACTCATTCAGGAGTTTGTTGGAATCAAACTTCCACCATTTATTTTTAAAAAAAAATCCTTATTAAGCTTGGTGCGAGTGAGACAATGGGACAGAGCGCCAGTTGGCGCGCCCTCTATGGTGGATTTTCCCCATTGGCGTGAGGGCTGAACTGGCTAGTCGCGCCAAGGCCAAAAGATTAGTTTTTAGGGTTTTACAAAGGAAACTTTCTTCAGAGGATTGATTTTCCTTGTCAAAGGGGATGCCATGAAAGTGGTTTCAGGTCATGTCACTACTCACAGGTCACGGGAAAGGCCCTCCAATGTGCGGGATGGGGGATTGCAGGGATAGTGAAAAAATGCTGTGTAATAGATGCCCCCTAAGTCATGAGGCCCGAGAGAGAGAGAGGGGTGAAATACACTACCGTCGAAAAACCTGCGTAGAAAAATAAAATTGATATCTCAAATACATGATATGTGGTATGGGCGCAACCATCCATAACAGAGTGTACAATAATCAGGATCCAAGGTATGGACGCAACCATGAAGAAAGGATCAATAAGTAGACTCAGGTATGGTCGCAGCCATCCAATCAATGAGTCATGTAACCAATCATGATAATCCGCAAAAATTGCAACCTGGATTCCATCAGACAAAATCCAAGGTCTTGTGCTCCATCTTGACCCGAACAGAGTACAAGTTCCAGTATGTGAATATGTGAACTGAAGTTAAACATGCAAGAACATTGTCTAATTACCAGCCAATGATGAAAGCCATTAACAAACGCGAGAGGAACCACCAATAATGACGATGGCCCTCAAGGTACTAGAGGTACAATCCATGGAATGTGAACAGTGAGCTGGTGTTGAACACCCGCAGAATCATTCGATCGAAGGCCAATGATGAAAACCTTGTGTCGAAAGCGAAGAACCTGCCATTGAGGCATGCAGGCTCCAAGGTACCAGAAGGGAGTCTCTAGATCAAATTCCTGGATAATGAGCTAAAGTCGACAGGAAGTGACCTTGATTGAAGGTGGGCCATAGTGTTTCCCACATCATCGACATGAGACAGAGGAACTTAATGTTTGTGAATCAGGATTAGATGAGAATCAAAGGGAGGTTGAAAAATGTAGAGGCCAACTTCTCTTGAACATATCGGCGGCACTACACTGGATTTGGCAGTATTTGATATCAAAAGATCTGAGGTCATGATGACGAAGCAAAGAGCAGATGAGTGGTCAAAAAGGATTACCCAAACCCATGGAGGCAAGCAATAAATGAGATGAGATGTACCCAACCTGGCACGAATTTAGACAAGTGCCATGTTCAAGAGCGACATACTACCGACACGACAGTGATACTGGTTTCATTTTTCCCCCACCATTTCTGGCGAGTACCCCAATTATTTTTTAAAACAAGCTTGAAGGGGATAGCATATGCTTGCGATATAAGTTTGTCCTTTGGACAAATCCAACCTAGTACATTTAACGAGCCCTAGGAAGAAGGAACTCGAGTATCGTCATTACGACAGAGTCTGATGTCATCAGGTTTTAACGAGTCTGAAAAAGGAAGAACTCGGCATCTTTTCATGTTTAGAGAGTTTGAAAAGACAGCGGAAAAGTAAACTCCAATAGTCCCTTTTCGTAGAAAGTTCCTCAGATCCAAAAAGGTAGAAAACTGTGTCTCAGAAAACCTCTTAGTCGCGATAGGCTAGGGTATTCCTTTTTCGTAAATAATCTATCACAACCCGAAAAAGGGGTAAACATATATTGGGTAGATGTTGTTTCGTAGCCAATTTAACGAGATCAAAATGACAAGCGACTCGACAATATTTTCATTTTTAGAGAGTCAACAAAGAGCTGAAAGATGACTCCAGTAGTGACTTTTTCGTGTTTTTACCAAGTCCGAAAAATTATAAAATACAACTCGTATCATCGTCCCGGTCGTATGAAAACCTGTTGCTACACAAAAAAGCAAGCGTAAAACCCATTTTTCGACAAAATATAATAAAATATTAGAAAAATAAGCTTCAAAACCTAATTTGATTTAGAAAAGTTATAAATATGAAAAAAATAGTAAAAACATATTTTCTTTTACTTTTTACCTCTTGTGGAGAGCAACAGTGAGTTTTTCCTTTGCGAACTTGCGGTGAATATTGTGGACGATCCGGTGCATTATTTTAGATTTCGTCTTTTCCAAGTAAGAGGCACTTCCCTTAGCTATGTTTTAATCCATTTTTTATAGTATTCCACTATGATTTATGATCCTTGAGGGGACACTTGCAAATTTAGGGCTCGCCCAATTGGCGCGGGTATGAGGCACGGACCCGCGCCAATCAGGTTCTTTTTGTAAAGGGTCGTGCCAGCTGGCGCGACTGTCAGCAAAACAGTCATGCCAATGGCACAACCTATTTTTCCGCTCAATTTTTACAAAAAATTAACCAATCAACTGGATTTTTGAATGCTCAAGGGATCTAATGAAGTGTTTATGACCATTTTGGTGCAGGTACATAGCCACAATGGTGATCGAATGGAAAGAGAGGGAGCACAATGAAGAAGACGAAATGGAAATGGAGAACAAGAAATGCATGAACACTCTCCGGGATTGCGGTTTGAAGAAGTTCTTCTTGACACCATGTCTCAGAGCACAACCTGAATTGCTGCAATACTTAATCAGTATCTGGGATGAGAACGAAGAGAAGTTTAGGCTTCAAGACCAAGTGCTGGAGCTCGAAGTATCTGAAATTTAATTCATCACTGGACTGTCTCGTAGAGGTTCAGTCCTGATCTTGACAGGTACCAGGCTTTCTGGTGAAAAGATGTCAATGGTAATGGAAAGAGTGTGCCCAGGAGCACGAACAAGATCAGGTAGCGGGAAGGTTGACATCCACACTGTTCCTAACCTAGCACTCAGAGTGGTGCTCCATACCATTATGCGGCCCGTGGGGTCGCAGGCGCCACATGAGGCTACTAAAACATAGCTCCTCCTAGAATCAGAATGCATGAACCCGACACTATTTGATTTGGCTACTGCCGTAACCATGAATATCAAACGACAGTTGAAAAAATGTAAAAATACCAAACTGAAGAAGTTTGGGTACAGATCTATCTTGGTATCGTTCATCCTCGAACGACTATCAATATTCCAGGGCCAGGGGGCGATTGTCGCAGATCCACCATTGAGAGAGCCAAAGATGGCTCAATGGGCAGCACTGATTCCCAGAGCAGGAGGGGGCCAGCAAATGTCATGGAGGCCCAAGTTCTTCGTATGGACTTGGTGATAGTTGATCATCGTAGAGGACTGGCCCTATGCCGGTACTGATTTCACAGGAGATCTAGACCTTCCCCTTCTGGAAGGAGAAGACTGGGATGAGGAGCTGGGTAAGACTCTTTTTTGATTTTATGATTTTTATGATTATTTTTTGGTATACATGTATGTTCTAACGTTTGATCCTATATGTATGCAGATGTTGGCCCAAAGAGGCCCGCTGGGATGTCGCCGATCGTACGAAGGACCCCTCTCGCCTATGACCCTCAAGGCGAGGGTGGTGAGGGGAGTAAGCTAGTTCAGAACTTGGAGGGAATCGCCCATGGGATTCTAGATTATGCTCACCTAGCAGATATCCCTTTGTCTTATCAGAGGCACACCGTAGGGGTGCCTAGTCGCCTTCATCATTTACTGAGGCGACTGGTGTAGGTAGTGACATACTACCATGAGCACCATGTTGATTAGTCGCCTAGGCTTTTATATGCATATTTTTTGAGAGACATGTTGTCTCTAGATATTATTAAAACAGACATGTATATTTTTTGTTTTTATGTGATGCACACCAACTGCAAACATTTCGACATATATATATATATATATATATATATATCTATTTCTGGATGGATCTTTTTCACATATGATGATGTTTTTACAATTTGCGTAAATGTCTATCTAATATTATGTTAGCTACTACATCTGTTAACACATTCATGTGTCTGGGTATATGCTGATATGTGATGTAATCAAAATTTCTTTCCAGTAAACGAATACGTAGATACAATATTAAAATGGATGGGTTCCTAACTGAATAATGACCATTGAGTTGTAACACTACAAGCTATGAGTCCAGATATACGAGTAATGCATGAATACTGAGGTTAACAACCTCGTTCAATAATTCCAAAATGGCACTATATTCCGCGACATTATTTGTAGTAGGCCCTAGACAAACACCTTGTAAATTGACTAACTCACTAGCAGGATTGTAGATTACCCAGGTTGCCGAAGATAGATTCCTGGTACTATGGGTGGCAACATCCGCGAAACCCACAAAAGGAGTAATAGACATCTACACAATCAGGAAGACCCAATCAGCATAAATATGCTTACAAAGCACACCACACCACACATGCACAAAAATGAAATCACTCACTTATGTACACACACCACACAAGAATAATTCAAGCGTAGTACTTCTTGAGGTGCAACCCATTTCTAGGCTACGCTAGAGGAATAACTTCATAATCGATTAGCTCATAGGCCCCATTTTTTAATGCACGTTTAATGATATAGGGCCCATGCCACATGGGCTGGAATTTGCCCGCTCCAAGTTTATCATGTGCTTGATCATATAAGAGGAAGAGGTCCCCTTCGATGAAAGAACGTGGGGAAACCATTTGATCAAAATGAGCTTTAACCTGCTTTTTCTGTGCCTCAATGACCAAAGTAGCCAAGCGGCAGGTTTCATCCAGTAGTTCTAGATACAAGAGACGTTCTTCCTTTGGGGAAGTGTCAGGCAGTAATTCCACAACCAACTTCAGTGAAGGGATCTCACATTGAACTGGCAGAGTTGCTTCTAGACCATACACTAACTGGAAAGGTGTGTATCCAGTCACGCTCTTTACTAATGTTCGGTAGGCCCAGAGAGCTGAGAACAATTGGAGATGTCAGTTGGATTTGTGAATACCAATTGTTCGTTGAAGAATCATGACAAGGACCTTGTTCACGGCCTCAACCTGGCCATTCACCCGAGGGTAGTATGGCATTGAGCTGTCATGACGCAAGCCCAACTTCGATGTAAGCTCTGCCATCATGTAATCCCAAAAATGAGTGTCATGATCGGTGACAGTGGCTTGAGGAACTCTGAAACGTGTAATCACATGGTTGAAGATGAATTGAGCGGTTGTCTTACCATCGGCAGCTAATGCAGGCATCGCCTCGACCCACTTGGTGAAGTAGTCCACGACAACGATTATATAAGCATGCCCCTTGCCCGAGTGAGGGTTACATGTCATAAAATCAATGCCCCATTTCGCGAAAGGGCCTACGTTAATGACAAGATTTAAAGGTAGGGGTGGTGCACACATTTTGTGTTGAAAGATCTGGCACGCATGACATTTTCGAACTGCAACAATACAATCTTTGAATATAGACTGCTAGAAGTAACCTGCATGTAGAATCTTTTGGGTGGTAGCATATCCGAACATGTGACCACCACAGGCGCCACTGTGATAGTCATTCAGGACTTTCTTAGCCTCTTCTAAGGTCAAACATCGGCGGAGCATAGAATCAACTCCGACATGATATAAGGTATCTCTGACAATGTGATATGGTTGAGATTGATGCCAAACGCGACGTTGAGCATCCTTCATCAACTCGGAACAGAAAGTGGATGTCTGAAGGTACATGATGATGTCACCCTACCATGGATCATGAGTGCTGATAAGAAAGAGAGTTTCATCCAAGATATGATCCTCAGATTGGGATGGGATAGAGTTTGTAGGGAGAGACCAGATAAGATCAGCAAAAACCAGTGACTTCATCGATTTAGTAGTGGTGAACTCTAAATCAAACTCCTGAAGGATGACAATCCATTTGGAGTACTTGCCTCCCAGCAATTGTTGAGACAAGATGTAAGTCATGGGGTTTCATTTAGAAATCACGGTTACAGTACACAACAGGATGTAATGGCAGAACTGCTGAACAACCTGGACTGCAGCAAGCGCCATATTCTCAACATGGGCATAGCGTGTTTCAGTGTCGGGAAGATTCTGAGATAGATAATAAACAACATGTTCATTTCTGTCATCGTCATCCTGTACCAGAACCATGGCTATCGTGCTGAACCCAGCGGCCAAATAGAGGGTAAAGTTGCGATGATATTTGGGAGGACGTATTAATGGAGCGTTGACAAGAAAATTTTTAATTTTATCGAAGGATTGTTGGGAAATCTCGTCCCAATGGAAGGGAACGTCCTATTTCAGAAGTCGCGTAAATCCCTTGGCCACTTCTGCATAGTTCGGGATAAAGCAACGTAAGAAATTTTCTTTCCCCTGAAGACTCTCAAGTTGATGCAACGAGGATGGGGATGGGAGATTAACGATAGCCTTGACCTTGAGAGGGTCCAGGCGAATTCCGTCTTTAGAGACAATGAATCCCAAAAGATGACCAGAATCCAGGCAGAAGATGCACTTGTGAGGATTAAGCCTGATATTGTAACGTCTGCAACGGAGGAAAATCTGGCGGAGGCATTTAGGATGGTCTTCACGCCAAGCTAAATGAGCCAGAAAATCATCCAGATATGGCTAGACAATGTGATGTATGTCATGAAAAGCATAGGACATAGCATGCTGGAAGGTGGCTCCAGCGTTTTTCAAGCCGAATGGGAGCTTATTATAGGTGAATGTGCCCCACCGATAGATAAAGGTGGTCTTTTGTTGATTAGCAGGTAAAATATTAATTTGATTGTAACTCGAGGAGCCATCCATAAGGGAATAGATCTCACTCCTTGCACAGTCATCGATGATCTGATCTATAAAGAGAGTGGGATAATCATCCTTAGAAAAAGCCCGATTGATGTCTCGGTAGTCCACACAGACCTGAATAGTGCCCTGTTTCTTATCTACAGGGACAATATTAGAAACCCATTCTGTGAGGGGGATTGGATATATGAAGCCCACGTTAAGAAGTTTCTCAACCTTTGCCTTTATAACTGCGGTTTTTCGAGGATGCACTGGGCGCAGACGCTAACGCATGGGCTTCGCACCTGGATAGGTGGGAATTTCATGCACGACTATACTAGGATCCCCTCTGCGGACATAGGTGATCCCTACTAGCCCAGATCGGGTCTAGCAATAATCAGTCAAACAGTGACGCAGGTCTCTAGTTACAAAACGTCAAAACATAAAGAATTTCCTACCTCATGTCCTATGCAATGGTCATTGAAGAAGGATGACACTTCCCGTCCTTTGCTTTGGCAGATCATGATCCTTCCGCTTAACACGTCCGAACACCTACACAATACAAAGGATACAACGATATACCATGTAAAATCTAAATCATGTAACCATACATTAGTCAGAGACGATGTAATTCATTGCATCAAAGAAAAAGACACATGAATGAAACCATAATCAAAGTCGCTTATCATTAAAATAACAAAGAAAAGATACAACCCAAAGCTCTGATGCTAGATCTTCCTTTAGCGGGGCTGATAGTGGAGCACATCTCAATGAAGCTTGTCGAAAATGGGACAAAGCTCTCTCTCTTCGGCTTGGCTCTCAAAGGTTGTCTGGCGATAGTCTCCTTGCTACAAGTTCAAATCTTCTCCTCTAGCTTCCATGATAGGTGGAAAACCACCTCCCATACATGGAGATCCAGGGCCAAACCTCCCAACTCATTTTAGAGACTCGTTCAGGAGTTTGTTGGAATCAAAATTCCACCATTTATTTTTAAAAAACAATCCTTATCAATATTTGCACAAGTGAGAGACTAGGACAGAGCACCAGTTGGCGCGCCCTCTATGGTGGATTTTCCCCATTGGCACAAGGGCTTAACTGGCTAGTCGCGCCAAGGCCAAAAGATCAGTTTTTAGGGTTTTACAAAGGAAAATTTATTCAGAGGATTGAATGTCCTTGTCAAGGAGGATGCCATGAAAGTGGTTTCAGGTCATGTAACTGCTCACAGGTCACGAGAAAGGCCCTCCAATGTGCGGGATGGGGGATTTCAGGGACGATGACAAAATGCTGTGTAACAAAAGGGTTACAAGCTTTGGAACTCGAAAACAAGGAAGGTTGTGTACAACCGAGATGTGGTGTTTAGAGAGGTGAAAGATATTTTTAAACATGAATTCCTACCAAAGGAACCTAAGAAGATAGAGTTTGAGCTAAAGGAGGATGAATCAGACTCTACAACAGAAGAAGACTTAGAAGAGGAAGAGCCACAAACTCCAGCTGTGGGAAGATTAGTTCGAGAAAGAAGACAACCATAAAGGTATAGTCCATCTGATTTCTGTTCTAATTTTTCTTTAACTATAACTGATGATGATCCAGGGAGGCAGTAGATTCACAGGATGGAAAACTCTGGAAGGAGGCCATGTTGATGAAATGGCATCCTTGCATAAAAATGAGGCATGGGATCTGGTGGAGTTGCTGGCTGGAAGGAAGCCCATCAGGAGCAAATGGGTATTTAAGAAGAAGATGAATGTAGAAGGCAAGGTGGAGAAATACAAATCTCGGTTCATAGCAAAAGGTTATTCCCATGTGTCGGGAATTGATTTTGGTAATATTTTTTCTCATGTTGCCAAAGTTACTTCTATTAGATTACTTTTATCTGTTGCTGCTGCATTTGATTTTGAGGTAGAACAGATGGATGTGAAGAAAACATTTCTTCACGGGGATATGGAAGAGGAGATCTACATGAAACAACCTGAAGGCTTTATGGTGAAGGGGAAGAAAGAATTGGTATGCAGGTTAAAGAAGTCTCTGTATGGGTTAAAACAGTCACCAAGGATGTGGTATCAGAAATTTGATACCTATATACAAGGACTTGGCTTTACCGTAACTGCTGAGGATCACCCGTGTTTATTTCACTTAATTGGTGTCTCTGTGTTATTTATTTGGTCTTGTATGTGGATGATATGTTGGATTGGAAATGACAAGAACATCCATGATTTGAAGACCCAGTTGTTCTCCAAATTCAACATGAAGGATCTTGGTGCTGAAAACTATATTTTGGGCATGGAAATTAAGAGAGATCGAGCAAAGAGGAAGCTCTGGTTAAACCAGAGGAAGTATGTTGAGACTATATTGCAAAGGTTCAATATGTAGGATAGTAAATCGGTGAATGTTCCGATTCCTGTAGGTACAAAGTTGTCTACTAAACAATGTCCCAAGACACAAGAAGAAGAGGAGGATATGTTCCGTGTTCCATATGCAAGTGCAGTGGGTAGCTTGATGTATGCAATGGTCTGTACTAGACCAGACATTGCACATGCAGTGGGAGTATTGATCAGGTTTATGTCAAACCCAGGGAAGGAGCAATGGACAACAGTGAAGTGGGTTTTCAGATATTTGCGTGGCACTAGTGATTATGGCTTGTGGTACCAGGGAAGTCCAGGTTTGGAAAGAGTGTTGGACATTCATGGTTTTGTTGATGCAGACTGGGCTGGAGATCTAGACCAAAGAAGATCTACAAGTGAGTATGTGTTTAGCCTATTTGGAGGTGCAGTCAGTTGGATGAGTAAAAGACATTCTGTAGTGGCTCTTTCAACTACAGAGGCAGAATACATGGCAGCCACTCATGCAAGCATGGAAGCAGTTTGGTTGGAGATATTGTGTTCAAGTATGGGGTTGGTGCAGCAATCTATAAGGATAGACTGTGATAGCCAAAGTGCAATTTTATTGGCTAAGAACCCTGCTTATCATTCAAAGACAAAGCACATTGATGTTCAATATCACTTTGTGAGATATATGGTTGAGGCCAAAAGGGTGTTGCTGGTAAAGGTGGACACTTTGAAGAATGTTGCAGATGCATTGAAAAATTCTATGAGCACTCAAAATTTCTCTTGGTGTAGAGAAACAATGGGTGTTGCAAAGGTAGGCTAATGACTCAGCTCTCCTGTGGCTCCCTGCGGAAAGAAAACAACAAGTGGGATAATGTTGGGTTTGTGTTATATTATTTCCATGACTAGTTACACGGGGGGGTGGGGGGGGGGGGGGGTGGGTAATAGGGGGGGCGATAGCCGCTTGTCAGGGCAGTGCCCCAGAAAATTATTTTTTGGTCCTTATTTTCTGGCGGGTGGACCCGCCCATGGTTTTGTGCATGGGTTTGCACATGGTTTTGGGGCATGATGGTTTTCAGCCCCTGGTATTTTGTAGATCTGGTCAAGGGAACTATGGTTATGTTCTAATCTAGGGTTAATGGATTGGGTTTTATGTATGCTTCGGCATGTATATATATGTGTTGTAACAATAAAAGGAATATAATGAAAAATCAAGTTGGTCGTCCCGTTTTGGGATCCAGGGGAAAATCTCTATTTTCATCTATTTTATGTTTTATGCTATCACTATTGTTTATTTTTTGTTTTAAAGATTTGTTCGTAGATAATTTCTGTACAGGGTTAAAACCTACATGTACTGCCTGCCCAATCTGCATCTATGAAGCCTTGAAGCTTCACTCCATATGTCTGTCTATACCAAAGAACAAACTAAGTGGTGCCTCTGAGGTATCTAAATACATGTTTGGCTGCCTTCCAATATAGCTTAGCTGACTTAACCATAACTTGGCTAAGTTGGTTAACTACATAAATATGTCAAGTTGTTTGTTCACCAAGTACATGAGTGAACCCACAAGCTTCCTATAAATAGTGGCTTCAACCACTTAACCTGAAGTAACATCTTCCTTCCTCCAATTCCTTGCTAGAGGAGTCTCCATGGGTTTACTGCTCTCCATGTGAAACTTCTTCAATATCTCGTTGTTATACTTTCCCTAAGATACAAACAATTCCCCATCTCTTTTCCAAATTTCCAAACCAAGAAAATAATGTCAAAGCCCCATGTCCTTCATCTCAAATTCTCTTGCAAGATTCTCTTTGCAAGAATTTATCAACTTCTCATCACCTGTCATAATCAAATCATCGACATATAATAATATAATCAATAGTTTTCCTTCTACCACAATATGGTAAAGGTTCACATCTGCTTCACTTTTGGTGAAGCCCAACTCGGTGAAGTAGATGTCGATCCTAGTGTACCAAGCATAGGGTGCTTGTTTCATTCCAGAAAATTCTCACTGGAGTCTGCACACATTTGACTCTCTGTCGAAGGTCTCAAATCCTTTCGGCTACTCTATGTACACCTCTTTCTCAATCACTTCATTGAGGAAAGATGTCTTTACATCCATATGGTGTATCTTCCATCCCATCTTTGCTGAAAGTGAAAGAATAGATTTGATTGAAGAGTACCTTGCTACTGGATAAAGGTATCCTTGTAATATACTCCCTCTACCTGAGAGAACCACATGGACACAAATATGGCCTTGAATTTCTCCATACTCCCATTTGCTGCTTGATTCACCTTGTAGATCCACCTGGATCATACAACTGACTTGTCCTCCTATATTAGGACAACTTCCCATGCATTTTTTCTGATAATGGAGTCATAATCCTAAATCATGGCATCAACCCACACTAGTTTCTACACTGCTTCCTCGAATGAGGATGGCTCAGTATCTAAACTCTCCCTCATAAGAGCCATGTAGAAAATGTATATGTCTTGGGACTTTCTCTGCCTGCACTATGATGTGGTTTCTCCCACATTCTCTCTAGCATCATGCATCAACTTTTCAACCTTTCTGGTGTGCTTCCTTCTGTGTTTAGATGTATATGCTTGAGTGGGTGCTTCCACTCGCTGTTCCTCTTCTTGTGGATACTCCACTTCTTGAGGTTCTTCTATTGGAGCTAAAATCTCCTCAACTACATGCATCTAAAGCTCCCTCTCAAGTGAAATTCACATGTCATTCCCTTTATCAAATTTCACATCTCTGCGAACCACGATCATCCTGTGAGATGGAAGGTACACCTGATATTTGTGAGGTGTATCAGTGTACCCCAAAAATATTCCCAACTCAGCTGTTGGCTCTATATTTTTACGTGCATCTTTGGTACACATGACAATAAACTGATGAACCAAAAATTCTAAATTGAGCCACATCTGGCTTCTTAATGGAAAAGGCTTCTTCTGGTGTACTGATCCCAAGAATTCGATGAGGAATTTTTTTCAACACATGCACAATTGTATTTAATGCTTCTTCCCACAAGTGCAATGGTAGGCCCTTGTTATCACAAAATTGCACTTGATTGGCTGCTGATTAGACAACTCTATGTAATTGTTTCAAACCAGCTTTTGACCGAAGCTTATCCTCTTCAGTTTGAGAGGGCTCTCTCAAAGGGGTTTATGATATTAGATAATAATAGGATTAGATGTATAACTCTATTTGAAATGTAACTTGATTTTTTTTATGTAGGTTGAAAAGAATGCAAGCTTGCTACCATTGGGATTATGGAGTCAACAGATCAATAGATTCAGTGGCAAGGTTTCTTAACATGGAAGATGAGGTAGATAAGAGTCTTTAAAAAAGGCAAATTATACAGAACATAGGGCAACCCAGTCATTTCATCAATAAAGGAAGTCAAAGCATAAAAATATGAATTATGAGTAATAAAGACAAAATCTACTGCAAGTGGTAAACATACAGATATAGATCAAAAATACATTAAAAAATCCAAGAGAATTTCAGATCTATAAAGAAGAAGTCCTATGTTTTACTGATATAAATCAAATTACATAAAGCAACAGTGTCGTGCAAAAAATCTCCAACCCTTTACTACTTCAATGATTTTCCTTTAAATAGACATTCTTACTGCAGGGATGATCTGCCTCTTGGATAGATTCATCGAATTCTTCTTGTGACACCTCATATAACAGAAAAACATGTCTTTTAACAAGAAAATGACAGCTACACCCTAAAAGTGACTTTTCCTAATAGTACTCAAACTCTTATTTATTACATCAGTCTACCTTATCTTCAAAACAATTACATATCAGTTACAACTAATCATCACAAGTTCGAATAGGCTATGACATATCTCATCACTACTTGACATATTAAAAACTCTCCTAATCATGTGGAACAAAACCCTATTTTTCAGGAGTAGAAGACATTATCTTCAACGAAAGGTTTAGTTGATGAGATGTCTCCACTGCATTATCTTCAAGTCATAAATGTTTGGTGGTAAGGTCCCTTGACCTGTTGGATGTGTCCACCTATCCAAAAAATGCCACTAGGATGCTTCAAAACCTTCAAAGTAGCTTGCTACAAAAACAAGACAGTTTCGTAGTGAGCTTTCGTAGCATCCAAAAAATAGCTTTTTCACCTATAAATTTTTCTCTTTGGACGTTCCAAGGTGTCAACCAAGACATGAAACATCATCATCATCATTCTCCATTCTTAAAAGCTGTAAAAAGTGGATTTGGAAGAAAATAAGCTGCTACATAATTTTTCGTAGCGTTTTCTTGGCTTTAAGCCTAGGAAATGCTACAAAACTGTGAAAAACTGTAAAATCTCTAGATTTTAACCTTGTCTCAAAAAAGTAACCTCTAGCTATAGAAAATTGGTCATCAACATGCCATGAACCTCCTAAAATAATCAAACTCAACTTAAGACCCTTGAGGTGTTTCCTGTTCATTAATGATTAGTTGAGCAATGGGCTCCTCAACCATAGTAATCTTCAAACCCATCTTCTCCAATTCTTCATGAATCAGTGCTAATTGCTCTTGGAGGTCTTTGAATTGGTATTTTAGTATCTTGTTCTTATATTTCAAGTGTATTTTAATTTTTCTGATATGATTCACTTCTCCTCTCAATGGCTAAGTCCATTTAATCAATTGATGTGTGTTATCTAAGGTATTTTACACAATATTAACCTGATCTTCCCAAATTTCTTTCATTTTCTCAAACTATACTTTCTAAACATTGTGCTTCCTTGCCTCTTTCTTCAAGACTGATATTTCATCATTTTCTAGTTTCAACTGCTCCTTAAGGACTTCAAACTCTGTTTTTTCAATGATTTTCTCCTTGCACTTCTTTTGCTTGATGACTAGATCTTATTTTGCGGGTGATGAGAGGTCAATGATGCTTGGTGGTGGCTGGACAGTTTCAATGACCTTCTGAGCTTCTTTACTACTTTCTAAGATATTTATAGCTATCTTGTCATTGGTTTCCTAGCCTGAAGCACAAATCATGCATCTTCACCCTCAAACTCTAACTTCTTAGCTGATTTGGCTTTCTTGAGCTTATTTCCTCCCTCATCTATATCTTCAACTTGGAATATGGGAGTTTCCTCAATATAAATAGTATGAAAAATGTATTCTAAGTTACCCTTAGCCATTGTTTGGCTTCTTGTAACTCTCTTGTTGCCATGTTTTCTCACTGCTAGATTTTTTTTGCAGGTGTAACAACAAGTGTATCAACTTTCGGCAATGGCTCTGTTTCCATGATTACTGGTTCACTTTGCTCTACCACTAAAGGCTCACTTTGATCTGCCACTGAAGGTGATGGCATACCTCTAGGTTTAGGAGTTCTTTTAGGAGTGATGGCATCTACTTCAAAACCACTGAAAAACTAAAAAAGATGACCAGTCTCTGCCTAATCTCTTTAACTCCTCTAAAACTAGTAACATGATTAAACCATGATGAAAGAGTGAGGTTTCATTTCCTTTAGATTTCGCTTGAAATTTGTTTGACATTTTAGCTAAGCTTTTGTATAAGTAAAAAGGTAAATCAAGAGACCTCTTACCAACAAAATATAACAGAACCCTGAAATGGTATGAGTAAACCATGTGGTACCTCCCTTCACAAGTGAAGTATTTCTGAATGATTAGCAACAGCTTTGAGAATTTTTCTTTCATATAGTTCCTTGGGATGGCATTTTTGAGATCAATCTCACTATACTCTGGCTTGATAAATTCCTTACATTCCTGCATGGTGAACTTGAAACCTTTGAACCATTTTTCTCCTCCTATAGGAATTCCCGTTGTTGCTGCAATAGTCTCTGATGTTACAGTGAGGTTCAACATTCCCAGCTTTGAATCTATCCCATTGAAACTGATGGCAAACTATTTAGAAACCTGCACATGGCATCCTTGCAATCTTTGGAAAAACTGCAAACACCTTGTTCTTCTAAAAAATTCTAAGTCAATTGGGTTTTCATTCAACAAATTCATGTCTGATGGCTCATATCTAAGACAATGTCTCCTTTTTTGGTCTTCCTCTGTGTAGCCATGGTGATTTTATACCTTCTCTACCTCGCTTTATCAATGCTACCTGCAATTGCTTGAAAATGCCAGCAACCAGCTTGGCTTGGTGAAACAGTTCTCCAGAGCTCAATAGCATGCAAAGATGAAGCGAGGAATGACAAAGACTCAATTGGGAAAGATTTTAAAGTTTCAATGACAACTCATGCCTTCATCATAACTCATACATGCTAAAAACATAAGTGATGACCTCAGACATGACCATTGTACTTTTATTTAACCCTAATTGACTCGAATGACATTTACCTTAACACTTCTATTCATTAACTGACACCTAGCACCTGATTTGAAAAGAAAAACAAGAATACCTCTTTTTGTAGCATACTTAGTGTATTTCCTGGCAGTTTCGCTACGAAAGTATCAAAAGTTTTGTAGCAAAAACTGTGCTTTTACTGTGCAATTCGCTACGAAAACAAGAAATATTGGCTAAAATGACATTTTTGGATTTATAAGCTTGGGAAATGGAATATGTCAGGAAATAATGACTGATGTGACATGAAAAGAATTGAATGGGGGTGGGTTTGGACATTAGGATAGGCTAATACAAAAACATTTAAATTTTTCCTTTACCAACTAATGACAAATGAACTCTATGACCATACCTTTGACAAATGATACTCTAAGATTATGTCAAATGATGTTTCACTTTTTCTGAGTGGTAACTGTGGCTCCACTTGGGATGGTGTGCCCTTGTGGTACACCAAAGAACTTGTAGTTCCAGTGCTATCCATCTTCTTTGAAAACAAAAACTCTCAAAATTTCCAAGCTTTCCTTCAAACTCTAATGGCCTTCACCTCGGGCTCATGCTTGATATTTAGCTTGTATTTATTAGAAAAAAAACATATAAAAATGGAATATATACATTGGAATGAGAAATCACTAGAACTTAAGAGGAATTGTGCTTCAAAAACCTGCCATTGACAGGCCCTCCAGGACAAGGTTGTCCATCCATCTCTTGCAGTATGTCAGTGTTGTTTCCATGAAATGCATCTACTCTAAATGGACCTTTCCAAATATTCTCAAACTTACCATGTTTCCCCTTTACTTCAATCTTGGCCTCCCACTTCAAAACTACATGTTGGATTTGAAAGTTTTCCTCTTTGACCTTCATGTCAAATGTCTTCTTGATTCTTTTTTGGAATTGGTGATTGCTGTTATAAACTTCCTCCCTTTTCTCCTGCAAGGCTATCAACTGATTTATCCTCCTCTGTATTGCATTTGGATCCTCCTCCAATCCTTGCAGCAACTTCTTGACAGGAACTCCCAAGGATGTAGGAAAAAAAGCTTTAGCCCCATATACCAACTCATAAGGTGAAGTTCCAATTGATATATTTGTGCACACTCTATCAGCCCACAGAGCATACTTCAACTTCAAATGCCATGAATTCTTATTTTCCTGCATCACCTTCTTAATAATCCTGACAATGCTCTTGTTAGAATATTCAGCAAGACCATTACCTTGTGGATAGTATGTAGAATAATTACCAAGCGTAATGTGATATTGATGACAAAAAATGATCAGATTCTTGGATTTGAATGCCTGTGCATTGTTAGTGATGATCTTCATAGGGCAGCGAAACCTAGACAATATATTATTCTCCAAAAATGAAATGATAATTGAATCATTTTCTTTCCTATTTTGGATTTCTTCAATCCACTTGGTGAAATAATTAGTTGTTGTTAAAATCCAACGATGTTGACCTGAGGATGATGGATGAATCTCACCAATAAAATCTAGCCCCCATTGCTGGAATGGTGCCTCAACACAAATTGGCATCAAGGATAAAGGAACAAGCTTTGTCTTAGCATAAAAAATCTGGCATTCATGGCAGGCAGCAATATTTTTGTAGACATCTTTGAACATAGTAGGCCAGTATTACCCTGCTCTAAGAATATCATTTGTTGTAGCCTTCCAATAATGACGACCTCCACAATCTCCTTTGTGAAACTCCTCAATCACTTTTTCTACCTCCTCTTCCAGAAAAAAATTCAAAATAATATGACTGGTATCTTTCCAATATATATTTTTATCAATGATGTAGTACCTCAGGGATTTTAACTTCACAAACCTTGCCTTAGACTTTGTCAATTCAGCAGGAGCCCTATGATGATGTAAGACATAAACAATGTCTTTGTACCAGTCAGAAGGAATGAAATTATCTTCATTGGGACTCAACTCTTCATCTTCATCTGATAATTATGAAATGTCTGCAATTAAATTCATATCAAGACAATCAAAATTTGACTATGCCATCAGCTTTGCTAGCCCTTGTCCTTTGATAAATTTTGTGGGTCTGATCTCTATATCATATTCCAGCAAGTTAGCTATCCATTTCCCTCTCTTACCATCAAGATTAGATTGAGTTAAGATGTCCTTCACCACAACATTAGGAACAAAAGCTATAACATGAGAATGCATAATGTAAATTCTGAAATATTTGATGGCTTTGACCAAAGCATAGGCCTACTTCTCTAATATGTTATACTTCAGCTCTGAATTAGCTAAGGTCCTGCTAAAAAATGAAATGGGCTGCTCAGTACCTTGCTGTCCTTTCTGTAGCAAAACTCCAGCAATTGCATTTTCTGATGCAAATGTAAAAACCGGAAATTCTTTTGAAAAATACAGGCTGATCAACACTGGTGCTTGAGTAAGTGCCTTCTTGATCTCCTCAAATGAGTGCTTTGCTTCTATTGTCCACTTGATTTTAGCTCCTTTCTTCAACATCTTAGTTATGTCTTTTACAATCTCAGCAAAATTAGGAATAAACCTCCTCACAAAATTCACCCTTCCAAGGAAAGATTGAATTTCCTTTCTGCTTCTAGGCATATCCACTTTCTGAATGGAATTTACCCTGCTTAGATCAATATTAATCCCATATTTAGATATAATATGGCCAAGTAAATTCCCTGAAGTCAGATAAAAAATGATTTTAGTGGGATTGAGAGAAATTCCAAACCTTCTACACTTCAGCAGAATCTTTTCTAGGTGCTTCAAGTGATCTTCTTCTCTCCTTGAGAAAACTGTCATGTCATCCAGATAGAAAACCACCAACTTATCCTTCTCCTCAAAAAAGGCAATGCCCATTGCTCTTTGAAAGGTAGCCCCTGCATTCATCAGACCAAAGGGCATCTTGGCATTCATGAATGTGCCCCATGGTGTGGTAAAGGCAGTTTTCTCCTGATCTTCTGGATGCACAAGTATCTGATTGTATCTTGAAAAAACATCTAGCATATACACCCTTTGGGAACCAACAATGTTCTGAATAATTTGGTCCATATTTGGGAGAGGGTAATTGTCCTTCAAAGAGGCTTTGTTCAAGTTTATGAAGTCAATGCAGATTCTGATTTCTCCACTCTTTTTCCTAACTGGAACCAAGTTTGCAAGCCATTTTGAGAATCGGATTGGAACAATAATTTTGGCATCAAAGAGTTCTTTTATTTCCTTCTCAATCAGACACATGAGAAGTGGATTAATCCTCCTTAGCTTTTGTTTGAAAGGATTTTCATTTTCTTTAATAGGAATGGTATGCTGAATGATAGTAGGATCATACTTCTTCAAATCAGCATAACTCCATGCAAAAACATCTATGAACCATTTCATCATCTCAATATATTTTTGTTTCATGTCAATTGAAAGATACTTTGAAAGCTTGATCATTTTTGGCATTGCTACTATACCAAGGTTACAACTCTCTACCTCTTCATCATTAGCTTGAATCCTAGGGGATTTGAACACATCATGCTGGTCAAAAAGATTTTCAAGGGGTATGAGACCTTTGGGTATAGAATTATTCTTCAACTGTAACACTTCAAAATTTCCTTTAGTTTCAGCAAACATGTTTTGCTGATCTACTTGTGTGCTTTCAAACTCCTCTTTCAGTTCTATAAAGTTTTTTACTTGTTGTTCATCCTCAAAAACTTGCTAATGGATAATGTTGTCAGGGATAGCAGGTCTATGGCGAACTTCAACCTCATATCTTTCATTGGAATGTGCATGAATAATAAATAGACTTGCAGATAAAGCTAGGGAGTCAGCTACTGAGTTTTTGTCCCTATTCTTCACAATAAATGAATATTCTTGAAGTTATCTAACATCTCCATGATCAAATTTCTATATGCCTTCATTCTCACATTCTTAGTTTGATATACATCCTCAACTTGCTTAATAACTAATCCAGAATCTCCACAAACAAAAATATTTTGGGCACCCATTCTTTTCAAAATTTCTAAACCCAAAAATAAATATTCATACTCAGCCATGTTATTTGTGCAATCAAAGTTCAGTTTGTAAGAAAAGAATTTAATTTCATCCTCTGGAGTTGTGATCCAAACTCTTGCTCCAGTCCCCTCTCTTCATGTCGATCCATCAAAGTGTAATAACCACCAAACTTCTGCCTTCTCTTCACTAATTTGCTGATTTTATACCTGCTGATTTTCTATTTCCTGAATTTCTGTTTGCTGATTTTTTTCTTTCTTTCATCTTCTACTTCTTCAGTCAATTCATTGAAAAATATAGAAGAACCTAATTCAGCATCAACAACATAGATTGGAAAATTCTAAGGTTTTTCCTTACTACTTACCATATAAGCCATCCTTGTTTCTTTGTATAGTCTTCTTTGCTCACCAAAAACATGAATGGTGGCATAATTTAGGTCCATCTGCATGATTCATTTGATCTTTGCTACCCATGACCTTGATAACAACATGCCAAACTTAGGTGGAATGTCTGCTACCACAATGTCCATTACCACTGTCTTGGAAGGGACTTCTGTAAGACCAACAACAACATCTTTTATTAAACCAATGCATTGAACTCTTTTGAATCAAAAGAAAAAAAATCCTTATATGGCCTAGTAATTTCCAATCATATAATTTCCATGATCACTTTGGGCATGAGATTATGAGAGGCTCTTGAATCCAACATGGCATTGTGTAATGTCATGTCATGAATGCTAATGCTAACATAGAAAGGAGGCACCTCTTCATTCTACTCATCCTCTAATATTGGTTCCAAGTATATGGTTGGATGATATTCTTGAATATTAAGGATATCAACAGCTCCTGGTTGGGAATTTAGAATTTTTACAATCTCACTTTTGTATTCATTCACCTTAAGAATTTCTCCAAAAGGGACTGGGATTTTGATCTTGGATATCTCACTCTCCAAATTGAAAAAAGAAGCAGATTTTTCAGTCTCTTTGACAGGAGGAGGAGGTGGTGTATCTTTTCTAACCTTAGCAGCTTTAGGGGCATCTTTCTTGGGCTATGTTTTACTTGTATTAATTGGAACATTTCTATTTCTGAGGTTGTATTGTTTCCGCATCTCAAATATTGTATGTTGATATCCTTTAAGATAATCAGATGGTTCCTCACCCTTGTTTACATCATGATCTGACTCATCATGTTCCTCCTTAGTAAAAAACATCCCTGACATGTTTTCATCTAAGCAATGAATTGAGTCTTCTTGTATTTCAGGCTGATATTCTTCATCAACTGAGTTTGATTAAAAGGAGGCCTTACTTGAGGGTCAGGCTGATTTCTGTTTTCCCTTGGTCTCTGCTGGTTTTGAGGTCTTCTGAACTGAGGATTTCTAAACTGAGGTTCATGTTGTGCAGGAGGAGCAGAGGCATTCCCAAGGGCAAGCCTATCCATCAATTTTTCCATTGTCTTCATCATGGAGTCAAATTTATCATCAGAGGTGGAAGGCTTATATTCTTCTTTCAATTTGGTCTTTCCCATCTTGGAATTTTTAGCTGTTATCATATTCATCTCAACCTTCGCAAAATCATTTTTCATTTCAGCTAATGAAGGGGATTCTCTTTCTCTGAGCAAGATAGAAAATTCATAGTAAAAAGCCTTCACATATCTCAACCGAGTTACTCCTGGAGGAGGATTTAGATGGGCAAGGATGGAGTCATAAACTTTGTTAAATATCTTGGAGAAATTTTGGACAATTTCATCAACATCTCTTTTCAAACTGTTATACTCAATGAGGGCTTGCACAGGGTTGGTTCTATTTCCCCACTTTCTCAAGAATCTATCTTCAAATTCATTCCAATTATGCAGGATTCCTGGTGTAAAGGATTTGAACCACTTACTGACCTCACCAGTAAAGCTCTAAGAAAATAATGTCATCTTGACATCCTCATGGTCGACCTCCTTCCAATCTATGAAGTCATTGAACTGTTCTACATGCTCTTCAGCTGTAATTTCCTCATCACTTCCCCAAGTTTTGATTCTAGCATAATATTTGCTAGGAAGGGCATTAAGGACAAATGTAAGAACAAGAGGGGCATACCTAGTAGGTGCAGCATAAAGTTGAGGTAGTACATTTCCTACCATGATGACTGGAACTGTGGTGGTTTTAGGGACAACAGTAGTAGAGGAAGAGCAATTTTTAGGAGGAGGGCTGGTTGGTCTTTGTTGTCCAGTCATAATTGAACTCCAATTAGGTAGAGGAATACCAAATTTGATTCTTAACAAAGTTTCAAATGGGTATAATTCCTTCAACCTATCCAAAGGTTCCCTTTCTAAAAATAACTCAAATGTGACTAATTCCAAAAAATCTTCTTTATCTTTTTGAGTCACTAAGGCTGAGGTATCAATACCTCTTCTATGTAGGTCTAAGACAATTTCAGTCAATTATTTTTCATTTTCAGACCTAAACAAGACTTCCTGAATTTTATCATCAAACCTTTTATATTTAGGACTTCCTAAAACTTTAGAGGACAAGGCTTTTGTGAGTAATGGAGTACCTAATATTGCAAAACTGCCTTGAATGCCTCTGTAAATTGTGTTTGGATTATCCACAACTGTAGGTGAATCTAGGTCAGGATTACTCCATGTATATATCCTTTTAGAAGCCACCTTTGAACATGCAAATTTTGAATGGAGTCACCAAGGTAGATGGAGCCTCGAACAACTTTTGAGCTCCTGCTACCTTCAAAGGTTCAGCTTCAAAATTTTAGGAAAAGTATATCTTTAGGCTCCCGACAGACGCACCAAAATGTTATCACAAAATTGCACTTGATTGGCTACTGATCAGACAAATCTATGTAACTTTTTCAAACCATATTTTGACTAAAGCTTAGTCTCTTCAGTCTGAGAGGGCTCTCTCAAAGGGGTTTATCATATTAGATAATGATAGGATTATATGGCTAACTCTATTTTAAAAGTAACTTGATTTTTGTGTATGTAGGTTGAAAAGAATGCAAGATTGCTACCATTGGGCTTATGGATTCAACAAATCATTAGATTCAGTGGCAAGGTTTCTTGACTTGGAAGCTGAGGAAAATAAGAGTCTTTAACAAAGGAAAATCACACATAAAACATAGGGAAACATAGTCATTTCATCAATAAAGGAAGTCAGAGCATAAACATATGAATTATGAGTAACAAATATGAAATCTACTATAAGTGGTAAACATAAATATATAGATCAAAAAGAAATTAAAAACTCCGTAAGAATCTCAGATCTGTCAAGAAGAAGTCCTCTGTTTCACTGATATAAGTCGAATTGCATAAAGCAACATTATGGTGCAAAAATTTCCCAACCCTTTACTACTTTGATGATTTTCCTTTAAATAGAAATTCTCACAACAGGGATGATCTGCCTCTTGGCTAGATTCATCGAATTCTTCTTGTGACACATCATATAACAGAAACACATGTCTTTTAACAGGAAAATGACAGCTACACCCTTAAAGCGACTTTTCCTAATAGGACTCAAACTCCTATTTATTACATCAGTCTACCTTATCTTTAAAATAGTTACCTATTAGTTACAACTAAGCATCACATGTTCGAATAGGCTATGACATAGCTCATCACTACTTGAAACATTAAAAACTCTCCTAATCATGTGGAACAAAACCCTATTTTTCAGGAGTACAAGGCATTATCTTCAACGAAAGCTTTAGCTGATGAACTGTCTCCACTGAATTGTCTTCAAGTAATAAATGGTTAATGGTAAGTTCCCTTGGCCTGTTGGATGTGTCCACCTATCCAAAATTACCACTGGGATGCTTCAAAACCTTCAAAAGTAGCTTGCTACAAAAACATGACAGTTTCGTAGCGTCCAAAAAAAGATTTTGCACCTATAAATTTTGCTCTTTGGCTATTCCAGGGTGTCAACCAAGAAATGACACATCATCACCACCATTATCTCTTCTCGAAAGCTACAAAAAGTGGTTTTGGAAACAAATAAGTTGCTACAGAAATATTCGTAGCGTTTTCCTGGTTTTAAGCCTAGTAAACACTACGAAACTGTGAAAAACTGTAAAATCTCTAGATTTTAACCCTGTCTCAAAAAAGTAACCTCCAACTGTAGAAAATTGGTCTTCAAAATTCCATGAACCTCCTAAAACATATTCAAACTCAACTTAAGACCCTTCAGGTGTTTCCTCTTCATTAATGAATAGTTGAGCAATGGGCTCCTCAGCCACAGTAATCTTCAAACCCTTCTTCTCCAATTCTTCATGAATCAATTCTAATTGCTCTTGGAGGTATTTGACTTGGTATTTTAGTATCATGTTCTTAGATTTCAAGTGCAGGTTCATTTTTTTGATATGCTTCACTTCTCCTCTCCATGGCTGAGTCCATTTGATCAATTTTTGTGTGTTATCTAAGGTCCTTGACACAATATTAACCTGCTCTTCCCAAATTTCTTTCATTTTCTCAAAATGTACTTTCTGAACCTTGTGCTTCCTTACCTCTTTCTTCAAGGCTGATATTTCATCATTTTACAGCTTCAACTACTCCTTAAGGACTTCAAACTCTATTTTTTCAATGATTTTCTCCTTGCACTTCTTTTGCTTAATGACTAGATCTTCTTTTGCAGGTGATGAGAGGTCAATTATGCTTGGTGGTGGCTGGAAAGTTTCAGTGACATTCTGAGCTTCTTTACTGCTTTCTAAGAGCTTTCTAGCATGTCTTTTCATTGGTTTCCTAGCCTGAAACATGAATCCTACATCTTCAACCTCAAACTCTAACTTCTTAGCTGATTTGGCTTTCTTGAGCTTCTTTCCTCCCTCATCTATATCTTCAGCTTGGACTATGGGAGTTTCCTCAATATCAGTAGCATGAAGAATGTCTTCGAAGTTACCCTTAGCCACTGTTTGGCTTCTTGTAACTATCTTACTGCCATGTTTTCTCACTGTTGGCTTTTGTTTTGCAGGTGTATCAACTTTCTGCAATGGTTATGTTTCCATGGTTACTGATTCACTTTGCTCTGCCATTGAAGGTGATGGTATACCTCTAGGTTTAGGAGTTATTTTAGGAGTGATGGCATATACTTCAAAACCAATGACAAACAGAAAATATGACTAGTATCTGCCTAATCTCTTTAACTCCTCTAAAACCAGTAACTTGATTAAACCATGATGAAAGAGTGAGGTTTCATTTCCTTCGGATTTAGCTTGAACTTTGTCTGATATTTTAGCTAAGATTCTGTATAATTAAAAAGGTAAATCAAGAGGCCTCTTACCAACAAAATGTAGTAGAAGCCTGAAAAGGTATGAGTAAACCATGTGGTACCTCTCTTCACAAGTGAAGTATTTCTGAATGATTAGTAGCATATTTGAGAATTTGTATTTCATGTAGCTCCTTGGGATGACATTTGTGAGATCAATCTCACTATACTCTGGCTTGATAAATTCCTTACATTCTTGCATGGTTAACTTGAAACCTTTGAACCATTGTTCTCCTCCTCTAGGAATTCTTGTTGTTGCTGCAATAGTTTGGTGTTACAGTGAGGTTCAACATTCCCACCTTTGAAGTTGTCCGATTGAAATTGATGGCAAACTCAGAAACCTGCACATGGCATCCTTGCAATCTTTGGTAAAACTTCAAACACCCTATTCTTCTGAAAAATTCTAAGGCAGTTGGGTCTTCATTCAGCAAATTCATGTCTAATGGCTCATATCTGAGATAGCGGCCTCCTTTGTTGGTCTTACTCTTTGCACCCATGGTGCTTTTATACCTTCTTTGCCTCGCTTGATCAATGAAACTTGCAATTGCTTAAAAATCCCAGCAACCAGCTTGGCTTGGTGAAACAACTATCCAGAGCTTAATAGCATGAAAATATGAAGTGAGGAATGACAAAGAATCATTTGGGAAATATTTTAAAGTTTTAATGACAACTTATGCCTTCATCATGACTCATACATGATAAAAACATAAGTGATGACCTCAAACATGACCATTGTACGTTGATTTAACCCTAACTAACTCTAATGGCATTCATCTTAACACTTATAATCATTAACTAACACCTAGCACCTAATTGTAAAAGACAAACAATAATACCTCTTTTCGTAGCATAGTTAGTGTATTTCCTGGCAGTTTCTCTATGAAAGTATCAACAGTTTCGTAGAGAAAACTGCATTTTTACTGTGCAATTCTCTACGAAAATAGGAAATCTTGGCTAAAATGACCTTTTTGGATTTATACGCTTGGGAAATGGAATATGTCAGTAAATAATGATTAATGTGACATGAAAAGACTTGAATGGGGGTGGGTTTGGACCTTAGGATAGGCTAATATAAAAAAATTAAAATTTTTCCTTTTCCAACTAATGACAAATGAACTCTTTGACCATACCTTTGACAAATGAACCTCTAAGAATATTTCAAATTATGTTTCACTTTTTCTAAGTGGTAACAACCTTGATCATGTAACATTTCCTGTGCAACTCCAAAAATGCTTCTGTTCTTCCTTTCTACAACCCAATTCTATTGTGGGTTATGAGGTGCTATCAAGTCTCATTGAATTCCTTCTAACACATATAAGTTCTTGAATTCATTCGATACATATTCTCTACCATTTTCGCTCTTGAGAGCCTTCACCTTATTTCCCATGTCTTTCTCGACAATTTCTTTGAACTCACAAAATTTTGAGAACACCAGATCTTTGTTTTGCATGAAGAAAATCCAACACTTGCATGAAAAATCATTTACAAAAATCACGTAATACCTGTGCTTAGCCTTGGAGGCTATCGAGAATGGTCCACACACATCTGAGTGAACACTTTCAAGGATCACTTTCGTTCGACTGTCCTTATCATGGAAGGTGGCTTTGGTGAACTTCCCCAATGTACACCCTTTGCATGTATCACGCTGCTCAAGTGCACCCTTGGGAAGTCTAGTAGACATTTTCTGCATGATCTTCAAAGCTCCATGGTGTGGATTTCCCAATCTCGTATGCCATAACTCACCGATGTCTCAGTTCTCCACATTATTTGCTTTCATGCTCAAGGCAACACAATATTATACACCCAATTTGTAGAGGTTCTTTACTCAAACCCCGATTTTCTTCACTTGTCTCTTGGCTATGTGAAAAAGGAACACCTTTCCTTTTCTAAATATCACATTGTAGCCATGATCTTCCAACATGTTAGGGATCATTAGTTTCCCAAGACTGAGAAACGAAACCAAAGAGGTAACCACAAACCAAATTTCAATTTGGAAGCTAGCCTATCAAATCAGAGAGGGCTCTCTCTATATCAAGCTCATAGTCAATGGAAATGAATAGAGAATAAGGATTTTAGGATATTCATAAGCTCACTAGGGTTTTTTATTTAGGTTTGATTAGGCTTTCCTGGACAAAGAAGCACCAGTTTGGAAACTAGGCAAGATATCCCAAAAAGATCGGTTGTAGACATAGTATGAGGCAAGGTAGATGAGATTCAACGACACAATTGGTTTGTCATTGTAGTGTGGTAAGGAGGAATACATATAATAATTTAAGTGAGCATAATGAATTCACTTATTTCATAGGATGAAACACTTAGATGCTTATCTTAACCAAAAACAGAGCATAAAAGAATGATTTATGTTTCAAAACTTAAAAGATAAAGAATAGGAAGAATTTTATGGCTGCTTGAACAAATTGATCAGCAGATGCATCATAAAAATAGAGAGAAACATTGTCACTAACCACATCACAATAATCCCATAAAAATAGTTGCAATTTCCTGTAAATTTCTTATACAAATTGTCAAATACACTAGTGCCAAAAGAGTATGAAATTCAAACATCCAACCCTCTCAATGACTTGATTTTGAGTAAATATAGAATATAAAACAAGATTCCACCTATAGGGGTCGAATATTGATCCATATCAACTAATTGATGAACCCAATGACTCATAGCCTAATCCTAGGGAAGTTATAAACAACTTTCCCCTTTTTTAGCTAACAAGTTGAGTTTTTTCTCTCAAGTCATTAAAAATAAGATTATTTTAAAAATATGACCATAAATAGGCCTATTAACAATAAAAAAAATAATGCACTATCTATTACATCGACCATTTTTACCTTTGACCTCCACGTGTCAAAAAAAACTTCAAACCCAAAAAGTAGCAAAATTTCTCAAAAACGTAGCAAAAGCACAACACAACTTTGGAGGATGATTTGGAGGCCTTCCTGGATGAGTTTTTGGCTGCAAAAGATATGAATGGAAATATGAAGATGTCTACTGCACCATGGAATCATCAAGAACTAGAAAAAACTGCTCCAAACCTCTGAAAAGTTTCTCTAAAGTCAAGTTGTCCAAGAAACACAGCGAGTGGTCTGAAATAGTGGCAAAAAGGTAAAAAATGGGCACTATTTTGTAATTTTATGAAAATCTATAAACATTCAAGATTCCAGAGTACTTTTCTGTTATCCTTGTTAGTGTCAATATTTGCATCCTTCCACCAAAGATCAAATCAACTCTTTCATGTCATGTTAAGTCCCATTCTGAATTTTTTTTCATTCCATTAGGTCATCATGTAAAAATTTGGCCACTTGGTGCAGATTTAGGTCAAATATCACTCCTTTTAAAATTTTATAATTTGCTAGCTCATTTCACCACTTTTCTGAGTGTACCATCATTATTCACTTGTCATCATCATTTCATTCATTTTCATCATGTTCTTTCATTCATTCAGAGTCTCCATTAGGTCTTAGCGTTTCCAAGGTCATCATCTCATCATTTCATTGCATAAAAGCCCAACAAATGAAGGAGTGACAATAAATAAGTTTCATTAGTAAGTTTTATTTGTTAATATGATTTCAAGAGCAAAATGTAATTTTATTTTTCCTAATTTGTAATAAATTCTCAAAAATTCCAAGTAACTGCACACTCAAAGTTCCATCAGCAAATAAGCCAAAGTCCCAAAAAGCCAAAAAGCCAAAAAGTGTTCCTAAGCCATTAAAGGATGAAGTTCAATGATATAGTTCAGAAAATGAAAGATAAAAAGAAATGAAGATTCAATTTCAAGAAAGTAAAGGTGAGTCCCAAGGTTGTTTAATGACATTTATCCAAGTACAAAGGTTCCCAAAGACCAAGAAGACATTCATTTGCATCTTCAAAGTATTGATCTCTCAGCCTCCCAAGCAAAAAATTGAGTTTTACTTCAAAAAATAGAAATCTGGGTCATTTCGATGGGCTTTTTCCACAGGCGCTGCACTTTTTCCAGTTGCACGCTGCACTTTTTCCAAAGGCACTATGCTTTTTCCAGTTTTTTGCTGCGTTTTTTCTCTACACACTGCACTTTTTGTAGAATGGATTCACGGTCCCTAAGCTTCATTTTAGAGGTTTTAATCACCAATTCAGGGTTTCTATAACTATTTTCAAGGAAGTGGCATCTTCATAGCCCCTCCTTTCAGCTTGTGGTCTCAATTTCATGGGGTATACCCTCTATTACATTTTATGCTATGTTTTAAACAATTGAAACCCTAGTTCCTAATTTACAAACTCAATCAATCTCCCAATGACCCATACACCTTCCCTACACCCTTACTCACTCCCCACTACCCATACACTTTCTCCTTTCCCATTCCCAAAGCCCTATTTCCTGAACCCTACCACTCTATCTATACTTTCCTAGGAAGCTAGAGACCTCCTTGTAATACAAGTTCCTACCCTATTTCCCTAACTATTTCACCCTCCCATTACTTCCCTAAGCTCACTAATTCCTTCCTACATTCCCTCAAATTTTCCCTTACCTATCACAATACCCTAACCCCACTATCCTAATCCATTTCCCCTTCCCCTTCTTCCTTAGGGTTTTCAAAAACAAACTAAGTATAATGGAGGAAGAAAGAATCACAATGGAGGAGGAAATAAATTCCACAGATGAAGACAAGAAAACATATAAAAAAGGAGGTATGATTTTAAGATTAGAGCCAATAGACACAAAATAACTAATGGCATCACCCTTAGCTGTCATATGTTTCCAACATGCGAGTTGCATTTAATTTTTTGAGGTGGTACAAAGAAGCCAAAGAGGCAAAAGAGGTCAAACAAGCCAAAAAGGTCAAAACCTACCAGAGGGAACCTAGGCAAGTTTTTTATCCACATATTGTGAAAGGGGCCTTGCCTTATTCATCAACAAAGTAGGGAAATCAAAAGCAAAAGAGACAGTTGTCCATGAGGAGGAAGACCTTCATGAGGAAGAAAGCAATTTTGAGTTGGTGGACTTGGATGTCCAAGATTATCATGAGGCCTTAAATCTCATCATCAAAGAGAAGGATGCCATAATCAAAGAACTATAGGACAACATGGAAAGAGCCCAACTTTTCATATCACTCCTTGAACAAGAGAACAAGCAGTTGAAAGACGAGCATGTACTCATGGAGTTAGAGCTACTAAAGGCAAAGAGACAAGATATCAAAGGTGAAGTAATGATGACACCTAATGAGTCTGACCATGATGAGACTCAAACTACTAAGACAATACCAAACACTAGAGGTCTTAAGAGAGCTTTAGAGCAGGAGAAACATGAGGCAGAGTAACTCAGTTTTCAGGAAAGGATTCCAAAGGAGATTGATGAAGATTGAGAGGTGTGGCTTGATAGGGTTAACATCGACCTTGAGAAGCTCCTACATAAGGCCAAAAAGGACGATGAGATGCTCAGACACATGGCCAATAAACATATCACTAGAAACAAGATTTGCAACATCAGGATCAAGTAGTTGAAGGAGAAACACAAGCAAACCCTAATCAAGCAAAAGGAGGAGGACAAACTTGAGATTATTGTTGATGCCTCCTTGATTGCTTGAGACACCTCATAAACACTTCATATAACAATTTTGATGAATTTTGGGAAAGTTTTCAGGTTTTTTGCATTTATGCAAATTTTGAAAGACTTTTTGCACAACTAGCCTGCAAAAAGTGCAGTGTGGGCCACACTGCGCTTTTTGTGGGGCCTCTAAACGACAAATATGTTGCAAATTTGGATTTAGAATGGGCCATGATGTGATTTTTTTGGAGGCCTCTAAATGAAAAATGGGTTACATATTTGGATTTAAAATGATGTCTACATGAAATTTTGACTATTGGCACTCAAAAAATGGAGCTTTTGAGAGGTGGAAAATGTGAAAAACATCTCAAAAATCAATTTTCTGCCTCATTTTTCAGACCTTCGTTGCAGTTTTTGATAAGTCTTGGGATATTCAATTTTTTAGGAGTTTCCCTCAACCATTTTCATAACTTGAAGGAATTTTTGACAAATATACTGGAATAGCTTTCTAATGAGCCATCTTGGGTTCAATTTGGACCTCGGGAAGGCAGTCAAATCTCAATTTTAAGGCCCATGCTGCGCTTTTTCCGAGCCACGCTGCGCTTTTTCCAGTTTCTTGTTTTCTTCAAATTTTTCGAGTTTGATCATTTGATGGATGAATTCAATCTATTTTTACTGATTTAATGATGAAATGTAAATGAAATTACGTCCTAAATAGTTACTAGGGGTAGATACATCATGAAAATAGGTAATTTTGGTCGAAGTGAATCAATTTCATGAATGATAGGGATGAGTTGGCTAACCTCCCTCGAGCACTTTGTGGATCAACTCCACAATTCAAGGATTCGACCCTTGAGAGTGGGAGAAGTTGTTTTTGGCATATATATTTCATTTCCTTTCTCATTGCAATGGTTGGATGTTGTAGAATTTAATCACTGAACACTATTGTAATCAGACATTTGGCAAGAGATAACAGACCGAGTTAGTACTATTTTTGATGGGATACCTGTGGCAATGTGATTTGAAATTTTTTCTTCTTATTTTTTTCAAATGTGTGAATTTATTTTGATTTCATATTCATGCCATCTCTGAATGTAATTGATTCTTAATTCAGAAAGACATAATTCATTAGCTTATGCTATGTTTTGGAGGAATAGTTACAGTTTTGTTCATCTTTCTTCTAATTGAAACTTTTTTATTTTCCCAGTGATATTTTCACAAAACCTAGTAGTCTAAACCATTTCATTAGATTCCTTAATGTTTTGAGCTACTTACCTACCTTTCCCCATCAGATCTCTGCAATTTTGATCCGTGTTTTCCCTGATCAAATTTCTTTTCTGACCATTCACCATCCAACATCTCAAATTCAATCAATAAAAACCCTAGTGCTACTATACCTAGCCTAAAATATTATTGATCCAGTAATCTTGGCTGTGATCTTGTAGAGAGAGTCCTCTCTTGCCTAGTAGGACTAACTACTTGGAAAAATATTGGTCTATGGCTACCTTTGCTGGTCTCTTTCAGCCTCAGAGATCTGGTGGAGTGATAACAATCCTCACATCATTAGCCAACTCCACATGCTTTCTAATCTTCATTTGAAGCCTCTCGGAAAAAGCACAATGAGCACTCAATGTGTTTATGTGCACTAGTTTTTCCTATGTGTCAAAAAACCCAAAAATTCTCAAAATTTTGCCAAAATTTCTCTCCTTTTCCATTTTTTTTTCATGCCTTCAAGCAACTAAGGATGCATAAGCTACTAGATCCAGATTATCCTTTTTCTTGAGATTTCTTAGGGTCTTATTGAATTTTTTCTTCATGTTCTTAACCCTAATTTTGAGAATAGTGTTTCTAGTGTAGTAGTGCCTTTCCATGTGCCTCTGTATGGCAGTCTCTCTGTTTGCCTTCTTCAGTAGATTATCTAGGTTTTCATTTACTACCCCAAGCTAGTATTCCCTATATTCTTCAACTCCAGCAACTATGATGTCATTGATGTCTTTGTGGGCTTGAGTAGGAGATGTCTCTTTTTCATGTTTTTCTCTTCTTGCCTCTGTTATAGTTTTAGGCCTTCTTAGTTATACCTGAATGTCTTTGTCTTATAATTTATCCACATCAATTATGGCCTTAACTTTATCGTTTTCTACCACAACATCTGCTTTGTTGGATGATGGATGGTCCCCTTGTGGTTTTCTTTGCAATAGTAGGTTTAGTTTCAGCTACCTATTTTCCTATTGTAAGAAAGCCACCATGAAATTGGCTTTGGCAAGATCATATTTGAGCTCCCTAATCTATGCCTCTTTCTCTTAGATGATTTTTTATGATGGCTTATCTTCTTATCACTCTTCTTCTAGGTCTGCCATTTCAAGTTCAGGATATATTTCTTCCTCATGTTGTAAATGTGCATCATCTATATCTCTAGGTGATTTCTCTCTTATATATTCAACCTACACTTCTTCAATGACAACCTCCTTGGATAGATTTCTAGCTTGAGATATAGTTTTAGGCCTAGAAATCTCTGTTATTTCAGGGGAAAACATCAACCTTTTACCTCTGCTATAGGTCTTTGAAATTTATTCTCTAGGTTGTGTCTTTGTCACTGATGGCTTGTTTTATGAGTGAAGTTCCTGTGGGCTAGATGATGCTAAGGGAGTGCTCCAACTCTTTGGCCAATTTGAGGCAGGTAGAAGAGTAGCTACCTCCAAGAAGGTCTCCCATGGCATGTTTATATGTGCTAGCTAGTAGAGGAATATTTTTTTAATCAAGGCACGATGAAATAAACTAACTGAATGATCATTTCCCTTTGACTGCACCTTCTCTATCATTTTAACAAAAAATCTGAACATGTAGTAAAGTAAGTTGAGGGACTTTTGAGAAGTAAAATGCATCAATAACCTAATGTGGTACTGATACAAATTTCTAAACCTTCCCTCACAAGTGAATTATTTGATGATAGTTCTCATCAAGGAGGTGTACTTATCCAAAAATTTCCTGCTAGGAAAGATATGAGAAGGGGAGTCTTTGTACTGTGGTTTCAAGAAAGACTTATAGTGCTCAATGTCTAAATCCATCCCCTTGAACCAAATATCTCCTTAATTAGGGATTGTAGTAGCTGAATAGATAACTATGTTGACACCATGAAGTTTACCCCTCCAATTGTGACATGTTCTCTTCTAAAATTGATAGAAAATAAACTTGTTAAATCATGGTTATAACCCACCTCCTGCACTTTCTTACAAAACCCTAGGAAACCTACCTCTTCAAATGAATTACTTAAAATCTGATGCATTGACCTCCTTCATATGAATAGGCTCATATATTAATATTTTTCCTCCTCTGAATTTCATATTTTCACTGGTCTCTTCCATTTTTGACTTGTTTTTGACAAGAAACCCTTAGTTTCAAGGAAGAATGGGCAAAGGAAACTTAGCTGTAAACCAGGGGAAACATGCGATAAGTTGGAGTGAGGAAATGGAGGGGATGGAGGGCAAAAAAAAATTTGAAAAAATTATGTGGATTAGGGGAGTGTTTTAGGAACACAATGAAAGTGGAATTTCTGAATTTGAGTGAGGGAACGGGGAAAAAAGAGGGAAAATAAAGTCCTAGTCTAAAAGTGTGGCAACTAGCTAGGGTTTGTGTGGGAAATTGTTGAAATGAGTGAAATAAAGTGAGGGGAATGGTAGGGAGTGTCTAATGAAGGATATTAGGGATGTATAGTCCAATAAAATATGAAATTTCCTTATCAAGTGAAGAAAAACCATGAAATCACAAAAGCGCAACAAAAACGCAAAAACAAACCCTAGGGAAGGAGTTTATCAATTTTGTGAAGAAATTTACTGAAGAAAGGATTTTTAATGGTCCCACTGACTTGTTTGAAGCTATTTTAAACAATGAGATTTAGTTTGCACCTGTTCTTTCCCTCCTTATGTCTCCAAGAAAAAAACACAACAAGTTTCCAGAAACGCAACAAAAGCACATTAGGCTGATGAATTGAGTAATTTGGTGATGTAATATGAACTTCTGATGGCGGTGGAAAGTTCTGTAATGCAAGAGAGGAGCTCTTGAAGACTTGGAAGGATATAATTAACTATTGAAAAATTTTATTTCTCTTTATAGCTCAAAAAAATCGATTTTGGCATGCTTAGTGGAGTGACATCATGTACTTTACCAAATGACTTAATGATGTGCTTTATTTCTAAAGTACTAACTCCCATGACATTTACTTGTTTTGAATGATGATGACATGAATCTATATGGAAAAATGATGACACTCATGAAATTCTCATTATCAACCCTATGACACCATGACTCTTCCTTTTCAGATTTTAAATAATGACACTTAATGAAGGAAAAATAACCTATGGTGACTTAATGACTCATGAAATTGATATGATTTGACCTTGATGACCATGAAATGAGAGTGAAATTAACACTTGGAAAATGATTTGACCATTTAAAAACCAAAATAGGTGTCCAATTTTATTTGAAAATGTAGAAATTTGACCATAAGACCTTATCAATCACATGGAAAGAGTACATTTGATCACTGGTGACTCATAGACACTAACATTGGCTCCAGCTGGGGATGTCATCTCCTTTAGGAGGTGTCAATAATACCGTAGACCAAGTAGCCTCATCAATTGGGAAATGGAGTCAAAATAAAACATTTGACACTCAAATGACTAACTAATTAAACTGAGAAAAATAAAAACTAACTTGACTTAACTCAAAATTTGATTTGAATTTTGAACTTTAAACATAAAACAACAGCTGATCAGAGAAGCCTTATGGCCTTCTCCTCAGGCTTCAAAATTCTTGACATCTCCTTTATTTTTTAACAACAAATAAAATGTTATTTACAATTAAAGTGAAAACTTTTCTTCAAGATCAGGTAAGATAGTGTTTGAGGAGCCTACCATTCATCGGTCCTCCTGGAAGTGCTTGCCCATCAATATCTTCTAATAAGTAAGAATTATTACCTTTTAAAGCTAGAATATTGTATTTTCCTTTCCATAAGTTCTCAAACTTACCATGTTTGTCTTTGTCCTGATTTCGGGCATCCCACCGGAGAACAACATCTCCCAAGTTAAAATCACCAACTTTAGTTTTCTTGTCATAAATCTTCTTAATATTCTCTTGGAGCTTTGAGTTATTATTGAAAACTTCTTCCCTGTACTGTTACAAATGGATCATTTTATTAAGTCTTCGTTGAATGTCATTTGGCTTAATTTCAATATCTTGTAGGATTTTCATCACCGACACTGCTAGAGAAGTTAGAAACACTGTATCCACACCATAGAACAACTGAAAAGGTGAGGTGACATGCTGATATATTTCTTTGTGCTAACGTTTTCTGACCATAGTGTTGAAATTCAACAAGAAAATTCACCACATACTAGTGCGGGATTCCAAATCACACATGAGTGAGGAATTCAGTGACACATTAGTGCTAATGTGGGCGTCCAATTTTTAAATAAATTGGAAAATAAATTGTAATATTATCTCATAACAATGTGTAACAGTTAACTAAGTGTGATAGAATTAGTTAGCTCAATAAATTCGAGTTGAGGGTCAAATGTGAGGCATGTAGAGTGATTATATTATTTACAGGGTCTAGTTGCAGTTGTAGCACTAGTGTGGTGTGAGTGCAATTATTTAACTCAAATTAATTGACTTAAAATCAGTTTAACTAGTTCTAATTGAATGATGAGCTAGTGGAAGATCAAGTGCATTAAAATAGATTTAATTCACAAGTAGTGATCTACTAAGTAACTGATTATTCACTATTAGTAGATTCATGCATGTCAATTCTGATGACGACCCAGTTGAGACAAAGGTTAAAGGTAAGTAAACTATTAGTTGTATTATTAAAGAATTTCCTGAGCGCAATTATGAAGCCACAGGATGCCCATGATGGATTTATTAGTTAAGGAAGGTTGGAATTCCTATTTAATAGGATTTATTTTTCCTAGGATTGCATGAGAAAGGCAGGCTGAAGGTGGGCAGGAAATTGCCTATGTATTGGTCCAATTTTTCCTAGATCAGTGTGAGACAATTGGTAGAGTGTATGAGGTTCTTGTGATCACACATGCAATGTATTATTTCATGATTCCTTGGTGGATTATACAATAAATATGGAGGGGTTTTGAGAAGTTTCTTTCCCATGAAAATATTGTGTTGTGCGATTTCTTTACTTATTTCTCTTACTTGCATGTGATTGAGCGATCACGATATATATTATGAAAATATTGTAGAAGGATTTAGTATCTTGTTTTAGTACATTTCATGATTGGATTTAATCCATTGGTGTAATTTATACATGGTATCAAAGTGTCAGGAATCACAATAGTGGAGAAGAAATTTAGTTTGTGTTGAACAATATTCAAATTTGCAGATACTTTCTTTGGAGCTAAAAGAGAATCAAGATGTCTTTCAATGGCTTGAGACTCGAATATGTACTCGAGGGAATTTCAAATTATATTTCATGGAAGGACATGATGGAGGAAATGTTGGAGGAAAACAGGTTGAAGGAATTCATAGATACTAATATTACCAAGCTCACAGCAACAAATGCCCAACTTCTTGATGCATGGAAGAAAAAGGTAGCAAAGGCAAGGAGGATCTTATTAGAGGGAGTTCGAGATAATATTGCCTCAAGTCTCCATGGAAAGGAAAATACATATGCTATGTGGAAGGCCTTGACATATCTATTTCAAAGCAGCAGTGACCACAAAAAATTGTCACTCAAGGACAAGCTCAGGAAAATCAAAATGGAGAAGTGCGACATAATCCAGAAATACCTAACCAAGTTCACTCAATGTCAAGATGAGCTTGGAAGTGTTAGGATTATTGAAGCTGATGATGACTTGGTGAGCCTAGAACTTCTAGGCCATCCCAAGAGATGGCATAGTTACCAGGACTCTGTGAATGGGAGCGAGAAGTTACGAGATTGGGATTGGTTATGGTAATATTTGGTACAAGAATAGTTTCGGTGGAATACCAGGGATGGATCCTCATCCAAGATTGATGATGAGGAAAATTGTGCCTTAGCTGGTAAGGAAAGAAGGGGAAGGGGAATAATTCCCATTCCAAATGTGAGATTGAAAAAGAAGGTAATAAGCGTGACATGTCAAAGGTGAAATGTTTTCACTGTCATGATCAAGGAAACTATGCCACAAATTTTCCACAAAAGAAGGAAAAAAACAAGAAGGCTCCGGGATCTGTAGCGGGTGAAGATTTGGCCTCACAGTTTGAGTTGGAATTCTCTCTCATCCCATGCATGATGTTAATTATGATGGGATCTATGTGTTACTTGGATAGTGGATCATATTTCCACATGACGAGAAACAAAGAACTATTTAGTAGCTTGGAGGAGAAGGATATTCAGATGCACATCGAGATGGGTGATGACGGGAGGTATAGTGCTATCGGGATTGGTACAATTAATTTCCAGAGATAGTCAGGTAAAAATTTCATATTAAAATATTCCATGCATGCACCAGGCTTGAAAAATAATATAGTTTCAGTTTCTATGTTGGAGGATCTTGGATATGACGTGGTTTTCAATGAAGGAAAGGCATTCCTTCGTCACAAATCCACAGGATAGGTAAAGAATATTAGGGTTTGTGCGAATAAACTCTACAAAATTGATGTAGATGTTTGTGCAGCATTGAGTAGTAAAGTAGGGAAGGTGGTGAGCTGGGATATAGGTGAGTTATGGCATAGGAGTTTGAGCCATCTACACCAGATTTATTTGAGGATCATGCAACAGATTTATACAGGTCTTCCAAAGGGTACTCTTGCGTAGATAGACACATGCAAGGGATGTAACATGGGGATTATACTAAGGCCACATTTCATGAGAAGGATAATTAAGAAGTGATAATGCTTGAGATATTTTACTCAGACATGTGTGGACCATTCTTTACAGCTTCCATGGCAAAGCACAGGTATTATGTGATTTTTGTTAATGATTTTTCTAGAAAGTGTTGGATCTTCTTTCTGGAGAAGAAAGATAAAATGTTATCTAGGTTTTGTGAGTTCAAATAACTGGTAAAGAGATATAAATGGTATAAGGTGAAGGCTCTAAGAAGTGACAATGGTGGTGAGTATATCTCTAATGAATTAAATAACTTCTGCACCGAAGAAGGAATTAAAAGAGAATTGATTGCACCTCATAACCCACAACAGAATGCAGTTGCAGAAAGAAAGAACATGATAATTGTGAGAGCAACATGAGCTATGTTACATGATCAGGGCCTACTGTTGCATCTGTTGGTAGAGGCATGCAACACAACGGTATTTGTGCAAAACTATAGTCCTCATCGGATACTTGGTATGAATACATCAGAGGAAGGTTTTTCAGGTAAGAAACTAGATGTTTCATATTTTAAAATTTTTGGCTCATCTGTCTATTTCCATGTGACCAAAGATGCCAAGAAGAAGCTCTAACCAACAACAGAGGTTGGGATATTTTTGGGGTACACTGATACTCCCCACAACTATCAGTTGTATTTTCTGGTTAACAGGATGAAAATTGTCAAGAGAGATGTTAAATTTGATGAGGAGAAAACCATGCGATTATCCCTTGAGAGGGAGCTTGAATTGCATGCATATGAGGAATTATTATTTCCAAAGGATAAACCTAAGTATGTGGAACAACCACAAGTAGAGGATCATGGATTGGCAGAAACCACTCATGTAGATCCATCCACCAAAAATGGTAGGAAGTGCATAAGAGAGATTGAAATATTGATGCTAGATGTGACAGAGAATGTAGGTTCACCTAAATCACAGTGCAGGCAGAGAAGGTCCCTAGACATGTATACTAGATATATGGCTCTTATGAGTGAGTGTATTGTGATACAATCGTCCTCCTTTGAGGAAGAAATTCACTAGCCAATGTGGGTTGATGCCATGGTTGAGGACTATGACTCCATTATCAGAAACAGTGCATGGGAAGTGGTCCCAAGGCCAGTGGGGAAGTCAATGATTAGATCCAGGTGGATCTACAAGGTGAAGCAAGCAACAAATGGGAGTGTGGATAAATACAAGGCTAGATTTGTCGCAGAGGATTCTCATAGGTAGAGGGGATTGACTATGAGGAGACTTTGGCACCGGTTGCAAGGTACTCATTGATTAGATCTATCCTTGCACTCTCAGCATAAATGGGGTGGAAGATACATCAGATGGATGTAAAGACAACCTTTCGAAATGGAGTTATTGAGGAATAAGTGTACATTGAGCAACGATAAGGTTTTTAGACCTTTGACAGGGAGTCACATGTGTGCAGACTCAAGATAGCACTGTATGGGCTGAAGCAAGCACCTTGTGTTTGGTACACTAGGATTGGAAACTATCTCACTGGGTTGGGCTTCACAAAGAGTGAAGCGGATGAAAACTTATATCATATTGTGGTTTATGGTAAGATTTTGATTATTTTACTTTATGTTGACAATCTTACATTAACAGTTGATTATTAGCTCATAAGTTCTTGCAAAGAGGATCTTGAAAGAGAGTTTGAGATGAAGGACATGGGGCTCTTGCACTATTTCCTTGGCCTGGAAATATGGTAAGGAGATGGGGAGCTATTTTTATTTCAGGGAAAGTATGCCGAGGAGATTCTAAGGAAGTTCCACATGGAGGGAAACAAACCCATGGAGACTCCTCTTGCAGGAAACTAGAGGAAGGAGGATGCTACTTCAGGTGAGGTAGTGGATGATACTGTTTAGAGGCAGCTTGTGGGTTAACTGATGTATTTGGTGAAAAAACAACCATACATATGCTACGAAGTTAACCAAATCAGTCAAGCTATGGTTAAGCCTAATAAGCTCTTTTGGAAGATGGGGAAGCATGTTTTGAGATGTCTCACGAGCACTACAAAATATGGATTATGGTACAAATGAATAGAGGGAGTGAAGCTTCAAGGATTCACTGATGCAGATTGGGCAAGTAGTCCATCATACAGGAAGATAACATTAGGGGGCATATTCTGTTGGAAATATGATGCAATGTGTTGTCCTTGATGGCAACCCACTTGATGAAGATGATGGCAACCTACTTAATGAAGTTGTTCTTGATGCTTGATGAGTTTATTAATGATGTAAATCAAGGGTTTCGTGCTATCCTGGAAGTACCAGAAAGAAATATCGTAAGTGGCCTAACAATGATGTAAGTGTATCAAGCAAAGCATACGCGGGTTTGTTTAGGAGAAGTAGCGTATGCACGCGGAAAAGTACGTGCCAAGTCGCGTATTCCTAATTGCGCTCTAAATTTGTAAAACCAGGGGTTACTACCATGGTATTGACCCATTGTATTGAGCGTTGGATTGTCTATTTGATCCCGTCCAGGAATACCATCAGAAGAGATGTGGTTTTGGCTCATGGTATTAAAAAAGGGATAATCTATATAAGGAGAAGAAGATCAGTGTGCTAGGGTGTGCAAGTGTCTGGGCATTAATGAAGACTTCACTCTGAAGTTTATCTGTATGGTTGAACTCTGTTCTTAATTGATAGATCTGAATCTATGATGCACCTATGAATGTGATTCAAATCCTCTAGATCTGGAAATGATGAATCTCTAGGATGATCTGAAAAGAAGTAATGAAGACCTGGCACAAATCTATTGAAGAAATTGAAGAAATCTGGGTAAGTTCACAGATCTGGTATGTTCTGCAAAGTTTATCTTTTATAGATCTATACGCAGGTTCGTTTCATGGAAAGTGCATGTATACGCGGATCTGTTTAAACAAAGGCGCGTATGGACTGTTAGGGTTTTTCTGAAAAATGCACAGATGTATACGCGGGTTCGCTAATTAAAAAGTGCGTGTATACACATATTTGTTTAAAGAAAAGCGCGTATGGTATCTGAACTGATAGTTGCTCAAAGCTGATTGAGTTTCTGCATATCTATTCTGAAGTCTGGGCTATCTCTGATATTCTGGTTACAGTGGTTTCACTGTTCTGTTTGATGCAATGGGAAAAGGATGTTTGTTGATAAGTGAAGCATTGTGTTGAAGCTGTTTGATCTAGTTTGAAAATTGATGAAACGTGGTCTGCAATGGTACTGAGGGTTGAAGCCTTCAGTCAGGGGGTTGTAGCTCCCTTCCAGGAGAGGCTGGTAAACGAGAGCAGGGGCCCGTAGCTCCCTTCCAGGAGAGGCTGGTAAACGAGAGCAGGGGGTCGTAGCTCCCTTCCAGGAGAGGCTGGTAAATGAGAGAAGGTTGTAGTCTTCTGCAGGTGGGTGCCTGCGTGCTGGTATGAGTCTGCGCCAGTACATGTTTGTAAGAAGTTTTCTTTATAATAAATATTGAAGACTGAGATGACGGTAGCGGTGGTTTTCTCCCGAATTGGGTTTCCACCTAAAATCCTGGTGTTCATGTGTGTTGCTTATGTGTGATGACTATTCGGTTCTTTCTGCACCTGTTTACTATTTTCTAAAACATCTAATGAATGAATAATGCAATGATCTAAGTTAAGAATTAAATTCATAATTAGATCTCTGGACATACGCGAGTTCTGTAAAGGATATCCGCATATATACGCGAGTTGGCTTCAGGAAAATAGCGTATGGGTTTTTTAAAATAAAAAGTAAAAAGTTTTATTGTCTGCACTAAACACTGATTCACCCCCCCTCTCAGTATTTTTCCCAACATCTTCAACATAGGATCAATAGTATTTTCTTGGTACAACAGGAAGCAGAAACCAGTTGCACTTAGTTCAGCCGAGGTAGAGTACATGATAGCTAGTTAGGTTGCATGTGAGGCCATCTAGATGAGGAAGATACTTTTTGGTTTGTTTGGTCATGAGATGGATCCCATAGTGATACATTGTGATAACCAGAGTTGCATAAAACTCTCGGTTAATCCAATATTCCATGAAAGGTCCAAGCATATTGACATTCAGTACCACCATCTCAGAGATTGAGTTCAGAGGCATATTATGTTTTTGCATTACATTCCCACAGAAGATCATGATGCAAATATCTTGACGAAGGCACTTGCGGAGAGAAAATTCGAATACCACAGAGGAAAGATTGAGGTAGCAGATAATCCCTTTATTATTTAGAGGGAGTGTTGAAATTCAACAATAAAATGCACCACATACTAGTGTGGGATTCCAAGTCACACACAAGTGATGAATTCAGCGACACATTAGTGCTAATGTGGGCGTCCAATTTTTAAATAAATTGTAATATTATCTCATAACAACTTGTAATAGTTAACTAAGTGTGATAGACTTAGTTAGGTCAAGAATTTCGAGTTGAGGGTCAAAGGTGAGGCATGTAGAGTGATTCTATTATTTACAGGGTTTAGTTGCAATTGTAGCACTAGTGTGGTGTGAGTGCAATTAGTTAAATCAAATTAATTGAGTTAAAATCAGTTTAACTAGTTCTAATTGAATGATGAGCTAGTGGAATATCAAGTGAATTAAAATAGATTTAATTCACAAGTAGTGATATACTAAGTAACTGATGATTCACCATTAATAGTTGCATGCAAGTCAATTTTGATGACGACCTAGTTGAGACAAAGGTTACAGGTAAGTAAACTATCAGTTGTATTATTAGAAAATTTCCCGAGCACAATTATAAGCCACATGATGCCCATGATGGATTGTGCAATCAAGGAAGTTTGGAATTCCTATTTAATAGGAATTTTTTTGCCTAGGGATTATGTGAGAAAGGAAGGCTGAAGGTGGGCAGGAAATTGGCTATGTACTGGTCCATTTTTTCCTAGATCAGTGTGAGACAATTGGTAGAGTGTATGAGGTTCTTGTGAGCACACATGAATTGTATTGTTTCATGATTCCTTGGTTGATTACACAATAAATATGTATGGGTTTCGAGCAGTTTCTTTCCCCAAGAAAATCTTGTGTTGTGCAATTGATTTACTTAGTTCTCTTACTTGCATGTGATTGAGCGATCGTGATTTATATTCCACATATATTGTAGAAAGATTCAATATCTTGTTTTATTACATTGCATTATAAAATTGAATCCAATAGTGTAATTTATACACATAGAGCATTAATTAACTTTTTGTTCCAACTCATTTTTTTCTCTTGCAACAATTTTTTTATTATGTTCACCAATGAATTATTTGATGATTCAACCAACCCACTTCCTTTAGGGTAATATGTTTTTGAGTGCCCGAGTCTTACGTGATATTTATCACAAAAGTCTATCATAATTTTTTATTTAAAGGTTGGTGCATTGTCAGTAGTTATTTTCTGTGGTAAGCCAAAACAAGACAGAATATTACTCTCCAAAAATTGAATAATTACCATGTCTATAGCTTGTCTCATGGGGATGGCCTCAATCCACTTTTTGAAATATTCGGTGGTAGTGAGTATCCACTTATAATGAGCTTATGATGGAGGATGATTCTCATCGATGAAGTCACACCCCCACTGTTAGAAGGGTGCTCAGACTGCAATTGGTTTCAAGGGAAGCGGTAACAATATTCTCTTTCCTTGGAAAACTTGGTATTCATGACAACTCATGAATTTTTTATATACATGTGAAAAAAAACTCGGCCAATAGAAGCCAACCCTCAATATTTTATTTTCTGTAGTTTTCCAAAAAATATGACCACCACAATCACCTTTATGGAAATCATTCATCACCTTCTCAAATTCACTTTCTACCAAAAAAATTAATAAAACCCCTCTGGATATTTCCAATATAAAGAATTGTTAAAAATACAATACTTAAGATCTTTCCATTTCAGAGATGTAACTTTAATCTTGGGCAAACTCATTGGAGGATTCAAATGTTGTGAAAGATTAACTATATTTGGATACCATGGCGATGAGGTAAAATTTTGAGATACCCAAGGTAATGAATCAACCTCCTGCTTCTCGAAAATTGCAAAAATAAAGTTAATGTCTAAAGCATGTAAGTTAGAGTCTGGAATGAGCTTAGCTAAGCCTTAACCTTTGATCAGTTTTGTAGGTTTTATTTCTAAATCATCTTCCAACATAGCGGCTATCCACTTGCCACGCCTGCCTTCAGGATAATTCTATGTTAATACATCTTTGACAACAACATTCGAAACACAAGCAAGAACATGAGAATGAAGGATAGAAACTCAGAAGCCTTTCAGAGCTTTAACTAGTGCCCATGCATGCTTTTAAATGATATTATATTTCAAATCCCCATCTCTTATTGTCCTACTAAAGAAGGCAATTGGATGCTCTATTTTGTGATCTTTCTTTTGCATGAGGAAAACAACTAATGTATGTTTAGAGGAAAAGGAAAATATGATAAAATCAAATGTATAATTCGAGCTGACAAGAATAGGAGCATGAGACAATGCAAAATTGACTTTATTAAATGATTTTATTGCCTCATCGAACCATTTCACCTCATTTCTTTTCTTTAAAGTATTGGTGATTTCCCTTAAGTGTTCATCTAGGTTAGGAATAAAACTTCTCAAGAAATTGATTTTACCATTGAATGATTGAATTTCCTTCATACTCCTAGGATTGTCTAAATTCTGAATTGCCTCAATCCTTGAAGGATCTACTCGAATGCCATCTTTGGATATGATATGACCGAGAAATTTCCCCTTCTCCATAGCAAAAAATTTTTTTTTTGGATTCAACAATATGCCAAATTTTCTACATCTTTAGAAGATTGTCTTTAAGTGTTGCAAGTGTTCTTAATCCGTCTTGGAAAAAAAATATTATGTCATCAAGATAAATGACCAAAAACACATCCTTCTCATTGGAAAATTAGATATCCATTTCTCGTTGAAAGGTTTCTCCTGAATTCTTCAATCCAAAGGGAATTTTAGCATACAAAAACGTACCCCAAGGTGTCGTGAAGGCTGTATTTTCTTGATCATCTGGATGAACCAAGATCTGATTGTACCCGGAATATCCATCTAACAATGAAATCCTAGAAGAACCAAATACCCTTTGTAGGATATGATCCATCTTTGGAAGTGGATAGTTGTCCTTCAATGATAATTTATTCAAATTGTGGAAATAAATACACAAGCGAATATCACTTGTCTTATTTCTTATTGGTACTAAATTTGACATCCAATTTGAGAAACAGATACGGATAATAATACCAGCAAAATACAATCAGTTCAATTCCTTTTCAATGGAGGGTAGAAATTTTCGATTCATCCTTCGAAGCTTCTGACGAAAAGGCTTATAATCAGGTTTTATGGGAATGGTATGCTAAAATATGCTCTTGTCATACAGCTTTATATTACTATATTCCCATGAAAAAACATCCGCAAATTCAGTCATGAGTGATGCATATTTACCTTTCATCTCTGGACTCAAATAATTTCATATCTTATCCATTTTAGGCTTCTTAGGAGTGCCAATATTAATATCTTCTACTCCTACCTCAGTTGGCATCATTGTTGGTTTCTGCGCAACATCATATTGATCAAAAAGCTCCTCCAAGGGTACTAGACCTCTTGGAATTGAGTTATCTTTCAACTATAGTATTTTCAATTTTGCTGCATGCATTTCTTGATCATCTCCATAAAACAGATCATCAATTTGTGAACTAACAAAATATTCTTCCATCCACAAGAAATTGTCAATTTGTTTGTCATTCTTGAAGACTTGCCAATATCGAACATTTTCCAGAACAACAGGGCAATGCTTGACATTGATCTCATACTTCTTGCTGGGATAAATCCGAATCTTGAACATACTAGATGAAGTGGCAAGGGCATCAATAATGATATTACTATTCCTTGGAATCAATGATAGAGTATATTCCATGAAATTATTAAGAATGTATAATACCACATTACAGTATGCTCGCATTCTAGGATGATTGAACTCATATTCCACTTTGGCTTGATTTATTACCAACTTGGAGTCACCATATACAAAAATATTCTTAGCACATAGTTTCTTGAGAATTTTAAGACCAACTATAAAAGACTCATATTCTTCCTCATTGTTGGAAAAATCAAATGCCATTTATAAGAATACATCAGGACATTAGGAGGAAGATGAGATGATTTATTCATGGGACCAATAATCCAAATTTCAATTCCATTTCCTTCCTTACCTAAGGCTCTGTTAAAGTCAATAGTCCATAAGCCATTTTATTCATTGGGAAGCTCAATTTTGGATGACTAATTTTGATTATCTCTTTTAGAATGATCTGATGGCCCAATAGGCTCTGTATATTTCACTATTTTAGTTGTCCTTTTGACTGATACACTTGGCTGCAAGCTTCTTGGTTCCAGTTTTCGCTTTTCTGCATTTGAAATTTCTTTAACACAATTTGAAATCTCAGAAATTTCTTCTCTTTCTTCCATCAAGTCCTCTAAATGCTGAACAATCATCATTGTATAAAAAAAATGACTCTAAATTTGTATGAACAAATGAATTAGATGATTATGGGGTTTTCCTTTGCTACTAATCATGTACTTCATCTTGTTCTCCATGTGTAATTTTCTGATTTGTCCAAAAACTGGTATAGTAGCATAATAAAAGTCTAATTGCAAAGCACCTTTAAGTTTGGCTCCCCATGATCAAGAGAGAAGAGTTCCATATCTTAGAGGAATGTCAGCTACAAAAACATCCATAAGAACATTCTTAGCTGGAATTTGATCTAAGGACACCACTAATTCTTTGATGAGACCAAGACACTTAACCTTTCCCAAGTCAAAAGTGTAAAGGTCATGGTATGGCCTGGTAATATCCAATCCTAGTTTATCCAGGATGGCTTTGGGCATGAGATTATGTGAGGCCCCAGAGTCTAGCATAACATTATGGAGAATGAAGTCATGAATTCTAAGACTGAGGTAAAAAGGTCGAATTTCATTATCTTCTAAGTTACCAACTACAATAGGGCCAAACAAAATCTCGAGGTGATCATCACTAACATTCATCATATCTGAGATTTGGACAACCTTAAGCATTTTGGCTACTTGAAACTTGTATTGGTCATTTTTAATTAATTCAATCAATGGAATTGAGACTTTAAGATTTGAAATTTCATTCTCAAGACTGAATAAAGAAGAATGATTGTCTACCTCTTTACATGGCAAGTCATTCTTTTCGGGCTGTTCTCTGATTGGGATCTCATTTTTTGGTCCTCTAACTTGAATTTCTTTGTCCTTTTTTAGACTGCTAGTGGAAGCTTCATTAATTTTTCCCTGATTTGTAACAAAAAGTCTTTTTTCTTTATTCTAATTTGAAGTTATGGGCACATTCCTATTTCTCAGACCATATTAACTTTGTACTTGGCTAAGGGAATTTTGGTAACATCTTTGATAATCCTCTATTTTTACTGCCATCATATCATCATTAGAAAGAACATATTGCGGATCATCAGGTACATAAGGTTCTTCAAAAAATTCATCCTCCTCAGTCAAGAGAATGGGTTGCGCGTTTTCCTCAAAAATATGATTTTCTTCTAAGATTTATTCTTCTTCATCAAGGCCCTCTGTATCATTTTGTTAAAAAGGATCATGGATCTGCCATTGACCTTGTTGATCTTGACCCCTCTACTCTCTTTTTTTTATCCTTTATTGAGGTTGTTGCTGTTGACCTTTGAAATTTGGATTTCTGATTTGTGATTCTGCTTGTCTATCTGTGATGGTCATCTTGTCCATCATCTTCTCCATTGTATTAATAAAAGTATCAAGTTTACCCTCAGATGAAGTGGATGGATCCTCCTTTATAGTAACCCTCTTTTTTGATTTCATTTTTGACTTTTTGATAAGTAAATTTTCCTCAACACATACTGCATTCCTTTGCATGTATTCAAGGGTAGTAGGATTTGTATCTCTTAATTGGTAGGTCATATCTGGATCAAAAGCATCTGAATAATGAAGAAGCACTAGGCCAGGAGGAGGCTTACTATTTTCTAGGATAGAATCATATATCTTATTATTTATTTCTATGAAATCTTGCACATATTCATTAGTATTTCTCTTTAAAGAATTATACTCAACCAAAATTTGGAGATGGTTCTTTTTATCTTCCTACTTTTCTAGGAATAGATCTAATAGCTGTTTTGGATTGTCTATAGAAGCATCTGTTAGGGAACGAAACCATTTCTTAACTTACCCTGGAAAACTTTGTGCTATTATGCGTATTTTGACATCATCCTTACCAATTTCTTCAAGATCAATAAAATCAATCACTTTAACTATATGTTGTTGAGCAGTGACCTCTATTGTCCCATCAAACAAAGGCAATATTTGACCATAATTTTTAGGCAACGCAATAAGTTGTGGTGGTAAAATCAAAGGAGAAAATCTTTCCATGACTACTGTATAAGGTTGTATAGAAATCACAATAGGAGGTGTTGAATGAGGAGATGATTACAGATGAAGTGATGGATTGACAATGGAGGATGATGGAGCAGCTATATGAGGAGGTGTAATAGTAGGTATAGTAGCAAAAAAAGTCTCTTATTGGTAATGTATATAGGCCTTTTCATGGGTTATTTGGAACTGATCAACCAAGCTTCGAAGTTTGTAAAAATATGACCAGACCTTACTATCACCCTCAAAATATGAAGAATCATAAAATCGAAAATATGTTTCAAAATTAATGGGATCAAAATCTAATTTTGAGAGGAAATATTCTAACTTGGACTTGAATAAAGATGACTCAAATTTTAGGTCAAAAGATAAATCTTCAGGAGCAACCAACCTTGAAGGCAAAGATGTGGATCTTACAAGCAGAGGTGTACCTTTTTTAACTTCTTGAGATTGTGACCTATGCTTTCTCAATAGCCTCTTAGGGTCATTAACTATTGGTAAAGGATTAGGATTAGGATTGGACCTCGTATGCCTTTTGGGAGCCAGTGTTCTTCTGATTCTTCACTTTGGCTCGAAATGACTAAATCAACCTTCTTTGAGTGTTAGCACATGTCACCCACAAGTATAGCCTTCAATAAACTATAAGAAATATCCCCAAGTAATATTTGAAACTCTTTCCCCAACAAAAGTGTAAAAAATGTTAGGGCTCCTTATTTTCCCAAGGTTGAGAAAGGAAACCAAAGAGGTAACCACATACCAATTTTCAATTTGGCAGCTAGCCTACCAAGTCAGAGAGGGATCTCTCTAAATCAAGCTCATAGTCGATGGAAATTACTGGAGAATAATTATTTTAGGATAGTTATAAGCTCAATATGGTTTTTTATTTAGGTTTGATTAGGGTTTGCAGGACAAATAAGCACTAGTTTTGGAAACTAGGAAAGATATCCCAAAAGGATCAGCTGCAGATATAGTATGAGGCAAGGTAGATGTGATTCACTGACACAATTGGTTTTTCATTGTTGGAGAAAGGAGGAAAACATATAATAATTTAAGTGAGAATATTGAATTCACTTATTTTAGAGGATGAAACACTTATATGCTTATCTCAAACAAAAATAGAGCATAAAAGAATGATTTTTGTTTCAAAAATTAAAAGATAAAGAATAGGAATAAAGTATATGGATTCTTGAATAAATTGATCATCAAATGCATAAGAAAAATAGAGAAAAAAACTATCACTAACCATATCACAAGAATCCCATAAAAATAGCTACAACTACTTGTAAATTTCTTATGCAAATTATCAAATACATTAGTGCCAAAAAAGTATGAACTTCAAACATCCAACCCTCTTAATGAATTAATTTTGAGTACATATAGAAAATAAAACAAGATTCCAAACCTAGGGGTAAAATCATAATCCATATCAACCAATTAATTAACCTAATGACTCATAGTCTAATCCTAGGGAAGTTAAAAACAACTTACCCCTTTTTTAGCTAACAAGTTGAGATTTTCTCTCAAGTCATTAAGCATAAGATTATTTTACAAAGATGACCAGAAATAGGCCTATTAACCATAAAAAAAATCGTGAGCCAGTTTTTACATCAACCATTTTTACCTTTGACCTCCATGTGTCAAAAAAAATATTCAAACCCAGAAACGCAACAAAATTTCTTCGAAACGCAACAAAAGCGCAGCAGATTCCCAACATAAATTTGGAGGATGATTTGGAAGCCTTCCCGGATGAGTTTTTGGTTGAAAAATATATGGTTGGAAATATGAAGATGTCTACTACACTAAGGAATCATCAAGAATTGTAAAACACTACTCCAAACCTCTGAAAATTTTCCTTGAAGTCAATTTGTCCCAGAAATGCAGCAGGTGGTATGAAATAGTGGAAGAAAGGTCGAAAATGGGCACTATTTTGGCATTTTATGAAAATATATAAACCTTAAAGCTTCCCAAATTATTTTTATATTATCCTCACATCATTATCCATATCCAATTGCTTTCCAATATTCATTTTAAGCCTCTGGGAAAAGGCGCAACGAGCACTCATTGTTTTTCTGTGCACTAGATTTGCCTATGTTGCAAAAAACCCAAAAATTCTCAAACTTTTGCCAAAATTTATCTCCTTTTCCAATTTTCTGTTATGCCTTCAAGAAACTAAGGATGCATCAGCCAATATATCCATATTATCCCTTTTCTTGAGCTTGATTAGGGTCTTCTTGAGCTTTTTCTTCATGTTACTAACCCTAATTTTGCAAATAGTGTTTCTAGTGTAGTAGTGCCTTGACATGTGCCTCTATATGGTAGTGTCTCTGTTTTCCTTCTTCAATAGCTTCTATTGGTGTTAATTTACTACCCCAAGCCAGTATTCCCTGTCTTCTTCAACTTCAACATCTATGATTTCATTGATGTATTTGTGGGCTTGAGGAGGACATGGCTCTTTTTCATGTTTTCTCTTCTTGCCTCTACTCTAGTTTTAGGCCTTCTTGGCTATGCTTGATTGTATTTGTCTTCTAATTTCTCAACTTCAAATATGAACTTAACATTATCCTTTTATACCATAGCATCTACCTTTATGGATGATGGATGGTCCCCTTTTGGTTTTATTTGCAACAATAGGTTTAGTTTTAGATGCCTATTTTCTTGTGGAAAGAAAACCACCATGAAATTGGTGTTGTCAAGATCATCTTTGAGTTCCTTGTTATGTGCCTCTTTCTCTTTGATGACATCTTCTGATGGCTTATCTTCATGCTGCTATTCTTCTAGGTCTACCATTTCAAGTTCAGGAGGTATCTCTTCCTCATGCTGCAAAGGTGCAACATCTCTATCTCTAGGTGATTTCTCTCTTATATCTTCAACACGCACTTATTCAATGACAACATCCTTGGATAAATTTCTAGGTTTAGATCTAGTTTTATGCCTAGACATATTTTCTATTTCAGGGGAAAATATCAACCTTTTACCACTTCAATAGGTCTTTGAAATTTCTTCTCTAATTTATGTCTTTTTCACTGATGGTTTTTTTGATGAGCTAACTTCATGTGGCCTAGATGATGCTAAGGGAGTGCTCTAAGTATTTGGATGATTTGAGGTAGGAAAAAGAGTAGCTAACTCCAAGAAGGTCTCCCATGGCATGTTGATCTGTGCCAGCTGGTGGAGGACTATTTGTTTGATCAAGGCATGATAAAATAAACTAGGTGAATGATCCTTTCCCTTGCCATTTTAACCAAAATTCTAAATATGTAGTAAGGTAAGCTGAGGGAATTTTGAGAAGTAAAATGCATCAACACCCTGATGTGGTACTGTTTCAACCTACTGAACCTACCCTCACAAGTGAAGTATTTCATGATATTTCTCATCAAGGGGGTGTACCTATCCAACAATTACCTGATAGGAAAGATATGAGAAGGGGAGTCTTTGTACTGTGGTTTCAAGAAATACTTATAGTGTCGATGGCATAAAGCTTACCCCTGAAATTGTGACATGATATCTTCTAAAATTGATAGCAAAGAAACTTGTTAAGTCATGGTTATAACCCAACTCTTGCACTTTCATACAAAACCTAGGTAACCTACTCCTTCAAATGAATTCCTTATAAAATCTGATAGATTGACCTCCTTCATATGAACAGGCTCATATCTTGAGATCTTTCCTCCCCTAAATTTCATATTTTCAATAGTATCTTCCATGTTGGACTTGTTTTTGACAAGAAACCCTTAGTTTCAAGGAAGAATTGGCAAAGGGGACTTAGCTGTAAAAAAGGGGGAAAAGTGTAAAAAGTTGGAGTGAGGAAATGGAGGGGATGGAGGGCAAGAAAAATTATGAAAAAATTATGGGGAGTAGGGGAGTGTTTTGCGAACACAATGAAAGTTTAGTTTCTAAATTTTAGTGAGGGAAAGGTGACAAAAGAGTGAAAACACAGTCCTAGTCTATAAGTGCAACAACTAGATAGGGTTTGTGTGGGAAATTGATGAAATGAGTGAAATAAAGTGAGGGAAATGGTAGGGAGTGTCTAATGAAGGATATTAGGGATTTATAGGTCAAGAAACTAGGAAATTTCCGTAACAAGTGAAGCAAAACCATGAAATCGCAAAAGCGCAACAACAACACAGCAACAAACCCTAGGGAAGGAGTTTAACAATTTTGTGAAGAAATTTACTGAAGAAAGGATTTGTAATGGTCCCACTTAATTGTTTGAAGTTGTTTGAAACAATGATATGGATTTTTCACCTATTATTTCCATCCTTATGTATCCAAAACAAAAGCACAACAAGTTGCTAGAAATGCAGCAAAAACGCAACAAGCTGATGCATTGAGTAATTTGGTGATGTAATCTGAACTTCTGTTGACAAATTTTTCAATGTAAGAGAGGAGATATTGAAGACTTGGAAGGATATAATGAACTCTTGGAAAACTTTATTTCCCTTTATAGCTTAAAAACCTTTATTTTGGCATGTTTAATGGAGTGGCATCATGTAATTTTCCAAATGACTTAATGATGTGCTTGATTTCCTAATTACTAACTCCCATGACTTTCAATTCTTTTGAGTGATGGTGAAATGAATCTAAATGGAAAAATGATGACACTCATTACATTTTCACGATCAACCCTATGACACAATGACTCTTCCTTTTTATATTTTAAATAATGACACTTAATGAAGGATAAATAACCTATGGTGACTTAATGACTCATTAAAATGATATGATTTGACTTTGATGACCATGGCATGAGAGTGAAAATCACACTTGGACAATGACTTGACCATTTAATAACCAAAAAAGGTGTCAAATTTTATTTGAAAATGTAACAATTTGACCATAAGACTTTATCAATCACATGGAAAGAGTACATTTGATCACTAGTGACTCATAGACACTAACACAACATAGCAATTGAAACCAAGTTCTTCTTCAAACCAGGAACATACATGACATATTTCAATGTGAGAGGAGAACCATACTACCTCTTAAAGGTAAAATTACTAGTGCCAGTCGCGCTATACCTCCCATCATCTCCTATCTCGACATGCATATGGAGATCCTTCTCTTCCAAATCATTGAATAACTCTTTATTTTCGGTCATATAGAATGAGGCTCCACTATCCAGGTACCACAAAGATCCCATCACTGATGACACCATGCATGTGATGGGAGTGAAATCCAACTCTAATTTTGAAGCAAGAACTTCGCTTGCCGCTCCTCCTGAGGACTTCTTTTCGACCTTGTTATGCGAAAAATTCATGGCATAGTGTCCCAGCTCGTGACAATGAAAAAATTTCGTCTTCGACAAGTCTTTCTTATTTCCTGCCTGACCATAATATGATTTGGAATGGTATGACTTTATTTTTCCTTTCTTTTCATTCCCATCTAAGGCACAATTCTCCTCATCATCATTCTTTGATGAGGATCCATATCCAGTGTTTCGATGAATCCCTTCTTGTACCAAGTTGGACCACAACCTCTTAAAGGTAAAAATAAGGGTTCCGGCCTCGCTGAGATAATGAATCACACTCGAGCATGAAAATGACTCTCTCGGACCTAATAATTCTTTCCATCACCATTAATCATTTCCTGACCTCTATCATTGCGACTTGTGACTAGACTTGGCCTTCTTTCCCCCTTGACTAGGCATTGAGTAATTTGGTGATGTAATTTGAACTTTTGTTGACAAATTTTTCAATGCAAGAGAGGAGCTCTTGAAGACTTGGAAGGTGTTGTGTTGTATAAAAACCCCTCATTTATTTTTATAAATAGGGACACTTTAGAAATAAATAAGAAATTATGTTTTAAATTTTTACAATAAAAACTTAGAAAATAAAATTTTCTGCTTTTTCTTTAAAAAGCGCATCGCTTATCACATATTTTATTTTCAAAAAAGAATCATAAAACATAAAATCATCGAATTGTGAAATGCACTCTTAAAATAGCCTTCCAAAGAAATAAAACGTTTTGTTCGCATCACACTTTATTTAGTAAAGACTTAAGAAACAAGTAATATAAGTTTCGACAGCTGCGAACCCGACACACAAATAAACTAAAAAGTATAAATCCTTTTCGCTATCGCATCCACTTTAAGTTTTCGCAAATCACATCACGTGCAAATTATAATATAGACTTTAAATGTATCTTATAAATGTTGCGATTTGCGATTTGCGCAAATCACGTTTCGCAAATTTTATGAGACAATCACGAAATATTATGATGAATCATTGCGATTTGCGCATTTAATAAGCTCGGTGTGTGAAAGAAGCTTATGTCATATCAGATTGGATTTAAGATCTTAACGACTTTAAAACTAGTAATGGATAGTGTGTGCGAAGCCATGTGAAACATTAAATAAGGAATTATGAAGAGATGATTGATAGATTGACAGCTTTTCACATGAGTTTGAAATAAATCACTGATATATCTTTATGATGCTCCTTATATGATAATTTCACTTTGCTCTTAGGAAATCAATTATCGAATTGAAAAAATTAGAAATGAGTAAAAAGGGTAAAGAGGTGTCTCAAGTATCATCTGCTGAAGACATAGACATGTCTTCATTATTCTCAGACACTGTCTACAACAAAGACTGTGGTAGTTCATCATGGGAAGCAATGTACAAACTTTTTGAAGAGGAAGAGCCAAGAGTGATACATAACATTTCTGCAACAGGCACTGATTCTACTTCGGATGCAACTATTTTCGACGTTGCATGCTCGCATATTCATAGAATAGCTGCGAGACCGAAGATTCTACCTTACACAGACATGATTAGGTGGGCAGTCGAAAACTTAAATATTGAAGATAGCGTTTTCAATAATTCCAGAGGGGAGATTATGGGTTATTTCAAAGTGGAAGATTTAGCAGCCATGTTCCATTTTCCAACTCCACAACAGAAATATGATAATAGATATGTGCAAATGTTCAGAGAAAAACATCCAGATTTATCAAAGTTATCCACGAATGGAAAGAAAATGAAGGGAAATTGAAGCAAGATAAATCCGGTACGTACCTAATTACACGAATTCCTAATCCTTATTGTTATACCACTGGTATGTTATGTAGAATATTTTCCAAACCTAATAGTACTAGGTTCTCAAGAGATTGGGTTCCCCTAATTGAAGCAATCGTCAATTCGTCTATCTTAAATTGGGCAGACCTTTTATCTAATTACCTAGCCAAACATATCACTGAATATAGGAATAAAAGGAGGGCTTCATCCCAAGAAAATTCTCCCTTTTACATGTCTGCCTATGTCATGGATTCCATCTATTTCACTTCTACATTTCCAATCATGGGTTGGAAATGGACCATTAAAAACCCTATCCCAATTCATATTTATCATGAAGAACCTTGGGATTCTAAATTCCACTTACATTTTTATAAAATATGTTATGGAGTTATGTTACCCATGTATCAGATGATTTTCAATGAAAAGGCTCCTAGGGTTTCCAAAGAATCCAATGAAGATATTCTTCCTATAGCTAGATGGTTCGCTGAAGAAAAGTTCACATATATCCGAGTATTTGGATGTTCTGTTTTTCCACATGTTTTACCCTAATATGTTCCAGATAGATTTCTTGCAAGGGAAATAGCTTATCAACTCATCAATGGTGTCACAAAGAAACTAAAAGATGATAAAAAGGCTATTTGGCCTTCTTTCCCTCTACAGTGCGGAACCTTTTCTCTAGCTAATATCGGCCATATATACAAAGAGCTTCCTAACATTCAGTTATTGAAGTTGGCATTCATGCCAGGAATATTATATGACCCCAACGATGTAATTAAAAATTACATAGAAAAACTCAAAACAAAGCCTTTCATAAAGGAAGAGGACAAATTTGATGACTTCTTCCAAGGCATCAAAATTTTTTCTGATATTGTCAAAAGGGTTTCCAGTCACGAAAACGCTGAAAATTTTCAAGTAGATAGAAATAAGAGATTGAAAAATATCCCTTTGAATTTTTTAGTTACTGAAGATGAAAAACACACTCCAAGTGTCAGTCTCAATGAAGAAATGAAGATGGCTCTGAAAATGAATCTAGTCAATCACATTAGCAGTTTGATAAGTCAGATCAATATGAGGATGAATCTAAATCTAAGAAAGCAAATTTAGAAATCAACCAAATTCTTCAAGAAATGGAGTTGCAAGAGAAAGAAAAGAACAATGGCACTGAATCAAATTCAAAAGCAGTTCAAAAAGATCAGAGCACGTTAGATCAATATAAATCATCTCAAGGAAAAGACCTTGTAAATGAATAGGAACAATTTTCCCAAGCAATAAATACTCCTAAGGAAAAAGTCAACATTGATCAAACATCAAGTTTTCAAATGCTGGAGCCTTCTCAGAAGAAATTTGAAACCGTCAATCCTCTACAAGAATCCCAGAAATACATGACAAAGGAATCATACGGGCTTACTCTACAGATCAAATAATCCTACAAATTGAAGACATTCCATCGTTGGATATTTTCTACAGTCCTGGCTACAAGGTTGTAGTAAAAAGGAATAAAATAAAAAGGATTGATGAGACAACCCCGAAATCAACAGATGAATCAGATGATGTACTCTAGAAAGTCTCGTTAGATGATCCCACTGATCATCTAACTAAGTTGTCACAATATGCAGGAGCATATGCCACAACCATTGTTGATAAGGCACCTGAAGTTAGAATATTGTTGAAACAGAAGGAAACCAGAATACAAGAATTTGATCAGTTGTTAAAGGAAGAAAAAACCAAGTCCATTGAGCAGATCAATGAAATTTCAGCATATTTTTATAAAGATATTGAAAGTCTCAATTTTAAACATCAAAAAAAGCTTAATGAGAAGTAGGCACATCTAGAAAGAATAATGGAAGAGCTACAGAATCAATCACAATTAGAACAATTCATCAGAGAAGCACTTGATATAAATACTATGATAAAGAAAGAAAAAAAAGTATTTTTCATCAAGTTTCTAAGATTGATTCTTGTTTTGATTCTAATAAGATAATGATTCATCAAATAGCAATTCAGAAACTAGAATGTGAGAGATTCGAAAAGAAAATTGAGGAACACATTTAGTGGGAAAATTCTGATGCAAGAAGACAAGCTAATATACCACAAATAGATAAGCTTCACAAAGAATTGTTATTTACAGAATGGAAAGCACAGATCATTTGAGCAAAAAATGCAATGACCAAGATAGGCAACAAATCAAATGAGGTTATTCAGCTCTTATGTGACCAATTGTTTAAAACATGACTTCTTAAAGAAAGCACGTCTGATGTGTTTTCAGGAACAAAAGAAGTAGAATTAAAATGGACACAAAGAGCAGAACAATAGGAAGAAATGATCAAGAAAGTCAATAAGTTTGATCAAGAAAATTACTGGAATTTTCTTATCAAACCTTATCATCATCGGAAAACTCTTGTGTTCCTTACAGAGTCAGCAAAAAGGTCTCAGTTGATAATCTCAAATGCTATCTTCAAGGGGAAAATTAGATCATGGATATCACAGCCAACTTAGGCTAAGGAAATGCTAGATATCTGCCAACTTCATGATCACACTCAGAAAGAAATGCAGGATCCATAAAGTCAGGATTGTTAGTTCTAAATTCCTAGATTTTTGTTTAAGTTAAGTTTTTAGAGAAAGGTTGTTTGAAACCTCCTCTACATTTTTGTAAATCATTTAATTTAGTTTGCAGTTAATTTTAGTATTTAAACCCTTCTCATGAATTTAGAGAAGGGTCCAAGATTTTGTTAATAACATTTTTAAAGAATGCTTATTTCTAAGTAAGTTTGTGAATGCCTTGATGAAGTAATGGAACATGACCTTTTTCAGTTATAAATATCATTTTGTTGAATCATTGTTGGTGCACTTCTGTATTCTTTGAACGACTCTTTGATTGAAGAATTGGATACGACCTACTTTCACTAATCTGATAAGCAGAGTAATACACATTTGGTACTATTATCATGTATGTTATTTTTGTTTCTGAATGTTAGTGATGAACTCAGCTTTCATGAATCATATACAGAATTAATTATTTTTGTTTGAAATATCAGTTGCACTATTGTATGATATAAAGATAGAAATTAGTTATTTTATACACGGTCATCAGATAAATGCGATATATCTCCCATTTTCTTTTGATTAATTTTTTTCAAGAGAATCATCTCACATAGTAACAATTCTATTAAATTTGTGATGATTTTCATCATCACGGATTGAACAGATATCTTTTTAGATCGCATTTAAATATTATCCCTGGGTTAGATTAAATTTAATTCAAATATTTTCATTTAGAAATAAATTTGTCTTAGTTTGTATTAATTCATCATTCTAAAATGTTTTGATAGATATCCAACAAATTATCATAAAAAACCCAAATCTGGGAAAATGGTCCCATCATACCCAGTCGGACCCATTACCCCAAATAGAAAAGGAACTGCTTTAAGGTTTGAACCGGGTGGTTATCACCCTTGTTGTTGCCACGGATTTCTAAGGCCATCAAAATTTTTGGCACTAGAAGGAGGGCCTGACTATGAATGGCATATAAGTCTAAAATTAAAATAAAAGCCATCATAAGAGTCGATCTCCCCAAAAGCACCCTACCACTTCCCGATCACAATCTATATCACCAACTCAGAAATCGGAAGAAGTAGAAACCTTTCCATCATCTCCTAAAGTATCACGTCATCCATCTACTTCAGAATTCACTCCGGAATCTCCAGAAGTTCAGTCTTTAATTAAGCAATTAGAAGGAATATCTATTTCTGCTGAAAATCCTGTTAACCGAGAAACTTCTGAGGAAAGTGCTACTTATTTATTTAGATAAACTGGTATTTTAAATCGATCTAAAAGTGAGAAGCTTGGAATTCCACCTTTTGAGTTTCCATTAAAATCTCATTGCAAAAAAGTTTCTATATCCAGATCTAAGTCAGAAACATGTGAAGTCACATAAAATTTTCCTTCAGTCATTCCTCCACACTCTTCTAATCAATCTACATCTCCACTGTCTTCCATTTCTTCTACTCAAACAATTAGTGCTATCACAAGTATTATTGTTCCAGTTATAAGTTCTTCATTCATTACCCCTACTTATAGATCTACTTCTATATCTTCAAAAACTCCAAATCCAATTATGGCTAATCAACCTTGGACGAATCCTGGTGCTGTATTAATAACAAATCCTAATCCTCTTCCAGATCATCTATAAAAATGGTTACCTAAATATAATCAAGATGATGGTCTTCCTGTTGAAGAACACATCAATAATTTTATGTTAGCCATGAATTTAAAAGGAGTTGCAAATGAAGATATTGTAGTTAGATTGTTTCCATACACTTTACAAGGATCTGCGGGATCCTGATACTTTTCTCTTCCAGCAGGATCTATTCCTGATTGGGAAACCTTTGAACAAGTTTTCCTTGCAAAATTTGGAGATGATAGAACTGTTGCATCCTTAATCAATGCTCTTTCCTATCTTAAAATGAATTCAGGTGAAATATCAAAGATTTCAAATCCAGATTTAACAGGTTATTAAATAAAATCCCAAATTCTTCTAAACCTGCTATTGATGTACAAATAGAATGGTATATTTCTTCTTTGCCTTCTAATATAGATATTTTTGTAGACAGAGCTAATAAAGCTACTCTCTTCAAAAACTTGAAATAAGCTCTCACAGTAGAGAAAATAATCTTAGCATTATAAAAACGATTAGAGACAGAAGAAAGGAAAATAAAAAAAGTGAAATTTATTCAAGATTCCAAAAAGAAAGTCTCAAAAGGTCCATTTGATCTTGAAGGTCTTCAAAAAGTGCTAAATACTATGTCAAATGATATGATTGATATAAAGAAACAAGTTGCTGAAACTTCAGCTGCTAAAAAATCATTTTGTCCATTTAAGAAAAATCCTCCTTCAACATCTCAACCTCCAAATGAGATTTCAAATGCTGAATCTAATCAAGATACTGAAGATCCCTCACCTTCTGAAAATGAATTAGAGTCTGAAGAAGAAGTTGAACTAAATGTTTTATGGGATTTCATTTTTCCCACAGAAGAAGAAAATGAAGATATGCCTGTATCTACAAGAAGTAAATCTTCTTCAAATCCAATTGTATCAAATCAGAAACAAAAATTTGTTCCCACTAAAGAAAAAATAAAAAAATCTAAAACTGTGCAGACAAATCCGACTTTATCAGATCCTTCTACAACTTCTAAAACTTTAATAGTTTCAGATATAGTTGAATACAACATAGTTGAAGATATGAAAAATATCAAATCAAATATTTCATTACATGAAATGACCAAACTCAAACAACAACAGAAAATTTTGCTTAGAGAACTCAAAGCAATTCCTGTAGAACCAATACAACCACCAGTTATAGCACAAGCTTCAAAAGATATGGGAAAACCTCCATCATATACCAACAAATTAGATTCTAATGATCTTGTTTTAATTGGTGATATATCCATTTCTCAGACTCCCCCTTTTCTTTTGACTTATGAAATTTTTAACAAAAATGTTCATAATTGTCTTATTGATTTAGGGGCTTCTTCAAATATTATGCCAAGAACAGTATGTACAAAATTAAATATCATTCCTCAAAAAAAATCTGTACATATAGTTCAATTGGATAGAAAAAAAGTTGAAGTTATTGGAGAAATGTTGTCAGTATCTATTAGGTTGTCATCTAATCCAAAGGTACTACAAGTGATTGATATTTTAGTCGCAAACATCCCTGAATTTTATGGTCTTATTTTAAGCAGGGATTGGTCTGAAAATTTACATGGATATTTTGCTACTGATTGGTCACATATGTGGTTACCATATAATGGAAAACCAAATCAAATCAGAATTGAACGTGAGAAATTTATGAAACATACAGTTACTAAATTAGAAGGACCAAATGAACCTGTAGCTTTTACTAATAATATCATAGGAAATTATTCAGCTGAATCATTCCTTGGATCATTCAATGCTCAGGTCTCACCTTTTCCAACAAATACTGTTATTTCTCAAATTGAAATTTTTTCTCAAACAAAATCTTCTAAATGTATTAATTTTAGCAATCAGATTCCAAAAAAATATTTATTTTGGACTCTATTTTTTTATGGCTCGAAATCAAAAGATGGTGCAGGGGCAGGTTGCGTTTTAATCAATCCAAAAAGAGAGAAAACGATGCTAGCTTATAGACTCGAGTTTCAATGCAAAAATAATACTGCTGAATATGAAGCATTGATACAAGGTCTGTATAAAGCTATAGGATTGAATGTTAAATATTTGCAAGTATATGGAGATTCTGAAATAATAGTTAAACAAGTTAGAAATATGATTCATTGTATTTCTGGACACTTGAAACATTATCAAACTTTAGCTCAGAATCTTACTTCTCATTTTATTGCATTCAATATCTCTACAATCCATAGATTACAAAATTTGAGCACTGATTTACTTGCTAATGTAGCATCTAGACTTATACTACCCGAAGAATTTAGCCCATATAGATTTTCAATTGAATTGATTTTTAGACTGTCCATTCCTGAAAATATAACAAATTGGAGAGTATTTAACAATGATGCAGATATAGTGGAGTTTCTTACATCAGAAAAAGCTTATGAAGGTCAAATATTAGATGAAAATGAACATGATTTACAGATTGAAGAAAAAACAAACAATAATCCAATTCCCAAATCTGTAGTCAAAATGGACCTTTATGATTTGAAAGATAGGTTTAAAAAGGTGACCAATCCAAAAACTCAAAGTTCTACTTTAAAATTTGAATTGATTAATCTTGGTACTCCAGAAAAACCTCAGAACATCAACCTAGGTCTTCGTCTAAAAAATGAAGAAAGGATGTCATTTATCAAATTGCTGAAAAAATATAAAGAGATCTTTGCATGGGATTATTCACATCTTAAAATATATGATACTTCCATAATTCAGCATACCATTCCTATGATCTCAGATGATAAGCTTGTTCAACAAAAACATAGAAAAGTTCATCCAAATTTAGAAAGTCAAATTAAATCTGAACTGAATAAAATGCTCAAAGCTAAAGTTATTTTTCTTGTTAGACATTCGAAATGGGTATCAAACATGGTTCCAGTTAGGAAAAAGAATGGAGACTTTAGAATTTTCATAGATTTTAGGAACTTAAATAAATCCTGTCAGAAAGATAATTTTCCCTTACCTACCATGGAAAAAATATTGCAATTAGTTGTAGGATCTGAATTGATGTCTTTTCTAGACGGATTTACAGGGTATAATCAGATCATGATACATCTTGATGTAGGTTAAAAACGACATTTAGAACAAAGTGGGGAACATATGCATATCAAAAGATGCCTTTTGGATTGATTAATGTTGGTGCCACATTTTAGCGTGCTATGGATATAGCTTTCAGAGGACTAATCAATATCTCGGTTGTTATATACTTGGATGACATCACTATTTATTCTAAGCATAGGAACAATCATATTAGTCACTTAAAAAACATTTTCGAAAGATGCAGAAAATATGGCATTTCCCTTAATCCAAACAAATGTTATTTTTCCTTATCAGAAGGTAAATTATTGGGATGCATTGTTTCTAAAAAAGGAATTCATATTGACCCTGATAGGATTCAAGAGATTGAAAATATTCCTCTACCACATAACAAAAAAATGATGCAATCATTTTTAGGACAAATTAATTTTGTAAAAATATTTGTTCCAAATTTCTCCTAAATCATCCTACCCCTACAGTCAATGATCAAGAAAAAATCAATTTTTATATGGGGAAAAGAAGAAGGAAATTCTTTTGAGTTAATTAAAAAAGCTATTGTTGAAGCTCCTTCTCTAACAACTCCTGATTTTATTAAATCTTTTGTGCTGTACACATTTTCTTCTGATACATCATATGCAGTGGTTTTAACACAGTTAAATAATCAAAACATTGAAGCACCAATTGCTTTTTTTAGCTCTAATCTTCAAGGTGCTGAGTTAAATTATTCAGCTGTGGAAAAACAAGCCTATGATGTGTTTAAATATTTGAAACATTTCAGACCTTTTCTCTTAAAAACACATACCAATATAATAGTACCTTACTTAGCAGTAAGGCAATTATTAATACACTGAGAAGTAGGAGATAAGAGAGCAAATTGGGTCACTGCACTTCAATAATATGATGTAGAGATACATCCATCTAAAATTTTTAAAGGACAAGGTATTTTCAGGATGTTAACTGGAGCCTCTCAATCACCAAAAGAAAAAGATCAATAAAATGAAATACAGTTATCTGAGGTCAGCCTAAACAATTCTCAATCACAATATGATGATTTGAATTTTTTCCTAAAAAATGGATATGCTCCATTATATCTCAATTATACAAAAAAGCGTGCTCTAAGACTTAAAGAAAATCAATATCTACTCATAAATGATGTATTATTTAGGAAGAATTATGATTCTGTATTATTAAGATGTTTAGAAAAAACTGAAGCCGAAAAAGTATTGCAGGAACTACATGATGGATTCGCTGGAGGTCATTTCGGAGGAAATACCACAACTCATAAAATATTGCATGTTGGTTATTATTGGCCGACTCTGTTTAAATATGCACATGAATATGCAAGAAAATTTAAAACATGTCAAACTACAGTAGGAAGAGAAAGGAAAGCAACATTCCCATTACAACCAGTAAATATCCAACAACCATTTGAACAATGGGGGTTAGATATTATAGGTGAAATAACTCCTAACTCTTCAAAACAACACAGGTATATTCTAACTGCAACTGATTATTTCAAAAAATGGGTAGAAGCTATCCCATTAAAGGTGGTCAATACACATAATATTACAGATTTTATTGATCAATTCATAATTACCAGGTTTGGCCTTCCATCAACTTTGATATTTGATAATGCATCTTACTTTTCTGGAAATGCTATGATAGAATTTGCATTGAAAATAGGTTTTAAATTAAAATACTCAGCTAACTATTATCCACAAGGAAATGGATTAGTTGAATCTACAAATAAAAAACTTATCAGAATCATCAAAAGAACTGTAGAATAAAATCATAAGAATTGGCACAGAGCATTATTGTTTGCTCTTTGGGCAGATAGAATTACCCAAAAAGCTTCAATAGGTACTTCACCAATTGTGTTAGTTTATGGCAAAGAAGCAATTATACCCTCAAACGTAACGATACCATCATTTGCTTTAGTACAATTCATTGATGAAAATCCTTCTTCCTCTCTTCAGCTTAGACAAGATCAAATCCTTGAGTTAGAAGAAGAAAGAGAAAAATCTAAACAAACTCATACCCATCATCAACAAATAATAAAAGCTTCATTTGATTTAACTTTTGTTAGTTCAAAAGATTTTCAAATTGGTGATTTGGTATTAAAGTGGGACAAAGCTCATGAGGAAAAGGGTAAACATACAAAGTTTCAAAAACTCTGGCTAGGACCATTTCAGATAATTGAGAAAATTGGCTCGTCAACATTTCTATTACAAGATTTATCAAGTAACAAATATTCTTTACCTGTTAATGGACAAATTTTAAAAAAACATTTCTCATAGAAGGTAACTCTTTTGTCTTTGTATATATATATATATATAAACTTGTTTACTATTGACAATTGGCCTTTCAAAAAGGAAGTCTTAGATAATTTATTTTTGATCTTACTTTTTTCACTTATTTAAAATGGAACTGCTAAAGAAAGAAAATCGAAAGATTTAGAAAAACAAATTGATTTTTTTTTTTTTTACATAATCGGATGTTATTTGTATTCAAAAAATATTGGGGAGATTGAGCTCCATTGTTACATGGCAGTATTCATGAGAAGCAAGACAGGGGGGAACTTCAGCAGGACCAAAATCCCTTGTGCTCCGATTGTACTTAACTATTGAGGAAACTAATCTAGTGTAAATTCGGGAAAACTGTGATAGTAAAAGACTACATTTACAAAGCATGCTTAAACAAAGTTTTTATGACTGATTAGGCAGGCAGTGGATTGCCTTCAAAACCTGCACTTCTTGCATTTGTTGTGCGGGTTCTGGGTGCACTATTTCCAAAAATATATTTTAGGATATCGTCGGACTCTTGGGCATGATTGCATCTGTTTGTGAGGTCGATGATTTGCACTTGAAGACAAGGAACACTGTAAAGTAAGAGATTGAGGTCAGCCTCATGTTTCTCCTTGATGATCTGGGCAAGAGCATCGATTTTTACATCCACTATCCTCTGAGGAGCACGGATGTTCTCCATTTCTACCTGGGGGCCAGCATCAGGCAAACAGATTTTGTTTCTTGCCACTGGACAGATTCGGATTGGGAGGCAGGGGTTAAGGGAAGAACAGTAAGGGTGTTGGTCCAATAAACTGAGGATAGGAAGGAAGGGAGAAGGGAGAAAGCGTAATGCAACAAGGGGATAAGGCTGCATAGGTACAGGTGATGGCAGGGGAGAAGATGGAGGTTGAATGTCACGAGAAAATAATGAGGGAGCCCGAGTTGTCTTCGGACAACAGAGATAGTTGCCTGTTGGAGTTGGTGATTTTATGGCAGTATTGAAATCATCGAAGGATCTTAGAGAGATTGGAAAAGACTCTAGTGCTAAATTTGGCCCAGAGATGATGCAAATGTCAGTAAAAAGGTATTCGATGGAGGTAGATACCTCTGCAGGCAATCTAATGAGAAGATTTATTCTATTCATGACAAGAAGAAGATGGAATCGAGGGTGTTACATCTGAGACTGCTTATAGATTTGGAGCAGGCTCTATTTGCGCGTGTATCGGCCTCCTTGTTGAGGGAACGAAGGACGTGAATGAAGCGGATTTCTTGCATTTGCTGGGTGAGAGATTGACACTGACTTATTGTTTGTTGTAGTGTCAAATTGGTTGTTGTCCGGTTATAGACCATTAAGCTAATGATGATGGCCGAGTCTCCAATGACTATTATTTTGTGAATGATGAGAGTTTGGAGTTGAATGAGTCCTTGGTAGAGAGAAAGGGCTTCGACTCTATTATTGGAGAGGGGGCCTAATCCCCATTCATAAGCAGAGATGATGTCTCTGTTGGCGTTGCAGATAATTCTGCCAGCCCCAGCCATACCAGGATTAGACTTGGAGGCTCCATCAAAGAAGAGATAATGTGTGTTACAGTTTCTTAGCCAGAGTGCAAATTCCTTATCCTTCATTCGGATTTTCCAACTGTAACTAGAGTTGTGGTGAATGTTGTTGTCATTTCTGTTTTGGCCAATGTTTTGGCCATTGTTGCTTTGACCTAATAGAAACCCTATGTAATTCCGTTCTTCTACATAGAGGCTAGCAATGTCAATGTTACTTTGAAATTTAACAACTATTGTTTCTAAATTAAGGCCTCGTGCCTTGCTGTATAGCTTCCTAATGTCGATTTTTTTTATCTTTGAAGATTGCATGATTTCGTGCTAGCCATATGCCCCACAACATAGAGTAAGAAAGAGCATTCCAAAAAATTCTAGCAACATTGTTCTTCTTGCGATGCCAGGGATAATTCCTCCTCCATAATTACAAGATTTTGGCAATGGAGCTGTGGGAACCCCAGGGGAGTTGGTCCTTCAGAAATGCTTCTTTCCAACATGCAGTGGCGAAGGGGAAATTTATGAATAGATGATGGATAGTTTCCTTAGCTGCTTGACAGTTTGGGCAGCGTGATGGGCCAAGAATACCAAGTTTTTTAATATTATCAGAAGTGAGGACTTTCCCTTTTAGAAGAAACCATATGAAGAATTTTTATTTTTGGTAGAGTCTCTGATTTCCAAGCAATTTTCCATTGAGTCCATATGGGCATGGGGCGATCACTATTATAGATATGATGGTAGGCAGCTTTGACTGTATAATTGGAGCCTGAGGGGTCCCAACGAAAACTATCATCACTGTTTTGTTTGGTGGGGGTGATGCCATGGAGATAAGTTTGTAGATTATCCAGGCTTGCTTGTAGCTCAACAGGTATTTCTGGGAAATGCCATCCTGTCCAAAGCTGTGAGTGAATGTCCCATTTGGAAATCTGGCCCAGATTATGGATCCCCTTGTTTTTAAGGAAGGATAGAATCTGTTGGGTTCGAGGCCTACTGTTGATAAGTTGTTGGCCCATTATTTTATCAGCCCCTATTCTAATGTTGTTGCCTCCCTTGGGCACCTTAGAAATGTTTGGGGCAAGGATGGGAATTTATTTTCTACATAGCCCCCAAATTTTGGTGCAGGCTTTGAGAGGTATATCATGATCTAAGAGAAGCTGCCTTGGAGAAGTCAGATATTTGGCTTCCAACACATTTTTCCACCAAGCAGAGTCTTCGTTGATGAGTCTCTAGATTATCTTGCCACCAAAGGCTAGGTTTAAGAACTTTTGTGATCTGATCCCCAACCCTCCATGTTCCTGAGGTTGAATAACCTGATTCCAATTTATGAGGTTGTATTTCTTTCTTTCAGTTTTCCCCCTTGCCAGAGAAAGTGACGGAGGATGGCTTCCACTTTGTGATGAAATCTTGCTAGAGCTTGCAGAAGCATGAATTGATACAAGGGAAATGAGGAAAGACCTGATTTCAGAAGGATTAGGTGTCATGCTAGATTAAGCCAAAAGGAGCCCCATTGCTGCACTTTCCTTTTCATTTTGTCGATGATGGTGTCCCAAACTTCAGCTTTCAAAGGTCCAACACTCACTGGCATGCCAAGATAAGATAAGTGCCCCTAGTCTAACTTGCAAGAAACCCAAAAAATGATGGCAATGCTTTGAAGAGTCTGAGCGGTTGCATTCCAACCATAAATGCAGCTCTTAAGATAGTTAATCATGCCTCCAAATTAACTCATATATCTGTCTAAGAGGGTTTTGAAATGGCGAGCTATAATGTTGGAGGCTCCTCCCATTAACAAAGTGTCAGCAGCAAATTGAGAATGGTTTATTTTTTTGACTCCATTCCCAAATTTAATACCGGTGATAAGACCTGTGTGACGTTTGTAGTCTAAGGCCTTACTGAAGGATTCAACCATCAAGATGAAAAGGTAGGGCGAAAGGGGACAACCTTGTCTTAATCCTCGAGAAGATTGGAAGGATGGCCCTGATCTGCCATTGATAAGAGGGGAGATCCAAGGGCCAGAGATGCATGCTTGGACAAGGTCGATAAAAGGCGAGGCAAATCCCATTTTCTTCAGAACAGCAAAGAGGAAAGAGTGTCTAACTCGGTCGAAGGAATTGGCTAAATCCAGTTTTAAAATGAAACCCTTTTCTTTTCTAGTTTGGCTGGAGTGAATAGCCTCTTGCGCAAGAAAAATGGAATCAGAAATTTGTCTATTGGCCAAAAAGCCTCCTTGATTCTCAGAGACGAGTGAGGGGAGGGTAGGTTTGAGGCAAGTGGCTATGATTTTGGTCAAGATTTTGTATGAGGAGTTTCAGAGTGAAATGGGTCGAAAGCGGGGGAATGATGAAGTTTGGTTCTCTTTAGGGAGAAGGATGAGGTGGGTGGCGTTGGTGAAGCCTCCAATTTTTCTCTTGCGTTGGGCCCATTTTATCATTTTGATAAGGCATTTTTTGATAGTCCCACAGTAAGATGTATAGAAGCAGATAGGGAAGTCATCTGGGCCAGGGACCTTGTCTGGTTGGAGTGCCCAAATGGCTCTTTGTATTTCTTCTTCTTCAATTTCCTTGGTGAGATTTTCATTAATTTCCTCACTGATTTCCGTGGGAAGATATTGAAGAAGATTTGAATAATATTCAGCTTCTTTTGTCTCAGTTAAGAGAGCATTGTAATGTTTTGATGCAGCCTTTTTAATAGCATCTTGGGAAGTTTGAAGATGGCCTTCGTCATCAGTGATGGAGGTGACATTGTTCCTGATTTTCCTGACTTTGGTCTGCTTATGGAAGAAAGCAGATTTTTTGTCTCCTCCTTGCAGCCAAATTTGGCATGATTTAATTCTCCATTTTTGCACCTCCATTCTATTGGCACGATTAGTTGGAAGTAAAGGTCACATTCTTGAGCTTTGGATTCTTGGGAGAGCCCTTGTTCCTCTATCGTGCTGTGGATCTGCTCCAGTTTGCTTTTAATTTATTTTTTAACTTTCTCCGGTTCCTTATAGTGATTTCTTGCCCAATATTTCAAGGCAATTTTGGTCCTTTTCAGTTTTTTTTCCCATATGAAACCTGTCGATCCTTCAATGTGCTGGCACCATGTGGATTTAACAATCTGATCAACAATGGGAATGTTGCTCCATAGCAGGCTATACTTGAACGAAATGGGGCCTAGAGAGTAGTGAGCTTCGAGAACAAGGGTTGTGGGGTAATGATCAGATGTTGAGAATGGGAGAACAAGAGCATATGATGTGGAATAGGAAGAGATAAGGGAGACGTTCACCAAAATCCTGTCAAGCCGCTCCATTATATTGTCTTCACCCAACCTGTGATTATTCCAGGTGAACTTGTGGTTTTTTGGGGCAACATCTATGAGATCGTATTCCTGCATGATAGCTTCTAACTGCGTTTTGCAGGGGTAATGTGTAAAACAGCCCCCCCTATTCTCGTTGGAGTGGAGTATGAGATTGAGATCTCCTTCGAGAACGATATTTTTTCTTTCTTCTTCATCTATGTTATTTTTGAGAGAGTTCCAACACTGTACTTTATCCATGTAGTGATTTGGAGCATAAATATTGTAAATGACAATTTTTTTGCTATTTGTTAGGCTCTCTAGAATGACATTAATCCAATGCTGGCTGATTGTATTAGTTGTGTGTTTCCAAGCATTGTGGTTCCAAAGGGTGGCAATTCCCCCTGAAGCACCCCTTGACTCGCAGATGCAAGCTTCATATTGCTTGAGTCAATCAATAATCCCTTTCATTTCTTGGTATCCTTGCTTTGTTTCTTGTAACATTAGTATTCCTGGTTTTTCATGAGTTACCAAATCATTTAGAGCAGTTATTTTAGAGGGGTGCCCTAGTCCCTTGTTGTTCCAGGATAGGGCTTTCATCATTGAGTGAAAGGAATACGGAGAGTTGCTCGCCCTCCCTGATCTTTGTGTGTCGCTTCCTTGCTGTTTTGCCCCAAAATGTAAGTTTCTATGGGGTTTTGGGTGCCCATGGCAATATATTTTTGAAAATTTTCTTCTCTTTGCTGTTTGGTGGATCCCCTGCTTGGTCCTTCTTTTTTGTGTGTGTCTAGATTAGCACCATGCTCTTTAGAAGAGCTTCTGGTTGATCTTGAGGAAGGAGGATCTTGGGAGAATGAAGGAGAACGGATTGAAGGGGGGGTGGGCGCAAGAGAGTCATCCTGTGATGGAGGGAGAGGGATGGGGGGATCTTTGTCGAGGGATATGGAGGAAAAGGGATTAGATGACTCTAAGGTTGTCTTGGGGGGGGGGGGGGCAAAGGAGCTGTAGAGGAGGAATGATTGGACGTGGGGGGATCAGAATCAGGGTTTGGCTTGGGAGGAGCTTCAGAGTTTGCATTCGGGGCAGCAACAGTCTTTTTTTTCTTGATAGTTTCCCATTGTTCCTCAGATTGAGCATTTTTAACATTAACTATTTTAGAGCAGCGATTGGAAAAATGGTCGTACTCGTGACATACCTTGCATTTAAATGGGATTTGTTCGTAGTCTAGTTGCTGAATGTGTGTCCAATCATCCACCTTTAGCTTGATTTCCTCTGGAAGACCCTTGCCGAGATCAACTTCAACGCAAACATGCACACAGGCTTGCATATTGTCCTTGGGCTCGCTCCGATCAATGTACTTCCCAACAGCATTGCCAATGGCTCGAACCGAATCATCTCCCCAGCAGTGGAGAGGGAGATGCGGAAGCTGGATCCAGATCGAGACAGCACTAAGGACATCCAGCTCGGGATCGAAGTCTGGAGTCCATTTGTTTAGATACAGTCCTCTAGAGTCCATAAAATATGGACCATTTCTGAAGATTAAATCCTTGTCTACTCTTGATTCAAAATGAAATGTATAATATCCTTTCCCACAGAAACGTATGGAAATTTTACCACTTACTTTGTCTGCCCAGTTTATCTTGATCCATCTTTGAACTATTTTTGGGGATGGCCATAAGCCAGTGAATTTCCCGATGAGGCCCCGTTCAGCAAGTGAGAGTGCATCCATTCGCGGTAGAGTTGGAGGCAGAACGACCTCTTACAGTCCATCTAATTTCTTGACAAACTTTGAGAGAGACGGTCAAGGGCTTTGGAGTGGTAAAGATTTTACCAGTGCTGAGAAAACCGATTGAGCGTCGGCCCCCTCTGATGTAGCACCCGGAGGGGCCATGACAGGTCTGCGGCCTCAAGCGAGATGCAGCTCGCGGCCTAGGTCAAGCGCGCAGTGAGGTTTTTGCAGACACAGAACTGAGGATAGATTCCTATAAAATTTCAAAAAAAAAACAAATTGATTTTATCTTTCTTAAAAAAAATGAAATTCCAATAAAACACTTATTTTGTTTGATGAACTCTCATTTTTATCTAGTATGAATATTCTTCTGTCAGTCAAGAAAAGGAAATTGTAAAATAGTAAGAAATATTCTTACATAAAAGCAATCTAACAACTTGACATTATCACCCAGCATCTTAAAAATAACTATGATTCGTCCCATCCAGTAAATCTTATAATTTTCAAAATAAATTAAAAAGAAAATTAAAAATAAAAAAGTTTAGAGAAAAAACTTAAAAGATAATAAGTCTCATCATGAGCTTGTTTACCATGTTCATAAAGAAATAGTTGAACTGACATTACTAATACTGTCTACCAAAACAGTGTAATGACTTGAGATTATATCATAAAGACAAGGGGTCTCATCAAGAGCCAGCTTGATCAGTTTAATTACTATTTGTGAATGGCATTTTCACTATTTGGTCACCAAGCCAAGACAATGGATTTTAAGTAAATAAATAATTAAATAAATGTAATTTAATTATGAAAATGAAGAGAAATGCTGGATGGAAAAATGGATCATAGCTGGGTAAAAGGTAACCCTGCCAAAAGCTTAAAACTGCCCACTGGAACATAGGCTCTATCTTTGATAAAAGAGTAAATTTATAAAAATTTTATCTGTAAAGATTATTTGCTATTTATTTTTAACTAAGTAAAGACTAACATTGATTTTCATACTTATACCTTTATAGAGGAATTCTAATCAATAAGTGAATAAATGAAATTTTCATTATTTGAAAAAAATAATATTTATTTGAAATTTCGTTCCTTTAACTCTTTATTTTTATATATAAAAGGATTTAGAATTTTCAAAAAAAAATTATTAGAGACTTCTGGTTCGTCCAAGTGAATCGCCAATTGTTGTGTTGTACAACAACCCCCAATTTATTTTTGTAAATAGGGACCATTTAGAAATAAATAAGAAATTTTGTTTTAAATTCTTACAATAAAAACTTAGAAATAAATTTTTCTTCTTTTTCTTTAAAAAGCACATCGCTTATCACATATTTTATTTTCAAAAAAGAATCATAAAACATAAAATCGGCGAATTGCGAAATGCGCTCTTAAAATATCCTTCCAAAGAAATAAAACGTTTTGTTCGCATCGCACTTTATTTAGTAAAGACTTAAGAAACAAGTAATATAAGTTGCGACAGCCGCGGACTCGACAAGCAAATAAACTAAAAAGTATAAATCCTTTTTGCTATCGTGTCCACTTTAAGTTTTCGCAAATCGCATGACGCACAAATTATAATATAGACTTTAAACATATATTATAAATGTTGCGATCTGCGATTTGCGCAGATCACATTTCGCAACTTTTATGAGACAATCACGAAATATGTAATATTCCTAATTAGCTATGGCTAATTGGAATATTCGATTTTGCTCAATTTCCGTCTATAGTTTATTCATTAATAAAAAGGTGAGTAGGGAAGCATAACTCACTTTAGAAATAAAAGTTCAGTCCCTAGTAGCACAACGTTGTAACTTAAGTGAGCCGAGGGGGCCAAGTGACCACGCAGAGAGGGGGCCCATGTAGACACATGGAGGGGCTGCACAGGCCAAGAGGGAGCACGTGGAAACATTGCAGGAGATGAGAATTAGGATTGAGAGGGGCTCATGCTATATAGATGGGAGAGCCTCCTCATTTTTTTCATTCGTTGTTGATGATATTGAGCTAGTCGTTTTGACTTCTTGAGCACGCTGGCTGTTTAGCCTGTCTGCAACACTGTTTAGTGCATTGAGTGTCTCCGGTCGGAGATCTCGCCCTTAGCCTTGAGGGACTTCGAGTGCCTGCTGAGTAAAGGTAGTTTCTTCAACATTTTTTAGGAGGATTGGTGGGTTTTGTTTCCGGGTTTTGCTTTCAGAGACCGCGCAGTCATTGAGAGGGAGGACGCAGTTCATTTAGGAGGAGCTTCGGATTGGGTTTCTTGCAGGGGTTTTGAGCCTGGAGATTGAGCAGAGGATCATCCTTTTCCTTTGGGAGGATTTTGGTGGAGTTTGAGGTTGTAATTCAGTTTTTCCTATTTAGCCTCTGCGCAGAGCCTTGGAGAGCAGCGTAATTCCCCAAGGCGGTGATTTTCGGGGGTCAGCCATTTATGATTTCTGGGTTTTGCTGGGGTTGATGAGTAGAGGTGGATTCCATATTTTTAGCTCATTTCAGCGAGGGGAACAGCCCCAAGTCATCAGTTCATTTCAGCAGTAGCAGCTACACGGCAGTTTCCCAACAGCTGAGACGCAGTTCAGAGAGCAGCTGTTTCCTGGTTATTCTGAGAGTATTTCTTCACTTGCCTTGAGAAATTCTAGGTGCCATCATTCTGATCACCTATTGTATTTCATTATATTTATCAGTATCATAAAATGGCTTAGTATTCTCTCTCTATTTCTGGAGAATTTGTTATACATGTTATCTATGCTATTGTATGTCTGCATTACTGTTATTTTTTTATATCTTCGGGCATTCTAGTTCTATACCACTTGGTGTGTTTTTCTTCATACTCTTATACAGAGTTTGGAAAGGGCCAGGTAGCCTCCAGATCTCACCCTCTTCTCAGAGGTGAAATATCTGGTAAACGTCCTCCCAATCCATCTCTGGTTAGAGTTTGCTGTGTTTTAGAGATATCCCCCGAAAAGGGATTTTACAGTGGTATCAAAGCATAGTTCTGGCTCAGTCTGTGGAGCTAGTTGTCTATGACACCAGGGAAGAGGCCCTACATTTTTTACAAAGACAGAAAGTACAGAGATCGTGAGCATAGGTTGGAGAACACCTACGGAGAGGGAGACTGTGTTCGGGTGGTGGACATAGAACAAGAGGAGCCTGTGACAGACGCAGAGCAGGAGGAGCATGTGCTAGATTCAGAGCAGAGAGAGCTGATGGCAGATGATAGTGAGGAAAAACAGTTTGGGGAGGCACTCCTCAATTCAGTGCAGGATCTAGTGAGACAAATTGAGGTGATGGGTCAGAGATTCACCGCTGTGGAGGCTAGACAGCGTGAGACCCCACGGATTTTCCAGGTAGGAGAGGGATCGGGTACATCCCACCATTTGCTAGAGCATGGTGCTACTCAGCATGATACTACTCAGCTGATGGCTTGACATGCACCAACACGCTCTACCATGCCCACTTTCTTGGGAGCAGACACAGGGGCAGGAGCCCAGCAGGAGGCAGAGCTTGGACATATGGGTGATTATTTATATATTTTGTTATTTTTTGTTTATTTATATTTATTTATATTTATATTTTTTTATTTTTTAATATATTTTTCTTTATTTTATTTTTTATTTTTATTTTTTTCATATTTATATCTATTTATTTATTTATTTTTTATATTTTTATTTTTATTTTTTGATTTTTAATTTTATTGATTATTATTTTTTATTTATTTATTTATCTTTATTTTTTATTTTTATTTTTATTTGTATTTTATTTTTGTTTTTTACTTGTTTTTTTATTTATTGTTTTTTATTTTTTATTTTTTATTTATTTGTTTATTTTTATTTTATTTTATTTATTTATTTTTTGGTCAAACTAGCTGTTATTGTACAACGGCTACTTGGAGCTTCTTTATCTATTTAAGCAGAGTCTTAGATCAGATTTCGCATCTTGTCCTAATGATGAACCACACTGGATGGTTCGAAACGCGTCAACACAAATTTCTCCAATGTGATTTTTACCGAAAGATTTGATACATATTTTGCAGAGTATCAAGCCTATGGGCAGGAGTTCAGGGATGCTGCCTCGTTCAGAGATTTTGTTCAGCTTCAGCGGGACAGTAGACCCCACGACCATCATAGAGGGCACCGACATTATCATGACGGAGATACCCATCACACAGCTAGCAGATTCCACTTGCCTACGTTTGATGGTTCATCAAACAGTTCGGTGAAGTCTTGGGTGGAGAAGTTGGACATCTATTTCTAGCTTAACCAGATGTCGGAGACGGAGGCCATCAAGGTGGCGACATTACATTTGGATGTTGAGGCCTAGGACTGGTGGTTTCATGGGATGGTTACACTCAGACATTCTACAGTGATGACATATGCCGAGTTTACCAGAAGGTTGATAGAGAGGTTTGACCAGAGGGATCCGGAACAGTACTTTGTTGAGCTGACGAGACTCAAATAGATAGGAAGCCCAGAGACATACATTGCAGACTTCTTGAGGGTTTCAGTGATGGTTCCATATCTATCCGCAACATAGATGATCTATATGTTTGTAGAGGGGTTAGCAGAGCCACTACGGGGTCTATTTAGATATACTAGACCAGCCACACTCCAGGATGCATTGCCCAAGACTTAGACACCTTACCCACAGAGACAGGGCTTCCAGCCCAAGGGGAAGGATGTGCGGATTCCGCCTCCAAAGGGGAATTCAGGATGGGCACAAACGGATGATGATGCTAGGAGGGAGCTGAAGAAGAAGCGGTTGTGCTTTACCTGTCAGGAGCCGTGGGCACCGGGACATAGATGTGGTGCTGGCAAAGAACGCTTCATTGAGGTCTTCTCCGAGAGTAGCAGGGAAGAGGATAATGAGGACGACGTGGAGACAGGAGACAGTCAGAAAGCCCAGGATTAGTTGCCACCACCACCTCCAGGAGTAGGAGGTGCAGCTTTTTCACCCACAGGAGGGACCCTTGCAGCATTGCAAGGAGTTCCTAAGTATTTGACGCTTCGCATACGGGGGATAGTATGTGGTCAGCGAGTATCAATTTTGGTTGACAGTGGGGCGACCCACAACTTCATCGATGCACAAATGGTTGAGTGGAGAGGTATACTAACCGAGAGCTTCGATGCATTTTCAGTTTTAGTCCCAGAAGCTCAGACGATGCAGTGTGCCTGGTATGTTCCAGAGTTGGCAGTGACGATGGGTACCTACACTGTGACCGACCAATTTTTCATGGTCAACATACCATATACCAATGTGGTATTGGGTGTTCAGTGGTTGATTACTCTGGGGAAGGTCACCACAGATTGGGATGCCTTGGAGATGGAGTGGGATCGATGATAAGAAGATTGGGAAGCATGAGAAGATCCGCAGAATGCACACTTATCCACCTCAGACTGTTTCGGCTCACCGGATGGAGGCAGATTTCTGGAAGGGAGACATAGAGTGGGCGGTTGAGTTACGGGCATCAGATACAGGGACTACCGGTCAGGCCGTTCATCCTAATATACAGGCCATCCTTGACAGGTATGACACAGTGTTCAGGGATATACCACCAGGCCAACCACCGGATCAAGGGTTTGAGCACACTATTGAGTTGGAGCACGGTATTCAGGCAGTGATTACCACACCTTATAGGCATCCCAAAGCCTATCGGGATGAGATTGAGCGAGCCATACAGGATTTTCTGGCTCTTGGGCACATCCGGCCAAGCACAAGTCCTTTTGCTTCTTCCGTTGTGTTGGTGAAGAAGAAGGATGGCACTTTGAGGATGTGTATTGACTACAGGGCCCTGAACAAGAAGACCCTGAAGAACAGGTACCCTATACCCAGGATCGATGAGTTCATGGATGAGTTGAGAGGAGCCCGATTCTTCTCAAAGATTGATTTGAGATCGGGGTACCATCACATTCGTGTGAGGGAACAGGACATTCCCAAGACCGCCTTCAGGTGTCACTATGGGCACTTTGAGTTTTTTGTGATGCCCTTTGGGCTAACCAATGCACCAATGACATTCTAGTCTTGCATAAACCACATCTTCCGCAATCACTTGAGGAAGTTTGTGTTGGTATTCTTTGATGATATCCTCATTTACAGCAGGACTTGGGAGGAGCATCTCCAACACATTGAGGCAGTGTTGCGCATTTTGGAGGAGCAGCAGTTCTATGCCAAGATCTCCAAGTGTGAGTTTGGGTTGTCGGAGATGTTGTACTTGGGGCATATCATAGGGGTGGACGGAGTGAGAGTCCATGAGGAGAATATTAGGGCCATCAAATATTGGTCGGAGCCGAGGAACGTGACGGAACTTCGGGGATTCATTGGTATTTACACTTATTACAGGAAGTTTGTCAGGAGTTTCTCACAGCTTGCTGCACCCCTTACTGATTTGATGAAGAAGGGAGCATTCATTTGGTCGGATACAACACTGTTGTAGAGGTAAATCCCCTCTGCGGATAGAGGTGATCCCTACTAGCCCAGATCAGCTCTAGAAACAATCGTACCACGCTAAGGTGCAAGTTCCTAATTGCAATAGACCAACTTGCGATGAAGGCCTACCTCAATTCCAACGCTGTTGTTTGTAGGGAAGATGGCGCTCCCGTCTCCTTGCTCCAGTGGATCACAATCCTCTCGCTTGCCGCGATCAAACACCTGCACACACAAGAAACACGACAGACACAAGCATAAAACCTGATATATGCAATTATGTATCAGTCAAAGAAGACACAACTCATGATCATAATGAAAAATACGAGTGGAACCATAACCAAAGTTGCTTATCATTAATTCATACAAAGGAAAATACAGCCAGGCTCTGATGCTGAATCTTCCTTCGATGGGTTGTTAGTAGAATACGTCTCGGTAAAGCTTGTCGGGAATGGGGACAAGCCTCTCTCTTCGATCGTCAATCTCCTTGCTATTGATTTGGCTCTATGAGGACTATTGCAGCATTCTTTAGGCTATGAAGGCTCTTGGAGACTAGCTTGCAAAGGGAAATGGCAAGCTTATATAGATGGTGGAAGGGGAGTTGGGATCCCTACAATCATGGGATTGGCCCTATCCTCAAGGAAGCTTCCATGAGAGGTGGAAAACTACTTCCTCTACATGGAGAACCAGAGCCAAACGTCCCAAATCGATTTACAGTCCAGTTCAGGAGTTTTTTGGAGTCAATATTCCACCATTTATTTTTTAAAAACACTCCTTATTAAGCTTGGTGCGGGTACAACACTGAGACAGTGCACCAGTTGGCGTGCCCTCTTTGGAGGATTTCCCCCATTGGCGCGGGTATGACACTGAGTAGTCACGCTAAGGATAAAAAGGCTATTTTTAGGGTTTTTGACAAGGAGTTGTCTTTAGAGGAATGAAAGTCCATGTCTAGGGGAATGTCATGAAAGTGTTTTCAGATCAGGTCATTGCTCACAGGTCACGAAATAAGCCCTCCAATGTGCAAGATGGGGAATTGCAGGGACGGTGACAAATTTTTGTGTAACAGATGCCCCCTAAAGCATGAGGCCCGAAAGAGAGAGAGGGGTGAAATGTTTTACGAGAATGTGTCCAATTGAGAACATTGTCGTCGGAAAACCTGCGTAGAGAAGTACAACTGATATCTCAAATACATGATATATATGTGGTATGGGCGCAACCATCCATAACAGAGTATACAGGAATTCAGATACAAGGCATGGACGCAACCATCCAATAAGGATCGATAAAAGAGACTTAGGTATGGTCACAACCATCCAATCAGCGAGTCATGTAACCAATCATAATAATCCACAAAATCGCAGCCTGGATTCTAACAAACGAAATCTAGGGTCTTGCGCTCCATCTCATCCCGAACAAAGTACAAGTTCAAGAATGTGAATAAGTGAGCTGAAGTCGAACATGCAAGAACATCGCCTGATTACCAGCCAATGATGAAAGCTGTTAATAGACGTGAGAGGTACCACCACTAATGACAATGGTCCTCAAGGTACTATAGGTACAATCTACGACATGTGAATCAGTGAGCTGGCGTCGAACACCCGTAGAATCAATCGATCGGAGGCCAATGATGAAAACCTCATGTTGAACGTGAAGAAATTTCCATTGAGGCATGTAGGCTCCAAGGTACCAGAGGGGAGTCTCTAGATCAGCTTCCTGGATAATGAGCTGAAGTCGACAGGAAGTGACCTTGATCGAAGGTGGGCCATAATTTTTCCCACATCATCGACGCGAGACAGAGGAACATAATGCCTTTGTGAATCAAGATCAGATGAGAATCAGAGGAAGGTTGAAATTTTGCAGGGGTCAACTTCTCTTGAACATATCGGCGGCACGACGGTGGATTTGGCAGTATTTGACATCAAAAGATCAAAGGTCATGATGACGAGGCAAAGAGAAGATGAGAGGTCAAAAGGGATCGCCCAAACCCATGGAGGCAAGTGGAAAATGAGATGAGATTTCCCCAACCCGACACGAATGCAGACAAGTGCCATGTTCAAGAGTGACATACTACCGACACGACAATGATGCTGGTTCCATTTTTCCCCACCATTTCTGGTGAGTACCCCAACTATTTTTGAAAACAAGCTTGAAGGGGATATCATATTCTTGTCATATAAGTTTGTCCTTCGGACGAATCCATCCTAGTACATTTAACGAGCCCTAGGAAGGAGAAACTTGAATATCGTCATTATGACTGGATTCGATGTCATCAGGGTTTAACAAGTCTGACAAAGGAAGAACTCGGCGTCTTTTCATGTTTAGAGAGTTTGAAAAGACAGCAGAAAAGTAAACTCCAACAGTCCCTTTTCGTAGATAGTTCCTCAGATCTCAAAAGGTAGAAAACTACGTCTGAGAAAACCTCCTAGTCACGATAGGCTAGGGTATTCCTTTTTCGTAAGTAATCTATCCCAGCCCGAAAAAGGGGTAGACGTATACTGGGTAGATGTCGTTTCAGGGCCACTTTAACGAGATCGAAACGACAAGGGACTCGACAATATTTTCATGTTTAGAGAGTCAGAAAAGAGCTGAAAGATGACTCCAAAATGACTTTTTCGTGTTTTTACTGAGTCCGAAAAAGTATAAAATACAACTCGTATCACCGTCGAAGCTGCGAAGAAACCTGTCGCTGCACATAAAAGCAAGTGTAAAATCCATTTTTTGACAAAAATATATTAAAATATTGAGAAAAATGACTTTTAAAACCTAATTTTTGACTTGAAAAGTTATAAATAGGCTTCAAATGGTAAAAAAAATTTACTTTTACTTTTTACCTCACTTGGAGAGAAACAGTGGTCTGTTTGTGTGAAAACTTGCGGCGGTGATTGCGACTGATCTGGGTCATCATTCAGATCCTCGTCTGTTCCAGGTAAAAGGCACTCCCTTAAGCTCCATTTTAATCCATTTTTTATGAGTTTTCATCGTGCATTAGACCTCTGGAGGAGACCTTTTGAAATTTTAGGGCTCCGCCCATTGGCACGGGTATCGGGCACGGACCCGCGCCAATGGAATTTTACTTACAAAGGGGTCACACCAACTGGTGCGACTGTTAGGAAAACAATCACACCAATGGTGCAACGTGGTTTTCCGCTTTAGATTTCTCAAATGTGAGCCATCCATGTGGATTTTCAAATGCAACAGAGATCTAACAATGCATTTTTAATCATGTTGATGCAGGTATTCGGGCACAATGGTTATCGAATGGAAGGAGAGGGAACATGGGGAGGAAGATGAAATGGCTATGGAAAACGAAGCCTATATGAATGCACTCAAGAATTGTGGACTCAAAAAATTCTTCCTTACGCCATGCTTATGAGCTCGACCTGAGCTGCTACAGTACTTGGTTAGCATATGGGATGAAAATGAGGAAGTATTCAAACTTCGGGACCAAGTATTAGCTCTTGAGGTCTCTGATGTTTATTTTATAACCGGATTGTCGCGCAGAGGTCCAGTGCCAATCATAACCGGCAGCAGACCTTCCGGAGAGAAAATACACATGGTAATGGCAAGAGTGTGCCCAGGGGCACGAACAAGATCGGGAAGCGGGAAGGTGGACATCCACACTGTCCGCGACCTAGCACTCAGGGTAGTGCTTCATACCATTACACGAGCTGCAGGATCGCAAGTTCCACATGAGGCAACCAAGGCCCAAATCATACTAGCCTCCGAGTGTATGAATCCTACACTGTTCGATTGGGCTACAACAGTGACAAGAAATATCAAGAGGCAGCTAACAAGATGCAAGCAAGCCAAACTAAAGCAGTTTGGCTATGGTTCCATTCTAGTGTCGTTCATCCTGGAACAACTACCCATTTTCCAAGGCTAAGGGGAAATAGTTGCCGAGCCGATACCGAGGGAGCCAAGGATGGCTCACTGGGAAGCACTTATGCCCAAGTTAGGAGGATGTCAACAGATGTCTTGGAGACCCGAGTTCTTTGAGTGGTTACGGCGTCAACTGATCGTGGTTGAAGATTGGCCTTATGTTGGGACCGATTTCACCGAAGATCCCGATCTTCCGCTTCCAGAGGGGGAGGACTGGGATGAGGAGCTGGGTATGATTCTCTTTTTGATTTTTATGTATTTATGATTTTTTTTGGTAATACATGTCCATTCTAACAACAACTTTATGTGAATGCAGACGTTGGCCCAGAGAGGTCCGCGGGCATGTCGCCCATTGCGTGGAGGACCCATCTCGTACATGACCCTCAAGCTGAGGGTGGTGAAGGGAGTGAGCTGATCCAGAACCTAGAGGGCATTGCCCGGGGAATTCCGGACTATGCACGGCTGGAAGACGTCCTATTAGCTTACCAGAGACACACTGTGGGGGTGCCTAGTCACCTTCATAGACTGCTGAGGCGATTGGTGTGCGCGGTGGCGTGCTACCACGAGCACCATGTTGATTAGCTTATTTAGGGCTTTCATATGCATATTTTTTGAGAGACATGCTGTCTCCGGCTATTATCAGACAAACATGTATATTTTTTGAATTTATGTGATGTACTGCAAACTATTCGACACATATATCTATATATCTATTTCTGGACGGATCTTTTTACATGTGATGATGTTTTTGTTTATAAGTTGCACAAATTTCTATCTAAAACCAAATTAGCTACTACATCTATTTATGTATTCATATGCCTGGGTATGTGTTGATATGTGATATAATCAAAATTTCTTTCTAGTAAATGAATACGTAGATAAAGATGTAAAATGGATGGGTTTCTTACTGAATAATGACCATTAAGTTGTAATACTACAAGCTGTGAGTCCAGATACACAAGCAATGCATGAATTTCGAGGTTAACAGCCTCGGTTAATAATTCTAAAACAACACTATACTCCACAACATTATTTGTGGTAGGCCCTAGACACACACCTTGCAAACTAACCAACTCACCAGCAGGATCATAGATTACCCAGGCTGCCGAGGACATATTCCTGGTACTGCGGGAGGCACCATATGTGAAACCCACAAATGGAGTAATAGAAATCTACACAATCAGGAAGACCCGATCAGCAGAAAAATGCTTACATTGCACACCACACCAAACATGCACACAAATTAATATACACACCTATGTACACATACCACACCAAAAAATAACTCAAGCGTAGTATTTTTTAAGGTACAACCCATTTCTAGGCTACGCCAACGGAACTCCTTCGTAATCAATGAGCTCATAAGCCCCATTTTTCAATACTCGTTTTACTATGTAAGGCCCATGCCACATGGGTTGGAACTTTCCTGCTCCAATTTTGTCGCGCACTTGGTCGTATAGGAGGATGAGGTCCCCTTCGACAAAGGAGCGCGGAGATACGGATTGATCAAAGTGGGCTTTGACCCGCTTCTCTTGTGCTTCAATGAATAAAGTAGCCAAGCGTCGGGTTTCATCCAGCCGTTCCAAATACAAGAGACGCTCTTCTTCAGGAGAGGTGTTGGGAAAAAGTTCCACAGCCAACTTTAAAGAAGCAATTTCGCACTCAACCGGAAGAGTTGCTTCCAGACCATACACCAATTGGAAAGGTGTGAATCCAGTCGCACTCTTTGCTGATGTCTGGTAGGCCCATAGAGCTGAGAAAAATTGGAGGTGCCAATTGGACTTATGAATACCACGCTAAGGTGCAAGTTCCTAATTTCAATAGACCAACTTGCAATGCAGGCCGACCTCAAGTCGAACGCTGTTGTTTGTAGGGAAGATGGTGCTCTCGTCTCCTTCCTCCAGTAGATCACAATCCTCTCGCTCGCCGCGATCGAACACCTGCACACTCAAGAAACACGACAAACACAAGCGTAAAACCCGATATATGCAATTATGTATCAGTCAGAGAAGACACAACTCATCATAATAATGAACAATATGAGTGGAACCATAACCAAAGTCGCTTATCATTAATTCATACAAAGGAAAATACAACCAGGCTCTGACGCTGAATCTTCCTTCGGCGGGTCGTCAGCGGAACACGTCTTGATAAAGCTTATCGGGAATGGGGACAAGCCTCTCTCTTTGATCGTCAATCTCCTTGCTATTGATTTGGCTCTATGAGGACTATTGCAGCATTCTTTAGGCTATGAAGGCTCTTGGAGACCAGCTTGGAAAGGGAAATGAAAAGCTTATATAGATAGTGGAAGGGGAGTTGGGATCCCTACAATCATGGGATTGGCCCTATCCTCAAGGAAGCTTCCATGAGAGGTGGAAAACTACTTCCTCTACATGGAGAACCGGAGCCAAACGTCCTAAATCGACTTAGAGTCCAGTTCAGGAGTTTGTTGGAGTCAATCTTCCGCCATTTATTTTTAAAAAACACTCCTTATTAAACCTGGCGTGGGTACAACAGTGAGACAGTGCGCCAGTTGTCGCGTCCTCTTTGGAGGATTTCCCCCATTGGCGCGGGTATGACACTGAGCAGTCACACCAAGGATAAAAGGCTATTTTTAGGGTTTTTCACAAGGAGTTGTCTTCAGAGGGATGAAAGTCCATGCCTAGGGGGATGCCATGAAAGTGTTTTCAGATCATGTCACTGCTCACAGGTCACGAAATAAGCCCTCCAATGTGCGGGATGGGGAATTGTAGGGATGGTGACAAATTGCTGTGTAGCAAGCACAACAAGCCTTTGACAGGCCCAAGGAGGTGATGAGCAGCTACCCAGTGCTTGCATTACCGGATTTTATGCAGCCATTTGTTTTGGAGTGTGATGCATCGGGAGAGGGGATCGGTGCAGTATTGATGTAGGGAGGACACCCTATAGCCTTTGAGAGTCGGAAGCTCCTTCCACATGAGAGATTATATTCTATATACGACAAGGAGATGTTGGCCATTATGCATGCATTGGAAAAATTCCGGAAGTACTTAGTGGGTAACAGGTTCAGGGTGAGGACTGATCAAAACAACCTCAGGTTCTTTTTGGAGCAGAAGCAGCTACAGGAGAGGCAACAGAAGTGGATCAATAAGATCCAGGCATATGACTTTGACATTGAGTATGTCAAGGGTAAGAACAACGTGGTAGCAGATGCCCTTTCACGTAGACCAGCCATGTTGTCTCTTATGAGCTTGGGTACAGATTGGAGGGCTCGACTTTTAGTAGAGTACTCCAAGGACAGATTTTCAAGTGAGGTTTTGGATGGACAAGTGGTAGATGACAGGTACAGGGTGGTCGATGAGATCATCTACTACAGGGACTGGATCTTCTTGACTGAGGGATCTCAGCTCAAGAAGAAGATACTTCAAGCATCGCATGATTCACCTTTGGCCGACCATCAGAGGTTTACCAAAACCTACAGGGCCATTAGAGAGAGGTTCTCATAGAAGGGCCTCAAGGAGGATGTACTCCAGCACATCAGGGAGTGCAATGTTTGCCAGAGAAACAAGGGGGAGATGAGCCATCCCGCAAGGTTATTGCAGCCTCTTCCCATTCCAGAGGGGAAATGGGAGAGTATTTCGATGGACTTCATCACAAGGTTTCCCATGGTGCAGGGCAAGGATTGTATCTTTGTCATCGTTGATCGACTGAAAAAGTATGTGCATTTTTTTTCCATATTCGCACACTACACAACAACACAGGTGGCCGAGCTGTTCTTCAGAGAGGTTTTCAGGCTACACGGTCTTCCTAAGACCATCATCAGTGACAGGGACAGCCGCTTCATGGGTGGATTTTGGCAGGAGCTTTTCCGGTTTGTGGGGACAGAGTTGACACCGAGTACCAGTTATCACCCACAGAAGGATGGACAGACGGAGATAGTTAACAAGTGGCTGGAGGGCTACTTGTGTAACTATGTCAGTGGGCAGCAACGAGCATGGATAAAGTGGTTGCATCTGGGGGAGTACTGCTACAACACTACTCATCACATGTCCATTGGTATGTCACCATTCTATGCTTTGTATGGGTATCATTCTTTATCTTTTTCTGATGTGATGTTTGGTGCTAGCAAGGCTCCAAGAGCCAAGATTTGGATCCAAGAGAGTCAGGATATACTTTGAGCTCTCAAGGGAAATATGTCTATAGCACAAAACCAGCAGAAGCTGTATGCTGACAAGGGTCGGATGGAGAGATAGTTTGAGGTAGGGGACTTGGTCTACCTACGATTGCAGCCATACCGACAATCATCACTGAAGTAGAAGGGAGCTGAGATGCTCAAACCTCGCTTTTACGGGCCATGCAGGGTGATACGCAGGATTGGACAGGTTGCATATGAGTTAGAGTTGCCCCAAGGCAGAAAGATTCATAATGTTTTTCATGTATCATGCTTGAAAAAGGCATTGGGGCAACAGGTGACAGTGACAGATGAGCTACCACCCACGGATGATGAGGGGCATTTGGTGTTACAGCCAAAGGCTATTATTGATACCAGGGAGAGGCAAATATGGAGCAGGACAGTCTGGGAATTCTTGGTGAGATGGAAGAATTTTCTGGATGAGGATGCCACTTGGGAGAGTGAGAATATTTTGCAGCATCCATCACTTCCGTTGCTTGAGGACAAGCAACATTTTTCCGGGGGAGACTGTAATATTCCTAATTAGCTATGGCTAATTGGAATATTCGATTTTGCACAATTTTGACGTCTATATTTTATTCATCAATAAAAAGGTGAGTAGGGAAGCATAACTCACTTTAGAAATAAAATTTCACTCCCTAGTAGCACAACGTTGTAACTTAAGTGAGCTGAAGGGGCCAAGAGACCACGCAGAGAGGGGGCCCACGTAGACACATGGAGGGACTGCGCAGGCCAAGAGGGAGCACGTGGCAACGTTGGAGGAGATGAGAATTAGGGTTGAGAGGGGCTCATGCTATATAGAGGGGAGAGCCTCCTCATTTTTTTCATTCGTTGTTGATGATATTGAGTTGGTCGTTTTGACTTCTTGAGCACGCTGGCTGTTTAGCTTGTCTGCAACACTGTTTAGTGCGTTGAGTGTCTCCGATCGGAGATCTCGCCCTTAGTCCTGGGGGACTTCGAGTGTCTACTTGGGAAAGGTAGTTTCTTCAGAATTTTGTGGGAGGATTGGTGTTTTGGTTTTGTTGCGGAGCTGTGCTTTCAGATACTGCGCAGTCATTGAGAGGGAGAACGCAGTTCATTTAGGAGGAGCTCTGGATTGGGTTTCTTGCAAGGGTTTTGAGCCTGTAGATTGAGAAGAGGATCAGCCTTTGCCTTTGGGAGGATTTTGGTGGAGTTTGAGGCCATATTTCAATTTTTCCTATTCAACCTCTATGCAAAGCCTTGGAGAGCAATGTAATTCCCCAAGGGAGTGATTTTTGGGGGTCAACCATTTCTAATATGATTTCTGGGTTTTGCTGGGGTTGATGAGTAGAGGTGGATTCCAGATTTTCATATCATTTTGGTGAGGGGAAAAACCCCAAGTCATCAGTTCATTTCAGCAGTAGCAGCTACACGACAGTTTCCCAGCAGCCGGGATGCAGTTCAGAGAGCAGCCATTTCCTGGTTATTCTAAGAGTATTTCTTCACTTTCCTTGAGCAAGTCTAGGTGCCATCATTTTGATCACCTATTGTATTTCATTATATTTCTCAGTATAATAAAATGGCTTAGCATTCTCTCTCTATTTCTGGAGCATTTGTTATACATGTTATATATGCTATTGTATGTCAGCATTACTGTTATTTTGTTATATCTTCGGGCATTCTAGTTTTATACCACTTGGTGTGTTTTTCTTCATACTCTTAGACAAAGTCTGGAAAGGGCCAGGTAGCCTCCAGATCTCACCCTCTTCTCAGAGGTGAAATATCTGGTAAACGTCCTCCCAGTCCATCTCTGGTCAGAATTTGCTGTGTTTTAGAGATATCCCCCAAAAAGGGATATTACAAAATATTATGATGAATCATTGTGATTTGTGCATTTAATAAGCTCAGCATGTGAAATCATCTTATGTCATATCAGATTGGATTTAAGATCTTAACGACTTTAAAACTAATAATGGATAGTGTGTGCGAAGCCATGTGAAACATTAAATAAGGAATTATGAAGAGATGATTGATAGATTGACAAATTTTCACATGAGTTTGAAATAAATCACTGATATATCTTTATGATACTCCTTATATGATAATTTCACTTTTCTCTTAGGAAAAAAATTATCGAGTTGAAGAAATCAAAAATGAGTAAAAAGGGTAAAGAGATGTCTCAAGTATCATCCGCTGAAGACACAGACATGTCTTCATTGTTCTCAGACACTGTCTGCAACAAAGACCGTGGTAGTTCATTATGGGAAGCAATGTACAAACATTTTGAAGATGAAGAACCAAGAGTGATAAATAACCTTTCTGCAATAGGCACTGATTCTACTGCAGATGCAACTCTTTTCGACGTTGCATGCTCGCATATTCATAAAATAGCTGCGAGACTGAATATTCTACCTTACACAGACATGATTAGGTGGGCTGTCGAAAAATTAAATATTGAAGATAGAGTTTTCAAGAATTCCAGAGGAGAGATTATGGGTTATTTCAAAGCGGAAGACTTAGCATCCATGTACTATTTTCCAACTCCGCAGCAGAAATATGATAATAGATATGTGCAAATGTTCAGAGAAAAACATCTAGATATTATCAAAGTTATCCACGAATGGAAAGACAATGAAGGGAAATTGAAACAGGATAAATCCGGTACGTACCCAATTACACAAATTCCTAATCCTTATTTTTATGCAGCTGGTATGTTATGTAGAATATTTTCCAAACCTGATAGTAGTAGGCTCTCAAGAGATTGGGTTCCCCTAATTGACGTAATCGTCAATTCGTCTATCTTAAATTGGGCAGACCTTTTATCCAATTACCTAGCCAAACATATCACTGAATATAGGAATAAAAGGAGTGCTTCATCCCAAGAAACTTCACCCTTTTACATGTCTTCCTATGTCATGGATTCCATCTATTTCAATTCTACATTTCCAATCACGGGTTGGAAATGGACCATTAAAAACCCTATCCCTATTAATATTTATCATGAAGAACTTTGGGACTCTAAATTCCACTTACATTTTTATAAAATCTGCTATGGAGTTATGTTACCCATGTATCAAATGATTTTAAATGAAAAGGTTCCTAAGGTTTCCAAAGAAGCCACTGAAGATACTCTTCCTATATCAAGATGGTTCGCTGAAGAAAAGTTCACATATATCCGAGTATTTGGAAGTTCTTATTTTCCACATGTTTTACCCTACTATGTTCTACATAGATTTCTTGCAAGGGAAATATCTTATCAACTTAGCAATGGTGTCACAAAGCAACTAAAAGATGATAAAAAGGATATTTGGCCTTATTTCCCTCTACAGTGCGGCACCTTTGCTCTGACTAATATCGGCCATATATACAAAGAGCTTCCTAGAATTTAGTTATTGAAGTTGGCATTCATGCTAGGAAGATTATATGACCCCAATGATGTAATTAAAAATTACATGGCAAGACTCAAAACAAAGCCTTTCATAAAGGAAGAAGACAAATTTGATGGCTTCTTCCAAGGCATTGAAATTTTTTCTAATATTGTCAAAAGGGTTTCCAGTCACGAAAACGTTGAAGCTTTTCAAGTATATAGAAATAAGAGATTGAAAAATATCCCTTTGAATTTGCTAGTTATTTAAGATGAAAAACACACTCCAAGTGTCAATCTCGATGAAGAAATGAAAAATGGCTCTAAAAATGCATCTGGTTAATCACAACAGCAGTCTAATAAGTCAGATCAATCTGAGGATGAATCTAAATGTAAGAAAGAAAATTTAGAAATCAACCAAATTCTTCGAGAAATAGATTTTCAAGAGAAAGAAAAGAAAAATGGCACTGAATCAAATTCAGAAGCAGTTCAAAAATATCAGAGCATGTTAGATCAGTCTAAATCATCTCAAGGAAAAGACCTAGTAAATGAATGGGAACAATTTTCCCAAGCAATAAATACTCCTAAGGAAAAAAATGAACATTGATCAAAAATCAAGTTTTCAAATGCCAGAGCCTTCTCAGAAGATAGTTGAAACCGTCAATCCTCTACAGAGAATCCCAGCAATACATGACAAAGGAATTATACCGGCTTACTCTACAGATCAAATCATCCTACAGATTGAAGACATTCCATCATTGGATATTTTCTATAGTCCTAGCTACAAGGTTGTAGTGAAAAGGAATAAAAGAAAAAGGATTGATGATACAACCCCGAAATCAACAGATGAATTAGTTGATTTACTCTGGAAAGCCTCCTCAAATGATCCCACTGATCATCTAACTAAGTTGTCACAATATACAGGAGCATATGCCACAACCACTGTTGATAAGACAACTGAAGTTAGAATATTGTTGAAATAGAAGGAGACCAGAATACAAGAATTGGAGCAGTTGTTAAAGGAAGAAAAAGCCAAGTCCATTGAGCAGATCAATGAAAGTTCAACACAGTTTTGTAAAGATATTGAAAGTCTCAAGTTAAAACATCAAACGAAGCTTAATGAGAAGCAGGCACATCTAGAAAGAACAATGACAGAGCTACAGAATCAATCACAATTAGAACAATTCATCAGAGAAGCACTTGATATAAATACTATGATAAAGAAAGAGAAAAAAGTATTTTTTATCAAGTTTCTATGATTGATTCTTATTTTTATTCTAATAAGATAATGATTCAGAAAATAGCAATTTAGAAATTATAATGTGATAAATTCGAAAAGAAAATTCAAGAACACATTTAGTGGGAAAATTCTGATGCAAGAAGACAAGATAATCTACCACAAATAGATAAGCTTCACAAAGAATTTTTATTTATAGAATGGAAAGCACAGATCATCCGAGCAGAAAAGGCAACGACCAAGGAAACCAACAAATCAAATGAGGTTATTCAGCTCTTATGTGAGCAATTGTTTAAAACAAGACTTCTTAAAGAAAGCACGTCTGATGTGTTTTCAGGAACAAAATAAGTAGAATTAAAATGGACACAAAGAGCAGAAAAATAGGAAGAAATTATCAAGAAATTCAATACGTTTGATCAAGAAAATTACTGGAATTTTCTGATCAAACCTTATCATTAGCAGCAAACTCTTTTGTTCCTTACAAAGTCAGCAAAAAGGTCTCAGTTGATAATCTCAAATGCTACCTTCAAGGGGAAAATTAGATCATAGATATCACAGCCAAATCAAGTTAAGGAAATGCTAGATATCTGCCAACTTCATGATCACACTCAGAAAGAAATGTAGGATCCATAAAGTCAGGATTGTTAGTTCTAAATTCCTAGATTTTTGTTTAAGTTAAGTTTTTAGAGAAAGGTTGTTTGAAACCTCCTCTACATTTTTGTAAACCATTTAATTTAGTTTGTAGTTAATTTTAGTATTTAAACCCTTCTCATGAATTTAGAGAAGGGTCCAAAATTTTGTTAAGAACATTTGCAAAGAATGCTTATTTCTAAGTAAGTTTGTGAATGCCTTGATGAAGTAATGGAACATGGCCTTTTTCAGTTATAAATATCATTTGTTGAATCACTGTTGGTGCACTTCTGTATTCTTTGAATGACTCTTTGATTGAATAATTGGATACGGCCTATTATCACTAATCCGATAAGTAGAGTAATACACATCTGGTACTATTATCATGTATGTTATTTTTGTTTCTGAATGTTAGTGATGAACTCAACTTTCATGGATCATATATAGAATTAATTATTTTTGTCTGAAATATCAGTTGCACTATTGTACGATATAAAGATAGAAATTAGTTATTTTATACATGGTCATCAGATAAATGCGATATATATCCCATTTTCTTTTGATTAATTTTTTTTCAAGAGAATCATCTTACATAGTAATAATTCTATTAAATATGTGATGATTTTCATCATCACAGATTGAACAAATATCTCTTTAGATCACATTTAAATATTATCCCCGGGTTAGATTAAATTTAATTCAAAGCTTTGCATTTAGAAATAAATTTGTCTTAGTTTGTAGTAATTCATCATTCTAAAATGTTTTGATAGAAATCCAAAAAATTATCATAAAAAACCCAAATCTGGGAAATTGGTCCCATCATACCCAGTCGGAGCCACTACCCCAAACTGAAAAGGAACTGATTTAAGGTCCGGAATGGGGGGTTATCCACCTTATTTTTGCCACGGATTTCTAAGGCCATCAACAGAAGGATAGAATGAACTATTGGAAAACTTTATTTTTCTTTATAGCTTAAAAAACTTGATTTTGGCATGTTTAGTGGAGTGACATCATGTACTTTGCCAAATGACTTAATGATGTGCTTTATTTCCTAAGTACTAAATCCCATGACTTTCAATTCTTTTGAGTGATGGTGAAATGAATCTAAATGGAAAAATTATGATACTCATTACATTCTCACGATCAACCCTATGACACCATTACTCTTCCTTTTCAAATTTTAAATAATGACACTTAATGAAGGCAAAATAACCTATGGTGACTTAATGACTCATGAAAATGATATGATTTGACCTTGATGACCATGACAAGAGAGTGAAAATCACACTTGGACAATGAATTGACCATTTAGTAACCAAAAAAGGTGTCAAATTTTATTTGAAATTGTAACAATTTGACCATAAGACCTTATCAATCACATGGAAAGAGTACACTTGATCACTGGTGACTCATAGACACTAACACAAAATAGCAATTGAAACCAAGTTCTTCTTCAAAATAGGAACATACATGACTTATTTCAATGTGAGAGGAGAACTATACTACCTCTTAAAGGTAAAAGTACCAGTGCTGATTGCTCTATACCTCCCATCTCGACATGCATCTGGAGATCCTTCTCTTCCAAATCATTGAATAACTCTTTATTGCTGGTCATATGGAATGAGGCTCCACTATCCAGGTACCACAAAGATCCCATTACCAATGACACCCTGCATGTGATGAGAGTGAAATCCAACTCGAATTTTGAAGCAAGAGCTTCGCTTGACACTCCTCCTGAGGGCTTCTTTTCGACCTTGTTATGCGAAAAATTCGTGGCATGGTGTCCCAGCTCATGATAATTAAAACATTTCGTCTTTGACAAGTCTTTCTTATTTCCTTCCTAACCATAGTATGATTTGGAATGGTATGAATTCCCTTTTCCTTTCTTTTCATTTCCATCTAACGCACAATTCTCCTCATCATCATGCTTTTATGAGGATCCATATCTAGTGTTCTGCTGAATCTCTTCTTGTACCAAGTTGGACCAAAATCTCTCCCACTTTGGTAGCTTCTCCCTCCCACTTACCGAATCCCGGTAGATGTGCTAGCTCTTAGGAAGGCCTAGAAGTGTTAGGCTAACCGGATCATCCTATAAAACTATAACACCAACACTTCCAAGCTCATCTCGACATTAAGTGAAATTGGTCAAGTATTTTGGTATTGTATCGCCCTTCTCCATCTTGATTTTTTTGAGCTTGTCCTTCAACACCAGCTTCCTGTAGTCACTGATGTTCTGAAATTTTTTTGTTAAGGCCTTCTACATAGCATATGGAGTTTCATTTACATGGAGGTTCAATACAATATGATCTCTAACTCCTTCTAACATAATACTTCTTGCCTTTGCTATGTTCTTCTTCCATTCCGCTAGATCTTGAGAATTTGTTGTTGTAGGAATAGGAATATCACTGTCTATGAATTCCTTCAGCCTGTTCTCTTCCTACATTTCTTCAATCATGTCCTTCCAAGCTATGTAATTTGAACTACCCTCAAGGGCATATTCTAGTCTCAATCCAGAGAAAGAAATCCTGATCCTGCTACTGGTCCAGAAGTGTACATCTGCAAATTGTTTCACCTTCTCAGAAAAAACTCATATTCTTCCATGTAGAAAATCTATGTGTATTCAAGTAATCTTGTAATATTCTAAAAAAAAATACTTGAATCTAATCTACAAATTTTGGAAACCAATTACAATCTCCTAATCACATGAACAAGAAAATAAAGAATTTCAATCACACAACACAAATATTTATCTGTGGAAAGCCTCAGCTAAAAACCCTGCTATCTGTATATTTCATAAGACCAAGAATATGATAAGATTACAATTTGTTTCTCCAAGCTGAGAAACCTTTTCACTACCTCTATCTGTCTCAGTGATTCTTAGGCAATCTTGGTTCAATAAATAACCAGTTTATTGGCCTTGGGAATCCCTATTTCCTTGCACAATTTCCTTTTTTAATTAGGCCCTATTAACAAGGAAATTCCCCAATAATGATTGCGCAATACATCAAGGATATTCATCTAACTACATGCACCACCTGTACAATTGGATGATTATACAACTGATAGTAAACTTCTCTTTAACTCCATTATCAAGTTGGTATTTCTCATAATTGACATGCATGAGTTATTTATGAGTGAATTATTAGTTATATGCTTGATCACTACATGCGAATTAAATCTAATTTTCATACTTTGACCTCTCTCTAGTTCCTTCATTAGTTAGAACTAGTTAAACTGACTTCAACTCAGATAAACTAAGTTAATTAATTACAACTAAAAATAAACTCAACTAAGGCTCCTAAAAAGTAGGACACTCTACATGCCTCTCGTTTGACCCTAAACTCGAATTAGCTGAACCAAATAAGTCATCCTAACATAGTTAACTCGTACTATCTGTCATGTGATGTGGAATTAAAAATTTATTCTAATTTAATTAAATGGAAAATTAAATTATAAGCCTTTCTTGGTGCCATTTTCAACATTCCCTAAACCTCAACTTTATATTCATATTTCCCATTTGTATTTTACACATAGGCATAATCCTCCTTCATCCTTTTCATATTCCTCTTACACCCTCACTCTCTGAGGTGTCCTTTCCTCACAATCACTACACCTATAGTGCAACTTGCAATTAATTCTCAGACTTGAACCTTCACCCTTCACCACTACCAACTAAGATAATGACTCACACTCGAGCATGAAAATGACTCTATGGGACCTAATCATTCTTTCCATCACCAATAGTCATTTTCTGACCTCTATCATTGTGACCTGTGACTAGACTTGGCCTTGTTTCCCCCTTAGGTAGTAAATCACATTTCTAGTCACCAACACTATGACTTGAATATTCGACCAACATAGTGAAGAAGAAATGTGACCAACACTGTGAAGAGGATTTGTGACCAACACTGTGACTTGAAGATGCAACCAACACTATGACGAGGATTTGCGGCTAACAATATTACTTGAACATGTGACTAGCCTCTACCAATGTGATTAGTGACTAGCCTCTATGCTGATGTGATTTGTGAGTGGCTTCTATTGATGCAATTTTCAACTGACTCATTTCCCTCTAAAAATGTGACTTTTGACTAAGACTGTTCTCATAACATGCAACAAATCCAAGTCACACTTTGAAACTACATCTGCCATGAAATTGTGATTTCAACTACAAGGGTAACTATGATTAGGAAGTGCGATTGTGACCACAGGGAATATGAAACGTCACAGGGAAGGTAGAAAGCCACTTTCCCATTTATATAAATATACGATCATGCCTCATTTAGAAGGGAATTTAACATTTTAGCTAGGACCAACATTATATAGATGACTTATGCTTAAAGGGCTAGAGGCACTCAAATCTTGGCAGCTAGTAGGGAGAGTTATCATTAGGCTAGTGTTTTGCCTTGGAAGATGGTATGAAAAACCCATGTTCCACTAATAGGCCTTGATGGAATTTCTAAATATGTACTTGAATTTTCAACATGGATAATGGGAAGTTTTTCACTTTCAACATGGATTCCCATACATCTTTATGGTGGTTGTATTGGCTTTCCTATATTTCCATCTTGTTTGTATATGTGATTTCATGTGAAAAATATGCTAATGAACTCATTCATTGATTATGGATTGCATGTCTTCTTTGAATCTTGGCTTTCTTATTCCATGCAATTCCAGTAACTTGTTGTGAACTAATTTGCAATTGACTTCTAGCACTTTCCTCTTCATGTATGTCTGAGATGCTTTTAGCTCACTAATCCTTCTTGTGGTATGGTTCTTCTTATTGTTTTGATGTTACATTCTTGCATCTAATTCTACAAGTTGTCAATCATGGGTTAACCTCATTCCCACTGTCCAGTAATTTCATTCTTGTGCTCACTCTAACATCTCTACATCTGATTACTAAGAGAGAAACTCACATGGTGGTAGTTGGTCCCACATACTGGATGGGGCTCCTATCCCAAACAATGTGAGGTCTAAATGTGACTTCACACTAGGGAGACCCCCTAGATGTTGGCAAAACATTTTTCCAATCAAAATATCCATATAATAACCCTTTTACCTAGCACTTAGTCCTATCTCCTGTCAAGTCACGTGACCAAGGGATAACACCAAAAATCCAAACTCCAAATTTCTAGTAAAGTCTAGGATTTTCTACACAATCCATTTCCATTATTCCAAACTCTTTAATTACCTCCAAGGTAGTTCAACACTCCGCCTTTAACTAGGCCACTCCAAGCCTCTTATTTTTAACAATAAGAAAACATTGAGGTTATAGGTTGGCTTATATTTAGAGACATATAGAACCTTGAGTTCCTACCATGTACCAATTTCACTTCACCATTAAAATATGCACATCAATTCATCATGACAACATTCATGAAACAATAATGAATGTAGACTTTATAGATAAGTCTAACATCTCAATTTATGAACATACAACATATAAAGGTCATGATTAACATAAGAGCAGGGATTCCATTGTATATCAAATATATATTTATAATAGAAATTGAAAGCAACATCCTAGCAATCTATGTTAGTTTTAGCTCTCTATTCATGTTCATTGAAAATAACATTACGATAAATTTTGGCTTTCCATAACACACATACATAATGCACTAACATATCATTCAAGCATGAAGCATTAATTTTCTTTAGATTTTATTTATAGAGAAATAAATATACTTATCTATTCCACTTGAATTTTATAGAAATAGAAGAACGGACATCCACTCTCTATCCAACCGTAGGCACATATACACTATAAATTTATCCTAGTTAGCCACCCTTAAGCTAAATCTGATGTTTGAAGGATGCTTCACTTCGGGAATTTCAACAAAGGTCAATTCAAGGTATGGAATATGAAGGCCATTCTCCTTGACTTGTAGGAAACAAGAGTGGTACCTCTCAAGAACTATGTTTGGGTTATTCACACAATCAATTATGACCACTAGGGGCCTACACAACACAAAAGGATATCCCTTCATTACATCCTATGGTATCTTGAAAATCCTCTCTCTCTTTAGTGTTTCTCATACACAATAGAACTAGGTAGTTGAATTACTTCCTATCTACCCAACTTAGTATAAATGTTTCCCTAGTGGTTTCCTTATATAAAAAAATTCAAGCTTAGACTCTGCAGTCTAGCTTCCAAACATGGGTTTATAAGTTTCCTTCTCATGATGGGTTCTGTTGCTACCACTTTGTGGTGCATGATGTCTTCAAAAGCATTCACATCCAAAATCACTGAAAGTATATCCACTGCTCGACCTTCAATTGGTTCCAATGGAACCCCTCTCAACTCACAAGCACTACCTCATGTATGAGAGGTTTATGGTTTATTCTTGGATTTCAGAGTCAAATCGGACCTGCCACATGTTACACAACCCATACTTTGGGAATTTTTATGGGCCTCCTCCTCCATGCTCTATCATTACTACTTGGAATTTAAGTCATTCATCTTGAACATCAAGGGTCAAAACATTAATTTTAGAAAAGATAGGAAACTTCCCAATCCTCATTATTGGCCACCCTTTCAGACATCAAGGTCCATATAGGCTTTCCATATTATTTAGATTTAGCAATTTATAATTAAATTTAATAGGATATTTACATCAAACAATTTTGGCATGACATCCATGTTGGCCCTCCAACACTATCATCCTTTAATTACATTTACAAAAATTAGAGATTAGAAAAGGGGCACTACAATGGTTGTAGTGGTTGTTAGGATCTTTGCTTTATCATGTAGTGGTATTTTCCTTTTTTCCCTTTCCTTTACACTTCTTATTCCACTTGTTGGAAGCATCTTAATGGTATTTTTGTTTGGAACCACATCTCTCTCTCTTATTATTTCCTATCATTTTTAGAAGCTATTCATGCACACAATACTCATCAACTAACCTAGGTTTAAGTCATCAATTGATTCTATAAATGATTATGTAGACCCCACCGAGATAATTGAAGAGTAAGCCTAGGTTCTTTCGAAATATAGCCAACATAATTGCGAATTTTCTAAACTAGTGGTGTACTGTTGTACACTTTTCCATTTCTTTTGTCTAAAGCGATGCCAACATATCCACTTGTCTTCTACATACCCAATAATATAGAAGTGGGAATTGATATGGGTTTTAAAAAACTATATCTTTTCTTAATTGGGAATCAACATCTAGCCTAAGTGTTTTTATGTGGTTTTCCCATGAAGTTAGTGCACGACCCTCTAATTTCAATTAAGAAAATGAAATTTTTTCTCTTATTTTATGTTATGGACACTGAAATAAATATATAATTGTTGCAGCTAATGCGTCAACTTAATAATTTCAATCTCACCTTAGTAGTGTTTTATGTAATCTTCCACTTCCATTTTAAAAGAAATTTGTGAAGAAGTGTGTTATGAAACCAACTCAAAAAATAGAAGAAAGGATAGATCAACGACTTAGAAATCATCCTCTTCAAGGGGGCAACCTCCTTTACATTACATGAATGAACAATTATTGGATGATACAAATGAAAAAACCTCCTTTCTATATATAGGAGTCCATGGGGTCACAATATTATCCTATCCGATATAACAATAATAATGTAAGGGCACAACAATAAGAGTATGGGCTTTTATGGGGAATAATAATAACAATATGGGGACTAAAAGGGTACAACAATAAAAATAAGGCGGATACACTAAACAAAATAAGGGACTACACTAGTAATATAGGGACCTAACATGTTCCTCTCCTTCAAAAAAGTTTTGTCCTCAATGCTTGAGTAGTTCTAGATGATTTTGTATAAAAGTATCATCCTCCCATGTGGAATATTCAGTGGGTAAGTTCTTCCACTTGATGAGATACTCTGAAATTGATCGATTTCATAGCTATCAAGTTCTTGTTTTCGTGACTCCTTCAGGTTCCAATATGATTTTTCCTTCCTCATCAAGTTTTGGCAATATTGTTTGAACTAGAAGTTTGTCACCTATAACCTTTTTTAAGCATGAAACATGGAAAATTGGGAGCACTCGAGAAGATGCAGGAAGATCCAATTTGTATGCCATAGTACCAATATTTTGCAACACCTTGTAAGGACCATAGTACTTTGGCGATAATTTATTATCATTCTTAGCTTGCTTGAGGGACATTTGTTTGTATGGTTGTAGCCATAAAAATACTCAGTCGCCTACATCAAAAATTCTCTCGCTGTGATGCTGATATTCCTATTGTTTCAAGCGATTCTGTGCAAAACTTAGGTTATCCTTTAAGAGTTGGATAACTTGTTGTTGATGCTCGATGTGATCTTCCACTGCTTGAACCTTAGAATTTTATCTTAAATATGATGTGATGGATGGTGGATGATATGCATAAAGTGCCATAATTGGGGTCATTTTTGCTACATTGTGGAAGAAAGTGTTATACCATCATTCAGCCAAGGGTAACCACTTTACCCATTGTGTTTGTTTTTAGATACAAAGAAACGAAGATATCCTTCCAAAAATTTATTCACTATCTCAATTTTCCCATCGGATTGAGGATGATAAGATGAGCTATGAGCTAGTTGAGTACCCAAATAAGAAAATAATTACATCTAAACATTTCCAGTGAAAATGGGATCTTTATCGCTTACAATAATATTTGGATTTACATGTAGCTTTTGAATTATTTCCATAAATGAAATAGTAATTTTACTCACTTTAAATGGATGAGATAATGCACAAAAGTGTGCATACTTGTTAAGTCTATCAACTACCACCATGATGATACTCTTTCCTTCGAACTTAGGTAAACATGTGATAAAATCCGTTGAATACTCCTCCCAACGTTGACATGGAATGGATAAAGGTTGTAGCAGACCCGAGGGGTTTAATTGTCTCAAATTTATTTTGCTGCCAAACTAAACATTCCACCACAAATTTTTGAATATCAGATTTAAGGCCATCCCAAGAAAATTATTTCTACACCCTGTGGTAAGTTTTTAAAAATCCCGAGTGTCCTCCTTAGGGAAAGGTGTGCAATTCCAAAAAAATCTTTTGTTTTATTTGGGAATTATTACAAATATATAATTGATATTTGTACCATAAGGAATCATTTTTCCAACTAAATGTATCATATGTACTGGGATCTTGCTGTAAATTTTGAATGAGTGTCTGCACTTCTCATCATTCTTCCATTCCTCCCTTGCTTGGTTTATCCATTCTATTTGGATAATAGAAATGGCACAAAGAAATTCTTCCACATCCTCATCCTTTCTTGAGAGTGCATCTGCAACAACATTTAGCTTCCCTTTTTTGTAGATGATTTCAAAGTCATAACCCAACATCTTTGTGACCCATTTTTTTTTATCTTCTGAAGATATTCTTTGTTCCAAAAAGTATTTTAGACTATCATGATCATCATTTTTTAACCTTGAAGTGTCTTCCCATTTGGTAAGGTCGCCATTTCTTGAGTGCATGTAGTATTTCCAACATTTCCTTCTCATAAATAGCTTTCTCTAAATACTTTCGTTTGATTGGACGACTTTCAAAAGAAATGGTTCTTCCTTCTTGCATTAAAACAACACCAATTCCATTTCCTGAGGCATCACATTGCACAATAAAGGTTTTTGTGAATTCTGGCATAACTAAGACTGGTGCTTGGCACATTGCCTCTTTAAGACGTTCACATGCACTAGTTGCTTCAGGAGTCCATGAAAATTCACATTTCTTCAATAAATTTGTTAGAGGTGCTGCTATTCTCCCATAATTCTTAACAAACTTGAAATAATATCGTGTTAACCTGAGAAATCCTCGCAACTACTTTATGGTTGTGGGGACTTTCCATTCCTTAATGGATTTAATTTTGTTAGGGTCTACCTTAACACCCTTTTGTGATACAATATGACCTAGATATTCCACCTCTTATACTCCAAAGAAACATTTGGAGGTTTTTGCATATAATTTTTTCTCCTGCAATAGTTTGAGCACCATGTCAACATGTTGAAAATGATCCTTCCAAGGCCTATTGTAGATTATTATATCATCAAAAAATAATAACAAAAATTTTCTAAGGAAGGGTTTGAAAATGTAATTCATCAACCCTTGAAATGTAGAAGGTGCATTGGTAAGGCCAAAAGGCATAACCAAAAACTCATAATGACCCTCATGAGTTCAAAATGTTGTTTCAGAATGTCTTTTGTCTTCATTCTAATTTGATGATATCCTGAACGGATATCCAACTTGGTGAAATAAATTAGTCCATGTAATTCATCTAATAATTCATCAACCACAGGAATGGGAAATTATCTTTAACATTGAGCTTATTTAGCTCCCTCTAATACAGACACATGCGCCATGATCCATCCTTCTTGTGCACCAATAATAATGGAGCGAAGAAATAAATTTGACTAGGTTGAATTATACCAGCCTCTAGCATTTCTGCAATCATATGTTCAATTTCGTTCTTTTGGACATAAAGATATTTGTAATGTCTGATGTTTGGAGGAACACTTCATAGAATCAAATGAATAGCATGATCATGATAAAAAATATGTGGGAGTCCTTTGGGATTTTCAAACACCTTGGAATGATTTTCCAAGAATTTTTGAAGATATGGAGAAATAAATGATTTTGATGTTAGAACTTCTAGTGAGCTTAATTGTGAAATTACGCCTCATTGTTCTTTATTAAGAAGATTTTTCATGAAATTAGAGATTATTATCTTTCCTGACTTCCCTGTGATACCTTGTAATTCAACTTCATTTCCTTCTAAAAAAACATTCAAGAAAAGTTCTTGAAAATTAAAAGCTACCGTCTCCAAAGATTGTAACCATTGTACTCCTAGTACAACATCAACACCACCCATTGGAATGTAAAGCATTGGACTATTCAATACATATTCCCCATGGTTAGCTTGATATTAATGCACTTTCCAAATAAATTTATAGTTCCTCTATTTGCAACCATCACTTGACACTCTGGTTCTGGGTATAGGAAGCAATTCAATTCCTTGGCTACCTTACAATGAATACAATTATGAGTACTACCCGAATCAATCAACACTATTACATTTTTCTTCTTGATATGTCCTTCTATATTGAGAGTTTGAGGAGAGGTAATTCCTGCCAATGCATTACATGATATGGTCAGATTCATTTCTTCTTTCTCTATGGTTGGTTCATGGTGTATATCCTCTTCTTTTGAAGTTTCTTGTTCATTTTATTCCTCCTCTTCACAATCTATGTAAAATAATTTCTTCTCAGCACACTTCTGACCTTTAGTGTATTTTCTATCATAATTGTAGAAAAGCACTTATGCTATTTTTTATTCCAATTGTTATGGTGTCAACCTTGTAGGTTGTGAAAGTCTAGGTGTAGCAACACTTCCATATTTATAGTTGTGAGCGGTGTTAGGGTCCTATAAATTTTTATAGGGTCACTTGATTATAGCTGGTAATTATTATATTTCAGATGTTGTAAATAATATTCCATATTGTAAATTATTTCAAAAAAAGGTCAAAACCTTAAGAAAAATAAAAAAAATATGCTTGCAAGTTGAAATACAGCATTAGAGGATAATTAAGTATGTTTAGATTAAATTAATCACATCATTTAAATGTGATTAAATAAATTGTAATAAAGCTTTGAAACTATAGTTTTATTTAATTATAAAGTTGTCAAGATGACAAAAGGCTTTTGTCGTATCTGGTTAAGTGGCGCACTCTTATCCAATGTCCGATCATCGCCTCATTAGATCAACGATTGATAGGGATTTTTGACCCCCCCTACCCATTCTAGATTTATCGGTGGAAGGGGGGGGGGGTATGAAAAGGTGGTTTCACTCACCTCGGTCCCACGTGACGTGTCACTACCTCAACATTTTGCACCCCCCTCTCAATACCGCAAACCACTCCTAATCCCCCTCCGAAAGAAATTTTCTCTACTCTCGCCATAATCTACACTCCCACTTACCATTCCATTCTCACACCTTCCTTCTGTGTTCACACGCTAATTTTTCCAACCATGTGCCTCCACATCATCCCCTACCTCCACGTTACCTCCTGCCTCTACGTCATATGTTTGTTTCATGGTCAGTTAAAACTATGTTTTTTCCCTATACAACACAGTAATTTCAAACATGGTTTACAAAAATTTGAGACCTAATTTTCAAAATTTTAAAGAGGTTTTTGTTGATAACAACCTCATATATTAAAACCTCTCTCATTTTTCTACCAACTATTATGGTTTGGGAGATTCAGAGAAATATTTGCAGGCATATTTTCCCAATTTTTCCTGTTTTTAGTCAGTATTTTCAAATACATTTTCTGCGTAGGTGGAAATGAATTTTAAAAAAATGAAATATTTTTTTGTTGCTGACATCTGTACTTAAAAAAACCTTTCTCCATTTTTACACAGACATTATGGTTTGGGAAATTTTAAATAATCTTTGAAGGAACATTTTCCAGAAATGTCTTGTTTAGCCATATTTTTTTCCAAACATATTGTGGCCAATTAGAGATGAATATTGAGAAAATCGAGGAGGTTTGTGTTCCTAAGATTCAAAAATACAAAAACCTATCTCATTTTTTATACAGGTATTGCAGAATGAGACATACCTTCACATGTTCACAACCTATTTTTCTGACTGTACAAAGTCCTCTTTTAGACATCTTTTTGCAGAGAATATTGTGAACAACTGGAGAAAAATTTTGGGAAACTGAGAGAGTTTTTTCTCAAAAAAATATTCATCTACAATAACCTCTTTCATTTTTTACACATCTATCTCAGATTGAGATATTCAAAGGGATACCTAGACCCTATTTTTCAGAAATTCTATAGGAAAAGGCTCAAAGACAGTTAGTGACTTGGACGCCACTTCATCAAATAAGAGTTGCTATCAAATTAAAATTTCTCTTCTTTGTCACCAAAAATCCACAAATATAGTGCCAAGTAGATTCATTAGTTTTATATTTCTTATATTTCAATTCTATTTTTGTAACACAGTTAGAGATATTTGTAGTAAATCTTGATATATTTTCAAGATATTTTAGTTTAGAAATTGTATAAATACTTCATCATTTGAAGTAATAGATGTTGGAATTTGTAATGAGAAATACTACCATTCATTGTAAATTTGTTCACTGAGTTCAAGTGACCTTCATCAATAATACAAGGACATTCTTCATACGATTCATGTGGTGTACGAATTGGTGATGTTTTTCTTTTGTTATTGTGTTTATTCATTGTTTTCTTTCACTGTCATTTCTTAAAAGATTAATTACATAACATAACTGTGATGAATTTATAAAGAGCACCCTATTCTAGATGTTTGTAATTTATATGTTTTTTGCTGAAGTCAAATTAAGGAATTCTTCATTTCTCCTTAGTTTCTACTGAACCTTACATTTCTTTTGTTTCATACTCATTTAAATTCTGAAAGATCCGACTAGTGAAACCTAGCTTGCTATATGAAAATCCTTTAAAGTTTGATGCAGTTCCAGTTAGCTCTTCTAAATCCATTTCCCGATGGACTTCCCTTGCTTTTTCAACCAAAACAATTCAAAAAAAAATCTGAACTTTCATAACTAGCCTAAAATTCACATAAAACATAGCTAAATTTTATAGAGAGATCCCTCTCTAAAGCTGGCAAGGCTAGATCTCAGCTTCCAAAGTGGTTTTGATGTTACCTTTGAGGTTTTTTTCTTCAGCCTTGAAATTACAGAGTGCTAACAAGTGGTAGGCTTCCTTGTCGCCATAATTTTTCTTTGAATTTTTCTATCCAACCTGAATGCCTTCTCTAATGAATCAGGTTCCCAAAGGCGAACCTCATGCTGGATGTTATCCTTTAAAGTCCCTATGAAGACATCAATCTTGTGTTCCTCTAGAGTATCAGTTACCCTTATATTCAATTTTTGGAAGTCCTCAATGTGATCCACCATTGAGCCCTTTTGTTTGAGATTTATCAATTGGCTAAAGAACGTGTTTCTCTTTGTATCCTCATAATGTGCTATCATTTCCTCTGTAAAAATTAACCGAGTGAAAATTATTTTACGAGAGAAAAGCCATTGATACCATACAAATGTATTGTGTTCTAAATATAAAGTTGCAATGCGTACCTTTTGCGTGTTTTTCACATTATAGAGTTCAAAGTATTGCTCCATCTATAGTATTGATGTTACGGGATCCTTGCCATCAAAATTCCTCATATCAATCTTTGGAATATGGTGGATCTTCAATCCAGAAATATAATCTATGAAATAAAGATTAACATTTAGTTTTTTCTCATCATGAGTTTCCTCTACTACATTTTTGCCATTAGGAAGCGTTTCTTGTAGAAACTTTTCCAAACCTTCCTTCAAACCTTCCATGTATTTCTTCAAATCTTCCATGTTTCCTTCTATACCATCAATATTAGCTTCCATGCCATTCTTCAAACCATATATCTTAGCTTCCACACCATTCATCTTAGCTTCCATGCCTTTCTTCAAACCATCCATTTTAGCTTCCATTTCATTTTTTGTTACTTTTTATGAGAGCGACATTTGTTGCATGTGGTCTCGTAATTTTGTTATATCATGTTGCACTTCTTCCTCTTCATGTGTCATAGTAGATTTTTATGAGGGCTTAACAAGTGTGGAATTATTTTTGGGAGGAATTATAGAACCCAACACTGATATATATGTTTCAATATGCCCATGGGATCACTTCAAACATATTTTTAAAACAAAATATATACAATTAAAAAAAAAAAAAGATACACACTTTTTTCTTGCTTTTGAGAAAATCGATATTGAAACGAATGTATCTCTGTGATTTCAGATCTCCAATATTTTAGCTTCAGTCCTAGTATTCCTCCAAGTCTTCTTTCCAATGCAATAGGTCAGACCTGATTTGGATTATTCAAGGAAAAGTAATGCCCAATCTCCCACAATGACCTAATTATGGACTAGTTCAGTAGAGCGAACTTGTGTGGTGTTCTACATGTCACTGTTTCATTTTTTGTCTCTGAATTTGATACAAAAGAAACTAAATTCCATGTAATTTCAGCCACTTTTTATTGAATGCAAATCCTATGCTCAGAGAGAAAGTTATGATGATTTTCCAAAGGTAACCTCTTTGACATGAAATTCAGAAGCCTGCAAAAACCCTAACTTCCTTAGATCATATTGCCGAAAATATAGCGAGCCAAGATCTGAAATTTTTACACAACATTCCTCAAGATTTCGGCTCAAATGGGTTTTTTTCAGCATCTGAAACTTCGTAGAAAAAAAATTATAGAAAAAATTCTAGTTGTCCTATTTGCAACAGTGAAACCCTAGAATCCAAAGCTCGGATACCAAGTGTTATGATACCAACTCACAAAATAGAAGAAAAGATAGATCAAAAACTTTTAAATCAGTCTTTTATAGGGGACAACTCATTTAATTTACATAAATGAACAATTCTTGGATGATACAAATGAAAAAACCTTATTTCTATATATAAGAGTCCATGGGGTCACAATATAATCCTAGCCGGCCTAACAATAATAATGTAAGAGCACAACAATACAATATGGGATTTTATGGGGCAAAATAATAACAATATGGGGACTACAAGAATACAACAATAACAATAAGGGTGTTACACTAAAAGCAATAAGGGACTACACTAGTAATATAGGGACCTAACAAAGTGTTAATGTTGGAACTTGGTTGGTCTCTCTCGATCTTTTTTTGTCTCCTTGTATGTGTCTTCATTTTCTCTCATTTATTGTTTGAACCAAATTCTTATTTAGAGCTACCAACCTTACTAAAAGGTCCAAACCCATTCACTAAAGATACCATTAGGAGGGACATGTTACGAGAGATATTAATGAATTTTTCCAAATTTGATATCTCCTTTGCCTCATCCTAGGGGTTGTTATGTTTGGACACATCCATAATGGCTAGGGTTTTGATACATCCTTCTTATGCTAATTCTTGGATCATATAATTGACCATAAAAAAAACCACCCTCCCACACCCCACCACCCCTACCCCCACCCCCCCACAAAAAAAGAAAAGAAAAAAAGGCTCTAATAAACACATGATATATGCAATTTCTTGGATATTCCACTAGAACAATTCATCACATCATATCTTATAATATTTTGAAATGTTTTAGTATGCAACTTATTATCTTATATATATGATTTATTATTACTAGCATAACCCTCAAAATTATGGAAATAGTTCAAAATGAAATGAAATAAATAAGAAAATGAACACATCATCCACATAAATGAACAATAGATGTGACATAGGAAATGAGATATAAGAGAAAAAATAACTAGAAGTTCAGGCCCAAGCTATACTTTCTTTTACTTAGTTAAGAAATGGAAGTCATAATGGATTTTCCATGGAATCTATGACTTAAATGGATGATACATGATCTTACATATCATTTGATATCCCCAAATATCCCTCTGATATGCTCTACTCAAATATGGAAGAATAACATTACCAAAAGGATGAGCCTCCTCTGTTCCTAGTAGCCCAACATTTAACATAGCTTAATAGTCATCTTAGGTTCGGATTTTTGCATGCCTCAACCCTCAATTGGTCTTAGGTTTTTATAACCTTTAGAATATTCCTAAAATTATGTGTTTTACTAATCCCACATGTGTAAGTAAGTAACGTCGACATGACATCCACATAATACCATGGTGGTCAATAGGGTAGGTTAACTTGTGGGAGACATAATTATTACATACAAGATCTAATTGAGGTGATTTTCACTTAGTTGGAAATATTTTAGTGTGTAGAAAATTATTGAGGGGATATCAACTATGTTTGCATAATTTTGACACCAAAGACTATCATTCGATGCCTCACATTAGCTCTAAAAGGTCATAGAATCCAAATTACCAAAACTAGGAACTATTCCTAAAATGGGCCTTGGAAGCTAATTCCTCTATTATTTTCACACGGGAAGTACCAACATGGATGATAAACTATATAATAATCCATTTAAAATGAGAAAATATGTATGGTCACAGTTCCCACATTTATGTTATGTTTGTTATATGACTAATTGAATTGGTATGTTGCATGTTATGTAACAAAAAAATGCAAGGTTGATCAACAAATGTTGAATTATTAATAGCTCAAAGTGTTAGATTAGTTGGTCAAGTCCACATTGTTAAATGACCTCTGCTATTAAGATGTCATGGGTTTAGTTCTCTCGACACTCTCAGGGTCAAAATCCATGGTTAAGCTGACAAGAAGTGATATTTTTAGGTATATTTTCCTAGTACAATTATTCTGTGGATGTATATGTCATCAATATTCTGGGATAGTGAGCCACATAGAAAAAAAAATGTTGAATTAATAAAGAAATATATTATTTTTCGTCATGAAATATGGTTCATACATATCTAAATATACACACCTTTTCTAAAGATACATGAAAAAATGTTAAGTCTCAACATGGACACATGACATGCACAAATATGCCAGTGAGGTTATATATGTGAGTAGAGAAGAAGTAATATGTAAACTACCATGGATATTCCACTCGATAATTTGTCACAACATATTTGATAAAATAAATTGAAATCTATATAATGAAGGTTAAATTCCTTTAATTCTAGATTTATTAATGGCTTAACTTATTCTTATATATGAAATATATAAAATTGATTAAAAAAAAACAATCACACACCATCCACAATTAACACAAATATTTTCTTTGTGAAACCATTATGGGAGAAAACCTAGTTGGAAGGTAAGGTTGCTTTGATCTCTTTTCTCTCTAGAATGGAAAAAATAAAGTACAGTTGAAATTCGAGAGAAATAGAGAATTCCTTATCATGATAATTACTTGTGATTGTTTATGCACATAATTTTCATTTATTTCTTACTCCATTTATTATATCCTCAATCAATTACACAAATAAAATACAAATACAAGAGACACCCAAGTTAAGGCTCCTAGCCAAGGAAAAACCCTCAAGGGGAAAACCCATCAATACTTTCCTTATAGAGTATTACTCAACAAGAGAAATCCAAGTAATAACCAATAAATGAAGTGCCAAGTCAACCCTCCAAATTCTATAAAACTCACATCATCATGGTAGAATATGTCTATGAAGCTTGTATCTTTGAAACTCACATTGACATCATAAAGTATACCTCAGAAAGCTTATATCAAACACTAAATGTGTAGCACATAGAACTCACATCAATCACAGAGGTATGGACCTAGGAAAAATCATATTATATTCTCAAGAAACTCACATCAACCTGCAATATAGCCTCCACATAAACACACATTAATTTATATCATATGCCATATGGAGATTACATGTATGTGCCATAAGGAACTTTGTACCAATCCCATAAAGTAAGTTACAATAAATTCACATCACTACCATAATATATACCACAAGAATTTCACATCATTGTCAGAATATAGAACACATTTAATTCATATTATTTCCAGGATATAGACCATAGGAGATTCATATCTCTGGCACAAGAAACTGCCTTAGATGACTTTGTATATAGCTCACAACTCATCACAAAAGGACCAAAAATTGCTTGCATTTTTGGTGGAGTATACATTCCAATTTATAGTTGTTTATCCATGCGAAGGGTCCCATCCTTTGGGAAATCCAAATTGAGTTATGGAGGGGCCAACTTGGAAACTTGGTAAGGTAAATTAAAAAATTCAAAATTTTCTTCTTTTCATAGGGTCATGGAGAACATGCCCTTGAATTTTCCTCTTGACCAAAATAAATTATGAAGAATATGCTTGATAATAAAAATAAAAATAATTATTTTTCTTCCTTTTGTTTTTACCTAAAATATATATTAACACAAGTACAATGAAATTTTTTGAATATCAAACCTAGTTACAATTTCAACAAGTACAAAGGAGAAAACACTCTCTGTTAGCCATCAGTATTTTTTACATGTTAGTGATGACTATATCTATAGCTGAGTTTTCTAGAAGCTGATTTCCTTATGTCAATTTTTCATTTAGAAAACCCTCCTAAAAACTTTTTTCGCCTTTCTACTTTTCAGTCCACCCATGTCAAAATCAAAACCTCATTATCACTATCCTATCTAGCTTCAGCCCTATTGGTTTGCCCATCAGCTTTAAAAGAAAAATCCAAGTCTGTTTCAAAAGTCTCCCCTATGTTAGGAAGTGGCACTTTAAGACATTTTACCCTTGGCAATCATCAAAAAGCCAAAAAGCCTCCATCTGCTACAGACCAACCATGACTGACCTCCCACTCTGCAAATGAAATTGAAAAACAGCTCTAAGTCACGCCACTCACACACCCCTAGGTCTCAGCACTGCATAAACCACAGTCTCACGTTGATTATTAGGTGTTTCACAGTGTTTTATGGATTCTACAAAGGCAGGAAATATAACCTCATCTCAGAAGAAATTGCTTGAATCTACATTTAGAAGAACAGCTGCTTCTAAATGTAACATGAGCCTGAGATATATCTACAAAACAGAGATTCACTCATCAAGACCTTGCAGCCTCCTTCCAGCATGAAAATCACAGTAAGAGAAAGACACCACTGTCACAGCAAACTGGTAAATTGTCATGGCCAAGAACCTCCTTCATTTACAAGTAGAGGGTTAGGTCGCCTCCTTCATCTACAAGCAGAGGGCGCTAGCCAATATTGACTTTAAGGATTGCAAAAGCCCAGGTTTGCTTTTTGCTAAACAGTGAAACACAGACTCTAGTTTTTCTGAGTGTAAGTGATAATCATAGCAGGCCTACAATCTGAAGTATGCAAATTAAAAGGAAACAGAGTTCAGGTCTTGTAGAGGAAGTTATTTGAAGTTTTCAAATCATATGAATTGTTAAAGCTTAGAGAGACATATCATTAGTAAAAACAATTCTGATCATAAGCAGCTTGCTATTCCACAAAGACCAAATCGAAGAGATGCTAACAAATCATGTCATTATCACAGGCAGAAGAAAAGGTGTTTGGTTTTTCAAAGGGTGCTAATCTCCATAGTCACAGAGACTATCTTTCAAATAATTTGTCATAAGATAACCAAAGCAACTGATGACATTTCAGTTCCCCTCAGAGCAGTGCAGTGAGACAGTGACACCTTGACTAGGGTTTTTTCTGAAGCACAGTAGTGATCACAGGCAGAGGTAAAAGTATTAATGTTTTCAAGTTTGCTTGCTTACCATCATATCCAAGAAAAACCCTTGTCAGGAAGGCTTATCAAACAATCTTCAGATACTCTGCCAAGTGAAGGACCTCCTTCTTTCATGAGCAGATGGCCAAGGCATTGAATGTTGTTAAAAACTGATTGGCCAAAAGGTGCAGTGGAAAGGGGACAAAGAAGGAAAGAAAAAGTCATTACACAAGCAACAGATGATGTTTATGTTTCAAAAGATATTGGTTTTCCTACTCATAAGAAAATGGCATACAGTCTCAGACAGGAAACTTTTTACTATTAATCAAAGCGCTGGTGCAAATCCAGCTATTGCAAGCTGCACCTCACCACAAAGATGTAGTTTTCTTGGGATACGGATACGAAGTTTAAAAACCCTAGGGCAGCATGCAAAGCTAATCAAACCAAAAGTGTCAAGCAGTGGACAGATCTGACCCTTGGAATGATTCTGTTACAAAAAAGATCAATGCACTGATCAAAGGAAATGATAACTGTGTTTCGAAGAGACCTGTTCCTCTTGGTTCATAAAAGTTCCCCTTTCAGATATACATCACAAATGATGGGAGGCATTTCAGGTTTGTCTTCTAAGAACCTTCTAAGTTTATGAATAAGCAAAGGAGTTTTTAATAGTATGTGGTTTCGATGATTTGAAATAAATACGATTTTCATTATTCCAAAAATGAGAGATGTCATAGAAAATACACCTACAGGCGGGGAAGTATTTTGAAAAGAGGGTGCCTTTCTCAAATCGAGGGCCATGATTAAGTCAAATAGGGTCAGCAAACGTGGCATCTACAATAGAAAAAGGGTTGAAGAAACTTTTGAAGAAAAACAGCGTAAACATGTTGACAATATAAACCCTATCCTTTCAAAAACAAAGCAGTCTTCAGGTTTTTTAAAACAGTTTTGAAGTGGGGTTTACATAATGAATATCAACATCAAGGATTGACAAAGTGGCAGAGAATGGTCTATATGTCATCCGGACATTATTCAAAGTTTGAATTTCGGTGTTAAAATTGTCACCAAAGAAACAAAACAAACAGGATTTACCATTTTGACCAGTGATGGTACAGTCAGATTTTGAACAACCAAATGGACTCCAAATTAAAAAATTAAAATTTTTCTAGAAATTAGAATTCCATATCTTTCCGACGACCCATCTCGGGCCAAACTCCAACAATAGGAAGGCATCCAAAAGTATCTTGCAATCAACACTATGTTTTTCTGCACCAGCATTCACCATTTTTGACCAGTGTTGGGACAGTCAATTTTTGAACACCCAAATGGAAACCAAATGAAACAAATCAAGAATATTTGGAAATTATACTTCCATATGTTTCCAACGAGCCATCTCGGGCCCAATTCTGACACTGGGAAGGCATTCAAAAGTGGCCTACAAACAGCTCTATGCATTTCTGCACTAGGATTCACCAGTTTGACCAGTGTTGGGAAAATCAATTTTTGAAGGACCAAATGGACACCAAATGAAAAAATTCAAGCTTTTCTGGAAATTATACTTCCACAACTTTCCAACGAGCCATCTCATGCCTGATTCTGACACCAGGAAGGCCTCCAAAATGGGCTGCAAAGGTGCACGATGCGTTTGAAAAGTTGTGCGGCACGTTTGGGAGAGAAAATATAAAGGGTTACTATTGATGCGCGGCGCGCGTGTAGCAGCGCGCGGCGTACCTGTAGCATCAGTCACAAACTCACCAAAAAACCTTCCAAAACTATTTCCAGAGCTGCTCAACCAGTCAAGCAAAGATTTCCATCGAAGTTTCGAGGTATTCTAGGTGCATCCTTGGTATTTTTGAATTTCTAAAAGATGTTGAAAGCTGTGTTTTTCAAAGGACTAAATGTTGATGAAAGGGTGAAGGTCTTGGTAGGGGTGTCAAAGTGATTTGTTAAAAAGTTATTGACAAAGGTTGTCACAGTGGGAGACTGGTAGGAGTGATTCATTGGTTTCAAAAAACCTAACAAACTACCCTCAAAAACAATGATGAAAGGTAGAAGCATTGTTTAAAGGCAGAAAACCTAGTATTTGAACAAATGAGACAGTGGGCCTATTGTCAAACAGAAGTAACCATGGTATAAGGGTTTTGTCATTTCAGAGGTCTCCTCTGTATGTTAAAAAAGGCAAAAATAGTGTTTTCTCCTTCACTCTATCAAGCAAACTTTAGATGAGTAAAGCAATTTAATCAGTTTAAAGGTGTTGTTATTTGACTGTGGGTGAAGAATAAGTGAATACCAGAGCAGTATCTTGATTAGAAGGGTGTTTGCTTACTACAGGGCTATTTATGTTCTTACACCAAAAACACAGAGACCTGGGTAACCTTACCCAAACACAGTGACTCTTTGACTGTGTGTATCTTTTGTTGACTGTGCACTTATTGTTAGAATTGCTTGTTGATTGGCATACAAAAGAAGAAAGGCAGTGTTTCAGGAGCAGCAAGAACAAAAGCCTAAGATTGGTTCTTTTGCAGGGAGTAAAGTAGTACATGGGCCTCACTTCAACACTTTAGGTCATATTACTTATTCCATGAGTGCCCCTTTGACATCATCAAGATTTACTCAAGCTAGTCTCAGGGAGGGGTATGGCCAGAGTATGAAGCAGAAAATGCAATATGCATTCTCAGCAATAGAACAATGTCCAAGCCAGCAGCACACTATGATTAAAAGCTGTTTTAAAAAGGGGGTGAGTTTAGGTAGGGGCACTAGGTTAAATACAGGTAAAACAGATCAGTTGCCTACAGGAAAAAGTTTTGAATACTTCCATAATCATATTCTTGAAACAAGGATACCTGGATATCCTTCATCACATATAAATTGTGCCAATATAGAAAAACGCAGCAAATTATTGTTGCCAACTTCGATGAAGCAGTTCCAATCCTCTGTACACGATCAAGGCCAACCTCCCATTTTGCAAAATCTCGATCCAGCACACAAGTTCAAACATCCTCACAAGGCTAATTTTTCACATAAGGGGGTGCTGAAATGTTCTCAAATTCCCCAAGATCCTGCTCAAGACTCTCATTCAAGGGAGCAAATCATTGAGAGACAAAGATTTGATCCGTTGATTTTGCAAAATTGGTAAGAGGGCACTCATCATTGTTTTCCAAATTCCTAAAAACAAAACTGAGTGTGTGTAGAGGGTATTTGAAAAATCTGAAAGAGTCTTTGAAAACAATGATCTCAAGGAGCACCATGTCCATCAAAGCCAAGAGAAGCAGTGATCTCACAAAGGAAGATGTTAATTGGGAAAGGTGTTTTTATCAGTTTAAAGGGTGTTTTGTTCAGTCTTTTAAAATAACAGTGACTTCATAAAAACAATGTTAAGGAGGGTTAAGGTGTTGTTTAAAAATCAGGGCTTGCAGTAACTATGATTGCCCAGCAGTGAGAATAGCCAAATGATGGGTTCCTATTGATGTTTCAAATAACCTCACCAACCGCCCTCCAAACAGCATTAAAAGGTGCAGAACAGTGCCCAAGGGGAGGAACACAGTATTTGGAAAAACAAAACAGTGGGTTTAATTTCATGAAAAGTGATCACTATATAAGTGTTTTTGATTCAAAAGACATCTTTGTGGGGTAAAAAAAGGGGCAAATAACCACTGTTGCCTCCTTTGTTCTATAAAGCTGACTTTAGTAAGTGGAGCTACCATTGCATTTGGAGGTTGTTCTTGTTTGACTGTGGGTGAGGAATAGTGGATACAAGGGCAGTGTTTTGGGTTGGGACTCGGGGTTCCATGGTCTTGTTTGCCCAAACCTTTACATAGTATAAAGCGGTGGATTTTCATTTTGTCAAAGGACCATATCATTGTCCTCAAAACAACGTTAAAGGGTAAACGAGAAAAGAGGAACCATTTGTACTACGTCTTTGACTTTAAAACAAGATGCGGTATGTAAAGTACAGCGATACTACGTTTGGAGATGTGTGTCGAAAATATGTGACAGGGAAAAGAAAAAGACATACGAGTGTGTTGATTGTGAGGATTTGTTGCTGTTGTTGAATGCTACGAGGATTGTTCATGCTTGTACCAAAACCAAGGGCAAGGCATTTAAAACCAACTCGGAAGATCATTTGGGCACATGCATGTATTTTTGAATTGTTGTGTGCTTATTCTTAGGATTGTTTGTTGGTTGGCATACAAAGAGAAAGGGGCAGCCTTATGAAATAGAGCAGCATGATGAGGAACATCAGACATATGATGAGGGTAAAACTGAGCAACAAGAGCAGCCACAGCATGTTACACCTCAGCCTCAGAAACCTCCCCAAGGACAGAAGTTTCAAGAAGAAAAAGGAAAAAGAACACCTTTAGGCTTGGATTTTTGGCCCGAGTTTCTAGACATGTTCCTAAAAAGCCTTGAGGGACTTGCTCACCAAAATTGAGCAATTTTTGACATGTTCTTGTTTTTCGACATTTTTGGGCCAAATTGCATAAAATCTTGGGCGCCGCCATTTCAGTTTGAAGCATCCTCAAATCTTGAGGATGATGTCATTAGATGCCATAATTTCATGGGCAGGTCCTCAGCGATTTTCAGAGCATTTGGAGATCATTCGCCCCCTCAAAACGGTGAAAAATGCTCTCTTTTTGCACATTCTGCCCGCCATATCAGCAGTCTGCTATTTCCTGGTTTTTTACACACAGGTACAGTTTTGGAAGACTTCCAAGCATCAGATTGAGATGATTTTAGTTCCGTCAGAAAGTAGACACAGAGATCTTTCCAACGAGCTATTATGAGCCTCGTTTCGACATCAGGAAGGCTGCCAATTGCCTCCAGCAAGTCAGGGGACCTTTTTCAGACATAAATATGAAGTATTTTTGTAATTTTTGAACCTCAAAAATCTGCTTTTCCCAAATGTGCGTTTAGCTATTTTTACACTTGGGAAATGATGTAAAGTCAATATAATTTCCATTTTTAGCAGTTTTTTAGATATTTTATGGGATATTTTGTGCCTTGGGCTTTGCAAAGCCTCGAGGACAAGTTTAGATATTTTGACTTGGCCAATGGGATAGCTAGTTGCTCCATGAGGTTTTCCTCCCTCAAGCCTATTTATTCCATGGGTTTCATTGTAAATCAGAGGCTGAACTTGAGAGAAGAATTAATACATTGGTCATATGAGCTTTGAAGTATACATTTGTGTTATGATTTTTGGACTGCCTCTTGGATGCTTTTGATGAATGATGAAGGATTGGTGATGGATTCCATGACATGGTAGAATGGTATAGTGTTTCTTGCTATGTTTTTGTCTTCTAGTTTTCACTCATAATCCATGCTTCTTGCTGCTATAGATCAGTAGAGATTGATTTTGAGATATGCCCATGGAGGCACATCAAAATTCCTGAATCTTCATAGCTTGATGTTTTCTTCTTCCTTAGTTATGCTAAAGAATTCTTAACTGCTCTTTAGTAACTTAAGGATACTGTTTGCTAGTTTTATTTACAAGTTCTATGCATGTTGAGTAGTATGTATGGTGTGCCCTGCCTACCTATAAGCTGTCCATAGTTCTGTCCATAAAACTTTCTCTTTGACTGATTAGTTGATCATCTTGTTGAACCAAGGAGGCCTAGTCCCGATCTAGCCCTTTGCCTAAAACTATGAAAGCTTGTTTGTCAAAGTGCCCAATGACTTAGAGACTATGTTTAGGCATTTCGGCATAGTATTTTGAGTTGTTAGTCCTTCTTATGTGTTTTCCCCAAAGTCTGATAGCCATTTCCCGAAGTTAGAAGGTCTTATACTTCTATGTATGGCTGGAATGTTTGATTTCTATGTATTAAATTAGCTCATAGTTACATTTAGCATGATTAATGGCTTGCTATAAACATGTTTATGTCTGCTATCAACTAATTACACTTGAAATCCCTCGTCTTTCACAAGCTTGATGTCCATTTACTCCATTCTGCCCAAAGATCCCTTCTACCGTGAATCAAATCGGCCCTACAGCAACCTTTCATCATCATCTCATAGCTTCCTTGACCTGTTTGACCCCATAGCCCAATTTATCTACATCTTGTTATCCAGTTTATATCTTTGATCAGTTTTATCCCTCACAAACTTAAAAACCCAAAAAACCAAAAACTCACTTCATAACTAGCCTAATATCAAAAAACCATAAGCAAACACACCGACATCTTTTACACATATAGAGAGAGCCCTCTCTGAGTCCAGGAAGGCTAGGTCCTCAAGGCTCCAAAGCTTGGTTTGATGTTACATCGTCATTTGGCTCGCCAATCGGCCAAATCACGTGAACCTAACATAATGGCGATCACGGTGGGACTTATTTGAGTTAGTGACAATCTAAGGACACCTTAGTAACTCTTGAAGTCTCAATCAAGCTTAGTAAATTTAGATATTGTCTGAAGGGTAGAAAATAGCTCTTTCACCATCCTAGCAAAATGATGAGTCAGTTATAGAAAACTCTTCCAAACCTTGTAGACACATAAAACTCAGAAAAAACCACAAAAAACTCCCTTAGATTGGTTTTTGACATTACTGGTGGTGGACCATACAAGTATATCTCAAAACAAACTGACAATCCACCTGGCGACTCCACTAACCTCTAGTAAGCCTTACTGTTTTTCCAAACTCCAGGCTACTATCCGATAGACCTATCCCATCGCTCACTAACATAGCGGGAGATGGTGGGACACTGAGTACATAATAGTCCAGCAAACTCTTATAGAATCTTTGGTCCTTTAGGTACCATAAACAAGTAAACAGTCCATAGACCCATTTTTTAGAGTAAACTCTTTTTGTTCTCATCACCCTAGCAAAGTGTTGAAACAAGTCTAGGATACTTTAACAAACCATAGGCTGCACATAAGACTCAGAAAATCCAAAAACATTCTCAGATTAGTTACCGGTGGTGGACCATAGCTATCTTCACAAAAACAACCCATTTCCACCTGGCGACTCCACTAATCCATCCCTTTTATTTTTGACCATCCTTCACCTTAGTAAAGCTTTAAGAAAAACCACTCATCCAGAACATTCACCAATACCATTCTCTCTAAGCTCTGGATCTAAAATCTGGCTTCACGAAGAATCAACACCAGATCCCATCCAGACCCAAATCCCCCTATCATAGTAGATGACCCAGAAAGGATTCTGTGGCAAGCTTCCGAAACTGACCATCTAGCTATTGGTAGATCCATCCGTAGAACAAGATATGTACCTAAACATCGCACTATCCTACTATATTCACCTTTGGAACTAGAGTCATCACAAACTCTTCCCAGGAGCAAATCATATAGTAAGATAAAATTTGACGATCTTGAACCCCTAAACCCACCACAGAGTCCTATTAGAGAAGCTTCACCCACTACTCCTCCTGATTCCCAGCTTCTTTATCAGTTTGGCTCCTATCATCCCAGATCTGCTCAAAACCAGATCACTAGTCCAAGTTCATCCGCCACACCTGGTCAAACCACCACTGTTCAAACCACCTCATCTCAGCCTACTAGTCCTCATCTTGTACATCATCCATTAGCTCCAGTCATGGCAGCCTGGTACGCACATTTGGTGTTGCCACCGCCCTTGGCTCCTCTCCCAAATAAATATCAAGACAAAATCCCACACTTTACCGGAGAAGACACCACTACAGCTCAACAGCATGTAAGTAGGATTAGCGATGCTTTTGAATACATGGAAGTACACGACGAAACCGTCAGAATGAGAATATTCGCCCAAAGCCTGGGTGGAGAACCCAAAACATGGTTTAAAAGCTTGCCTCCAAACAACATCCACAACATCCTAGAACTCTGCCAAGTCTTCACGAACAAGTGGGAAGTCCGAAGGAACCCTATTCAAATCCTGTCAGAATATAACAACCTAAAACGGGAAAATGGGGAAAGTGTCCAGGCATACTGCACTAGGTTCAATAGTGTGTATAACACCCTCCCGCCTCACTTCAAACCCCCACTTGGTTTAATCTTGGCAAAATTCCCCGAGGGTTTTGATCCAGACATGACATATCATCTGAGAGACAAGGATCCCCCTACCCTAGAGGAAATGCAACAAATAGCCATAAAAACAGAAGCCAACTTAGCAAAAAAAAGAGCCAGGACTAGATTAGAAGGAAAAGTCCCATATAGAGATAAGGTCTCCACTTCATCTCCTTCCCTAGATCCTAGAATAGATGGCCTGATCAAATCCATGACAAAGATGTGGGAAAAAATGAGTGAAAAAGTGCCTCCTAGGGACAACCAACTAAACCCTCAAAACCGGAAACAAGGCTTTAGAAAAGATCAGTCTCAAAATAAACCAGGAGGAAATGATCAGCAGATCAGACCATCCTTCAGTGAGAATTATGTTGATGAAAAGAATAAGGATACCGCACCCATTGATGAAAATCATTGGAAACTCATAGGTTCTGATAACGAGAGTAAGGTTTACCTCACAGCAGAAGAGCAAGAGTTATGCTCCCCAAGTCAGGACGAAACCGACTATGAAGATCTCGACGATCCTGCCATAGATTTTTAGAATGCCATTATAGAAGCTCATAGGCAGTATAACCTTAGAAGCAGAAAAAACCAAGACCACTCCAAGAAGAGTAGCCCTGACACTGCTAAAACCTCTGACACCATCTTTAAAAAAGCCATGGATAGCAACAAAATTATGGCTAAGAAAATCGACCAAAACAAAGATAAAGCTATTCAAACAAGTCTTAGCTCGGATACTCCTAGTACCTCCACAAAGACTCCGGAGGCGACTGTGTCAAACAAGGTCTCAAACCAGAATCGACAAATTAAAAGCATAGAAAAGGTCATGTCCGAAAAAGCTGAAACAAATCTGCCCAAACTACAAACTCCTTTTAGTTTCGAAGGGGAAGTTTCCGAAATAAAAATTACCATACCCCTTACCGAGTTAATAACTATAGATAGGTATAGATCTCAAATTTTCAAAGTTTTTGACATAGGGAGCGAGGCAGATACTTTAAATCTAACTGAAAACAAAACCGAGCTCTTATTCGGCCCGAAAATAGAAGGTCAATACCGAGAAAGATCTGTTTCTCCTTCCTATGAGAGCCCGAACATACGGGACAAGATATTACATAATGCCATGTTAGATTCTGGTACCTACCATAACCTCATGCCTAAAGCAGTCATGGAAAACCTGGGACTGGAAGTAACTCAACCTCTGGTAACTCAAGCAGTCATGGAAAACAATACTCCCATTTATTCCACTCATTCTAATTTAGATTCTTTTATCTTATACAATGAAAGTGATATAAAAAATCAGATAATGGAAAAGGAAGAAGCTCTCAAACCATCAGAAATGCATTTTCCATTACTAGATGCAGAAACTAATAACCAAAACTTCTCTGATCTTTCCCCTGTTAATCCTGCATATCATAAGTCAGAAAATAGATTTATAAATCAAGTTGAAGAAAAGAAATCTGGCAGTCCAATGTACATGGCTGGTGACATTGCTTATGTTAATGATTCTAAAATGTTTGATCAATATGTTGACTTATATGATTTCCAAACAGAAGCTGACTTTGCAGAAGATTCAGTTTTTGATTTTTGGGAGGAAGCTCAGTTTCATAAATTTGAGAAAAGTAAGCAGCCATTACCGGTCATCTATGACACTCATGAGGAGAACCTTGAGAGTTCAGAAGTAAGTGAAGAGTCTCGGACTCTTTGCTCTACTTCACTTCAACCCGTTAGAGATAACATGCACATGATTGGAAATCAACAGTTTTTCAGCTTTGATGATGAGTTTGAGGAAGATGATGAAATCCTCGAGCAGGTTGTAAATGAGAAGCCTTTTCCTGAAATAATTGAAGAAATCATTTTGGACATGGAATCTTCCTTAACTCCAGATTTGCAGCCACCAAGTTCCATTGAGTTACAAATTGTAGATGAAGAAGTAGAGGTTAATAAACACATGGGAGTTGTCACACTGTCCTTTCAAGATAATTTACTGTCAAAGTGTATCCTTGTTCATCAAACTGATGACCTTCACACAGTTTTCAGTCCACTTAATCAGAACACATCAGCTGGGAAAGAAAAATACACTGCAATACATGATGAGTCTGACAGTTCGAGTGATCATGAGGAAGAGTTGCTTTACCAGGGGGTTCCCAAATATAGCCAAGTGGAAGAAAGAGTAGTCCTGAATGAAGCCTATATCTCAAAACCTCTAGATCAGGTATTATTCCAAGATCCATTTGTTGTTTTCCTTGAGAAGTCTGAAAGAGTAGTCTTGAATAAATCCTATGTATCAAATCCTCTAGATCAGGTATTATTCCAAGATCTATTTGTTGTTTTCCTTGAGAAATATGTAGGGGTAGTGGGTTCTATCATAAACAAGTTGCTACCAAGAATGAGAAAAAACTTAAGCTCTACTGTCCAGAAACAAACCAAATGGGAGTGGCCTTTTCATTATTTCTGCATCATGAAAGAACTAAACCAGAATCACCCATGTGAGCATCTACTTGACTGGTTGCATTGGAAAACAGAGTTCACCAAACAAATGTCTATTGTGTACAAACTATATTAGGATAGAAAGACAACAATAGAAAATAAGCTTAGCCTGTGAGCACCTTTTCATTTGTATTTTGTTTGAAGAAAAAGTGAAAAAGCAGAAAATACAAAAAACAATGAAAAGTAGAAAAAGAGGGCAGTTTCTAAAAAGCAGTGGTAAAGCCCCATGTTCCAAAAAACAGTCCTTCGGAAAGCGCGCAAGTCTAAATGCCGCTACTCGCACTTCAATGTCTTGTTCAGCTATCTAGCCTAATCATAGCTAAGCATGTTTAAATTTATTTGCTGATAAGTTAGTGAGTGAAAAAGATAGTCAACATTGTGTAAGATTGACTTATCACAGAGTTTAGATTAGGGAGAGATTCTGGTTCCACATGCCTAAATAGAACCAAAGAGAGAAGCGAGGGATGAAAAATATATTGTACATCTTAGCCCCGCTTGTCTAGTTTCCCTTTGTTGCAAAATAACATTTGTGTGCAGCTTATCTTTATGCCACAAATGCATGACAAATCAGACTGCCTAATCCTGATTTGATCATCTTTTAAATTTCATGTTTTAGATTAGAGAATAAAATCCTGTCAAACTGCTTAATCTTGACAGTTGATCTAGCATAAGTAGAGTAATGAAGGAGTTCATCAGTTTAATCTGAACTCTCGGCAGATATAAGAGTAGGAATAGATAGGTTCATTTTGCAAAAAGAAAAATATACTTTGTCAAAAGGCTTCTAGTTCAAATGCGCCAAAGAGAAGAAAAAATGTTAGGAAAGATAGTGGGGTAGGTAGAAGTATCATTGATGTTAACCATGCTGTCACTTTTCAGAAATAACATCAAAAGAAGGGTAAATTTTGCACCAATGGATAAGGCACTGGTCTTCATAAGCCAAAGATCTGAATTCTGGACACCTCCTGACGAGGAGCTGCCCTCCCCAAATGGAGCCACTGTTAGCCATCAGTATTTTTTACATGTTAGTGATGACTATATCTATAGCTGAGTTTTCTAGAAGCTGATTTCCTTATGACAATTTTTCATCTAGAAAACCCTCCTAAAAAAAATTTTCGCCCTTCTACTTTTCAGTCCACCCATGTCAAAATCAAAACCTCATTATCACTATCCTATCTAGCTTCAGCCCTATTGGTTTTCCCATCAAATGTAAAAGAAAAATCCAAGTCTGTTTCAAAAGTCTCCCCTATGTTAGGAAGTGGCGCTTTAAGACATTTTACCCTTGGCAATCATCAAAAAGCCAAAAAGCCTCCATCTACTGCAGACCAAACATGACTGACCTCCCACTCTGCAAATGAAATTAACAACAGCTCTAAGTCACGCCACTTACACCCCTAGGTCTCAGCACTGCACAAACCACAGTCTCACGCTGATTATTAGGTGTTTCACAGTGTTTTATGGATTCTACAAAGGCAGGAAATATAACCTCATCTCAGAAGAAATTGCTTGAATCTACATTTAGAAGAACAACTGCTTCTAAATGTAACATGAGCCTGAGATATATCTGCAAAACAGAGAGTCACTCATTAAGACTTTGCAGCTTCCTTCCAGCATGAAAATCACAGTAAGAAAAAGACACCACTGTCACAGCAGACTGGTAAAGTGTCATGGCCAAGAACCTCCTTCATTTACAAGCAGAGGGTTAGGGCGCCTCCTTCATCTACAAGCAGAGGGCGCTAGCCAATATTGACTTTAAGGATGGCTAAAGCCCAGGTTTGCTTGTTACTGAATAGTGAAACACAGACTCTAGGTTTTCTGAGTGTAAGTGATAATCATAGCAGGCCTAGAATCTGAAGTATGCAAATTAAAAGGGAAACAGAGTTCTGATCCTGTAAAGGAAATCATTTGAAATTTTCAAATCATATGAATTAGGGAGACACATCATTAGCAAAAAACATTTCCAATCATAAGTAGCCTGCTGTTCCACAAAGACCAAATTGAAGAGATGCTGACAAATCATGTCATTATCACAGGCAGAAGAAAAGTTGTTTGGTTTTTCAAAAGGTACTAACCTCCCTACTCACAGAGATTATCTTTCAAATAGTTTGTCACAAGTTGACCAAGGCAAATAGTGACTTTTCAGTTCCCCTCAGCAAAGGGCAGTACAGTGAGACAGTGACACCTTGACTAGGGTTTTTCTGAAGCACAGTAGTGATCACAGGCAGAGGTAAAAGTATTAATGTTTTCAAGTTTTCTTGCTTACCATCATATCCAAGAAAAACCTTTGTCAGGCAGGCTTATCGAACAATCTTCAGATACTCTGCCAAGTGAAAGGCCTGCTTCTTTCATGAGCAGATGGCCAAGGCATTGAATGTTTTTAAAGACTAATTGGTAAAAGATGCAGTGGAAAGAGACAAAGAAGGAAAACAAAAGTCTTTACACAAGCAACAGATGATGTTTATGTTTCAAAAGATATTGGTTTTCTTACTCATAAGAAAATGGCATACAGTCTCAGACAGGAGACTTTTTACTATTAATCAAAGTGCTGGTGCAAACCCAGCTGTTGCAAGCTGCACCTCACCACAAAGACAAAGTTTTTCTTCAGATACAGATCTGAAGTTTAAAAACCCTAGGGCAGCATGCAAAGCTAATCAAACCAAAAGTGTCAAGCAGTGGACAGATCTGACCCTTGGAATGATTCTGTTACAAAAAATATCAATGCACTGATCAAAGGAAATGATAACTGTGTTTCGAAGAGACCTGTTCCTCTTGGTTCATAAAAGTTCCCCTTTCAGATATACATCACAAATGATGGGAGGCATTTCAGGTTTTGTTCCCAAAAAGACATACAAGTTTATGAATAGGCAAAGGAGTTTGTTTCAATAGACTGTCATTGTTTAGATGATTTGAAACAAACACAGTTTTTCATTATTCCAAAAGACAGAGATATCATAGATAATACACCTACAGGCAGGGAAGTATTTTGAAAAAGAGGCGCCTTTCTCAAATCAGAGGGCCATGATTAAGTCCAAATAGGGTCAGAAAACGTGGCATCTACAATAGAAAAAGGGTTGAAGAAACTTTTGAAGAAAAACAACTGTCAAAGCATGGTGACAATATAAACCCTATCCTTTCAAAAACAAAGCAGTCTTCAGGTTTTTTTAAACAAATTTTGAAGTGGGGTTTACATAATGAATATCAACATCAAGGATTGACAAAGTGGCAGAGAATGGTCTATATGTCATCCGGACATTATTCAAAGTTTGAATTTCGGTGTTAAAATTGTCACCAAAGAAACAAAACAAACAGGATTTATCCTTTTGAACAGTGATGGGACAGTCAGATTTTGAACAACCAAATTGATTCCAAATGAAAAAATTCAAATTTTTATGGAAATTATACTTCCATAGATTTCCGATGAGCCATCTCGGGCCAAATTTCGACAAAAGGCATCCAAAAGTAGCCTGCAATCAACGCTATGTTTTTCTGCACCAACATTCACCATTTTTGACCAGTGATGGGACAGTCAGTTTTTGAAGGATCAAATGGACACCAAATGAAAAAATTCAAGTTTTTTTGGAAATTATACTTCCACAGCTTTCCAACGAGCCATCTCGCGCCCAATTCCGACACCGGGAAGGCATTCAAAAATGACCTACAAACAGCTCGATGCATTTCTGCACCAGGATTCACCAGTTTTGACCAGTGTTGGGAAAATAAATTTTTGAAGAATCAAATCGACACCAAATGAAAAAATTCAAGTTGTTCTGGAAATTAGACTTCCACAGCTTTCCAACGAGCCATCTCGCGCCCAATTACGACACCGGGAAGGCCTTCAAAATGGACTGCAAACTTGCGCGACACTCCTGGAAAAGTGCGCGACGCGCCTGTGCACAAAATTTACAAAGGAATGCACTGCTGCGCGACGCGCCTGTAGCAGCCCGCGGCACTCCTGTAGCATCAGTCAAAAAATTACCTAAAAAACCTTCCAAAACTCTTTTCCCGTAGCCGGCCAACCAAGCCTTCAAGCAAATATGTCCATCGAAGTTTTGAGGTATTCTAGGTGCATCGTTGGTATTTTTGAATTTCTAAAAAGATGTTGAAAGTTGTGTTTTTCAAAGGACTAAGTGTTGATGAAAGGGTGAAGGTCTTGATAGGGGTGTCAAAGTGATTTGTCAAAATGTTATTGACAAAGTTTGTCACAGTGGGAGACTGGTAGGAGTGATTCAGTGGTTTCAAAAAACCTAACAAACTACCCTAAAAAACAATGATGAAAGGTAGAATCATTGTTTAAAGGCAGAAAACCTAGTATTTGAACAAATGAGACAGTGGTCTATTGTCAAACAGCAGTAACCATGGTATAAGGGTTTTGTCATTTCAGAGGTGTCCTATGTGTGTTAAAAAAAAAGAGGAAAAAAATCAGTGTTTTCTCCTTCACTCTATCAAGCAGACTTTAAATGAGTAAAGCAGTTTAATCAGTTTGAAGGTGTTGTTATTTGACTGTGGGTGAAGAATAAGTGAATACTATCTTGATTAGAAGGGTGTTTGCTTACTACAGGGTTGTTTATGTTCTCACACCAAAAAACACAGAGATCTGGGTAACCTTACCCAAACACAGTGACTCTTTGACTGTATGTGTCTTTTGTTGACTATGCACTTATTGTTAGAATTGCTTGTTGATCGGCATACAAAAGGAGAAAGGCAGTGTTTCAAGAGCAACAAGAACAAAAACTTGAGATTGGTTCTTTTGCAGGGAGTAAAGCAGTACATGGGCCTCACTTCAACACTTTAGGTCATATTACTTATGCCATGAGGGCTCCTTTGACATCATCAAGATTTACTCAAGCTAGTTTCAGGGAGGGGTATGGCCAGAGTATGAAGCAGAAAATGCAATATGCATTCTCAGCAACAAAACAATGTCCAAGCCAACAGCACCCTATGATTAAAAGTTGTTTTGAAAAGGGGGTGAGTTTAGGTAGGGGCACTAGGTTAAATACAGGTAAAACCGATCAGTTTCCTACAGGAAAAGGTTTGAATACTTCCATAATCATATTCTTGAAACAAGGGTACCTGGGTATCCTTCATCACATATAAATTGTGCCAATATAGATAAACGCAGCAAATTATTGTTGCCAACTTCGATGAAGCAGTTCCAATCCTCTGTACACGATCAAGGCCAACCTCCGATTTTGCAAAATCTTGATCCAGCACACAAGTTCAAACATCCTCACAAGGCTGATCTTTCACATAGGGGGGTGCTGAAATGTTCCCAAATTCCCCAAGATCCTACTCAAGACTCTCATTCAAGGGAGCAAATCATTGAGAGACAAAGATTTGATCCGTTGATTTTGCAAAATTGGTAAGAGGACACTCATCATTGTTTTCCAAATTACTAAAAACAAAATAGAGTGTGTGTAGAGGATATTTGACAAATATGAAAGAGTCTTTAAAAACAATGATCTCAAGGAGCACCATGTCCATCAAAGCCAAGAGAAGCAGTGATCTCACAAAGAAAGATGTTAATTGGGAAAGGTGTTTTTATCAGTTTAAAGGGTGTTTTGTTCAGTATTTTAAAAATAACAGTGACTTCATAAAAACCGTATTAAGGAGGGTTAAGGTGTTGTTTAAAAATCAGGGCTTGCAGTAACTATGATTGCCCAGCAGTGAGCATAGCTAGATGATGGGTTCCTATTGATGATTCAAAAACCTCACCAACCGCCCTCCAAACAGCATTAAAAGGTGCAGAACAGTGCCCAAGGAGAGGAACACAGTATCTAAAATAAACAAAACAGTGGGTTTAATTCCATGAAAGTGATCACTATATAAGTGTTGTTGATTCAAAAAACATCTTTGTGGGTTAAAAAGGGGCAAATAACCACTGTTGCCTCTTTTTTTCTATAAAGTTGATTTCAGTAAGTAGAGCTACCATTACATTTGGAGGTTGTTCTTGTTTGACTGTGGGTAAGAAATATTGGACACAAGGAGTAGTGTTTTAGGTTTGGGACTCGGGGTTTCCATGGTCTTGTTTGCCCAAACCTTTACATAGTAAAACTGGTGGATTTTCATTTCTGTCAAAGGACCATATAAGCTGTCCTCAAAACAACGTTAAAGGGTAAAAACAGAAAGGAACCACTGCTACCTCTTTGACCTTAAAACAAGATGCAGTATGTAAAACTGTCACTACCATTTGGAGATGTGTGTCAAAATATGTGTGAGGGAAAAGAAAAGACAAACAGTGTGTTGATTGTGAGGATTTGTTGCTATTGAATGTAACAGGACTGTTCATGCTTGTACCAAAACCAAAGGGCAAGGTGACCTTACCACAAAACTCAGAAGATCATTTGGCTGTGCATGTATTTTTGAATTGACTGTGTGCTTATTCTTAGGATTGTTTGTTGGTTGGCATACAAAGAGAAAGGGGCAGCCTTATGAAATAGAGTAGCATGATGAGGAACATCAGACATATGATGAGGGTAAAACCGAGCAACAAGAGCAGCCACAGCATGTTACACCTCAGCCTCAGAAACCTCCCCAAGGACAGCAGTTTCAAGAAGAAAAAGGAAAAAGGACACCTTTAGGCTTGGAGTTTTGGCCCGATTTTCTAGACATGTTCCTAAAAAGCCTTGAGGGACTTGCTCACCAAAATTGAGCAATTTTTGACATGTTCTTGTTTTTCGACATTTTTGGGCCAAATTGCATAAAATCTTGGGCGCCGCCATTTCAGTTTGAAGCATCCTCAAATCTTGAGGATGATGTCATTAGATGCCATAATTTCATGGGCAGGTCCTCAGCAATTTTCAGAGCATTTGGAGATCATTCGCCCCCTCAAAACGGCGAAAAATGCCCTCTTTTTACACATTCTGCCCGCCATATCAGCAGTCTGCTATTTCCTGGTTTTTTACACACAGGTACAGTTTTGGAGGACTTCTAGGCATCAGATTGAGATGATTTTAGTTGCGTCAAAAAGTAGACAGAGAGAGCTTTCCAACGAGCTATCATGAGCCTCGTTTCGACATCCGGAAGGCTTCCAATTGCCTCCAGCAAGTCAGGGGACCTTTTTCAGACATAAATATGAAGTATTTTTGTAATTTTTGAACCTCAAAAATCTGCTTTTCCCAAATGTGCGTTAAGCTATTTTTACACTTGGGAAATGATGTAAAGTCAATATAATTTCCGTTTTTAGCAATTTTTTAGATATTTTATGGGATATTTTGTGCCTTGGGCTTTGCAAAGCCTCAAGGACAAGTTTAGATATTTTGACTTGGCCAATGGGATAGCTAGTTGCTCCATGAGGTTTTCCTCACTCAAGCCTATTTATTCCACAAGGCTTCATTGTAAACAAGAGGCTGAACTTGAGAGAAGAATTAATACATTGGTCATATGAGCTTTGAAGAATACACTTGTGTTATGATTTTTGGACTGCCTCTTGGATGCTTTTGAGGAATGATGAAGGATTGGTGATGGATTCCATGACATGGTAGAATGGTATAGTGTTTCTTGCTATGTTTTTGTCTTCTAGTTTTCATCCATAATACATGCTTCTTGCTGCTATAGATCAGTAAATATTAGTTTTGAGATATGCCCATGGAGGCACCTCAAAATTCCTGAATCTTCATAGCTTGATGTTTTCTTCTTCCTTAGTTATGCTAAAGAATTCTTAACTGCTCTTTAGTAACTTAAGGATAATGTTTGCTAGTTTTATTTACAAGTTCTATGCATGTTGAGTAGTATGTATGGTGTGCCCTTCCTACCTATAAGCTGTCCATAGTTCTGTCCATAAAACTTTCTCTTTGACTGATTAGTTGATCATCTTGTTGAACCAAGGAGGCCTAGTCCCGATCTAGCCCTTTGCCTAAAACTATGAAAGCTTGTTTGTCAAAGTGCCCAATGACTTAGAGACTATGTTTAGGCATTTCGGCATAGTATTTTGAGTTGTTAGTCCTTCTTATGTGTTTTCCCCAAAGTCTGATAGCCATTTCCCGAAGTTAGAAGGTCTTATACTTCTATGTATGGCTGGAATGTTTGATTTCTATGTATTAAATTAGCTCATAGTTACATTTAGCATGATTAATGGCTTGCTATAAACATGTTTATGTCTGCTATCAACTAATTACACTTGAAATCCCTCGTCTTTCACAAGCTTGATGTCCATTTACTCCATTCTGCCCAAAGATCCCTTCTACCGTGAATCAAATCGGCCCTACAACAACCTTTCATCATCATCTCATAGCTTCCTTGACCTGTTTGACCCCATAGCCCAATTTATCTACATATTGTTATCTAGTTTATATCTTTGATCAATTTTATCCCTCACAAACTTAAAAAACCAAAAAACCAAAAACTCACTTCATAACTAGCCTAATATCAGAAAACCATAAGCAAACACACCGACATCTTTTACACATATAGAGAGAGCCCTCTCTGAGTCCAGGAAGGCTAGGTCCTCGAGGCTCCAAAGCTTGGTTTGATGTTACATCGTCATTTGGCTCGCCAATCGGCCAAATCACGGGAACCTAACACTCTCTATAGAGTTACTTCAGATTTGTGGCCTTTTAAGCTACTACATAGCACTAAATAACACTATTATGATCTCTCATTCCCACTCTCATTTTCTGTGGTTGTACTATGGAACCAAATGTAATTAAATAGAACAAAACCCATTCTCCTCTAAGTGGCCTAGTGTTAATGTAACTCAATAGCCAACTAGGGGTTAGATTTGACTCCTTCAACTTTAAATTATAGTTACAAATTTGAATATTTTATAATATTTTTCATATTCCACACATGGATATCCTTTCATGCATGTGTAACGAAGGATGGCATGGAATCCACTTGTACCATGGTGGTCAAACACAATAGGTCAATGTATGGGAAGCATAACTTTTTCATATGAACTCCGATTGATGCAATTATTGCTTTGTTGGAAAGGAATCTAAGTGTAGAAAAATGTTACAGGGTCTTACACTTAAGAAATAAAGTTTTGACCCCAAAAAACATCATTTAGTTCCTTAAAATGGCTCCATAAGGTTTTGGACCCCATTCTCCAAATTGGGACATGTTGGTAAAAATGGCCCTGCAAGATAACTCCTCCAAGTTTTCCACTCTAAAAGAATTGAGATAGATGAAAAATAATACAATTATCTAATATGGATCAAGACGAGCTTACAATTATACATAAAAAAATGTTGTGATCAAAATAAAGAAGCACATATGAGAAACACATTTAAGAAAAAAGGAAAAACAAAGAGGATAATATTTGTGGTACTATTAATTAAGCTAGATGAGGAAGTGTAATGCTCTTGTCATGCTCCATGGTATAGGCCTAGAAAATAGAAGTTACTTGATTACATATTGAGCTTGTTTAATAAACCAAAAGGAGTCATAACTACTAATTATGTTGATGGATTTATTTAATCGTCAAATTATTATTTTGTATTACTACTATTGATAGACATAAATCATTGTTATTTTGTAACGATCTATTACCTTACAATTTATTTCAATTTGAGCAAGGGAACATATGTGACTAGTATTTTTCTAGTTTATTTTTATAAGTTATCATCCAATTTCTCTAAAATAGGTCAAACTTAAAATTCCTTAGAATTTGATTGCAATTGGATAGGTGGCACGTGTATCCAAATTTTATCATGTTATTTATGTGTAGATAACATAATCTAAATGAGTGTTTGGATTTTACACTCTATTTTGGTAAAAAATAGTTAAGTAGTGCTAAATAAGGGACATGAATGGGTATTGGATTTTAATTTTGTGCATTCAGTATATTCCTACCTATAAATAACTATATATCAACAAAAAAAAACTGTATTATTTTGGACACTTGGTTTTGAATTTATATGTTTAATATTATTGTGATTATGAATTGATTGGTGTTGTAAATCATGGATACATTGTGACTCTAATCATGCTCATTTCTCATTGAAGGAGAAATTAGAACATGTGGTCACAATGGAGGCTAGATATTTATTGAATATGAAGTTTGGGCCTACAACCATGTAGTAAACTTGGATGCACCAAATGAGTGTTATAATAATATGTGGAAGTGAATAAAAAATGGTTTTTCCAAGAATTCTAGGACACAATGACAATGTTTTATAATGAAGGATTGGAGGGATATTTATCCCTTAAAATATGCCTTCAAAATAAATATTGTCAAACCCTAGATACTAAAAAGTAGAAGTGCTCTTATTAACATAGAGCCAAAAGGAAAATTCCTTATGCTTCCCACAATAATGTACACCATGATATATGTGAAAATATGCATACTCCTAGATGTGCCTATATGATGTATGTTGTGGTATACAAGTTAATATGTATATCACCACGATGATGTACAATTCAGTATATAGGACAAGATATATGTCGATGGATGTGTATATATGATATACATTGTAGTATATACGTCAGTTTGCATGTCACTCTATTTTCATATGTTGCTATACATACACAATTATTAATATACCATGTTTTATCACACATCCATATTGTTGGTGAAACCAAAATCCTAGCTATATTATGCTATTATGGTTGTATTATACTCTCATTTAATACAATATCATAAATAAAACAAACACAAAAAGGAATCCATAAAGTGTAGGTACCTATAAAAAATATTAGTACTTGAGCGAAGAACGATGCTTATGCATCAGTCAAGTGACTTACACCTAAAAACCAAAATAGTGAAATGTTCAAAAATAGCAAAAATTGAAGGACAATTTAATTAATCAAACCAATATTATGCATGTTAAGATGGAAAGCCTCTTAATTGATCTAAAATGATTTCTACCAGGCTAGATATAGGTGAGATGTAACCCTTGTATCCCACATGAAACCACCTTTTCAAGGCTATATAAGCTCCAATTGTAGAGGAAAGAGTGCGATAATAAGGGATTTGTCCACTCAACCTAGGGAAGGTCAAAAGGAATTATCTAAATACCTAGGATAACCTAAAAAATAAGCTAAGTAACCTAAAAAATAATAATAAAAATTCTCAAGAATTACTTTGTCTCTTCGTTCCCCAACTAGAGTAGTTATGTCACCTTTAATTAGGATTTTTTCGTATTTATTTCCTTATAAAGTTTTGTTTTAACTTTATTAACATTATTTTTTCCATGTATCATGTATTTAGGGATTTCCATTTATGAAACCAACAATGTTTGATGTTGATTTATTAGATGTTTCCCAAAATTGGATTACAAAATGGATATCCATTCACCTAATATGATTTTGTCTTGAAATTGAAGGATTTGTTAAGGGGGGGATAATCTTAATAGTTTTCCCAAAAAAGGGTTGCATGCTATCACCTGGAAATTCCCATCTTGCATTAGAAAATAGAGTCTAGATAACTATAAGAAATTAACTATAGTGTCCATCATAATTAAAATAATAATTAGTAGTGCCTCAAATCATAAATAAAAGTTTTTTCTCGTGATAAAACATAGTAGACAATGAGCATAATTAAAATATTTTTTTTTGAAAACACAGAGAAAATGATGTAGAAAATTACAAAGGAAATCTAGATATGCAAACCAATGCAAATTTACAATGAAGCCAACTAATAACTATGCAAAATTTCTTTTTTTTCTTTTTTGTAAGTTAAAAATTCTATATTAAACTTGAAAGAATAACATTAGAGTATTTTTGGTGTTTGTCCTAGTTTTCCACTAGTGAAACCAACCTAGTGAAAAAACCACAGTTTTTGCCGCATCCTAGCATAAAGAGTTTTAAAATTCAAAAAAATTGCCAAAAGACTATACTGCAGGTATCAATATCTTGAGCATAATTGTAGCTTAAAAAACAAAGTGAAAGAGAAAAAATTGAAATTACAATAAGTTGTAATTGATATTTCAAATATTTGAAAACATTATTTTAACCTTTCTTTGTTAGGAACACAAATCGAGGAAAGTGTATAGATCCTTTCTCTTTCTACATTAATATAAAAAAATCAACAAGTTAAGAGTGTCATATTTTAATATAAAACTAAGGAGATTGAACAAAACTTAATTAGCGTATATGATACAAATGCTTAAGAATGCAAAAAAATGACTAAATTAAATAAATTTTATTTTTGAATGATTTAAAGAGCTTGTAGATTGATTGAGCTATTTCTTTTTCCTATTTATGTCAATGTAGTAATGTAGTAATGAAATTTTGGCCTTTTTTTCCAAGGGTTTTCTTCATTTAATTTTTTCTTTTATGAGTGATATAGTAGCCCAAAATTGTTTTATCATTTTTTTTTTGAAAAGACAAAAGTATTTATCCCCACCTATTCCTTATTATAAAATGTTATATAAAGAAAACCAATGTGTAAGAATTGATATAGAAAATAATAGTGTTCCATTGTTACAAAAATACTCCATGGAGGATTTTAGGTGAAGCACTCCATCTCAAAGAGGGAAAATAACTCATGCATGTGATAGATAATAATCCATGAAATTTCCCTCACTCAAGAGTAGATAACCCCATGCAAAGAGCATAAAATCCCACTAATTATAGCATCATCTACTATGCACCCCTTTTGCAAGTATGTCATTTGTCATTGTAATAAATAACCCCCATCTAAAATAGGCCCAAACCATATTTTCCATGAACTGTTAGCTTTTCATTGTATATTAGCAAAAGTTTAGAAAAACAATGGATTTGTAAGAGAGGAATATTCCAAGAAAAGTTCTCTTGGTGTAGGTGTAAGTGAGTTATAAAACATATATTTACCTAAAATATAAAATAAACTAGGTACTAAAATTGAAGGAGGTAACAAATGTTTAATATCGTTTAAAAAATATAAAAACTAAAACCAAATATTTTTAAGTGAAAGTACACCTCTTTTAAGTTAGGAATATCAAAGGTTATTCTCTCTCACATTCATGGAAAGGTTCCTCAAGGAAAGTACACCAACCCTAAATATCAAATGTAAAAAAAAATCATAAATAACATAATTACTAACTCGATGAGAACTCCAACCTAAAAATAAGGGCTTTAGTCTTAAGAGCCCATGTTTGTGCATCAAAGTCCAAAATCAATCCCCAAAAAGCAATGCTATTACTAGCATATTTTTTTCTCAAAGTTAAAGTTAGAAATGTTTACATTTGTGGTCTTAAAAATATGTGATATTGCTAACAAAAAACTTGAATTCAACCCCCAAATTCAAAAATGGTGGAGAGAGAGAGAGAGAGAGAGAGATGCACCATTTTTGAATTTGGGGGTTGAATTCAAGTTTTTTGTTAGCAATATCACATATTTTTAAGACCACAAATGTAAACATTTCTAACTTTAACTTTGAGAAAAAAATATGCTAGTAATAGCATTGCTTTTTGGGGATTGATTTTGGACTTTGATGCACAAACATGGGCTCTTAAGACTAAAGCCCTTATTTTTAGGTTGGAGTTCTCATCGAGTTAGTAATTATGTTATTTATGATTTTTTTTTACATTTGATATTTAGGGTTGGTGTACTTTCCTTGAGGAACCTTTCCATGAATGTGAGAGAGAATAACCTTTGATATTCCTAACATAGAAGAAGTGTACTTTCACTTAAAAATATTTGGTTTTAGTTTTTATATTTTTTAAACGATATTAAACATTTGTTACCTCCTTCAATTTTAGTACCTAGTTTATTTTATATTTTAGGTAAATATATGTTTAGGTAGAACTCTCTCTCTCTCTCTCTCTCTCTCTCTCTCTATATATATATATATATATATATATATATATATATATATATATATATATATATATAAGCTTAAATTGATATTTTTATTAAGCCACGACCTTAAAAACTATGCCAATTGCAACCAAAATCTTGATGATCAACCTTTGCATTGAAAAGTAGTGTTACTAGTAGTGCCCCTTTTTTGAACTTAAAATTACAACATTTTTGGAACCATGGCTTTAAAAATGGTATTTTTGCGAAGAAAAAAAAAACCATTAAATCAACCTTTTAATAAGTATAAAAGTGTTGATCATTAGGAATGACCAAATCTCAATGATAACATTTGAGGGAGCAATTTACCCACATCATTTTATAGACATAACACTATTCCATATAAATGAATTATCAAATTAAAGAAAATGAGGAAAAATAGAAAAAGAAAGGGTCCAAGTTAGGGCCAGGCCTTAGATATTCAAAATAATATAATACACATCAAAATAGAGATAAGTAAAGTTTTAAATCATGAATTTCTAGCACAACTGTAAAAATAGTTTCACACATTTGGATAGATTTTTTTTTATGGAATGCATTCATAAAGAAATTTAAAATATAATTTCATTCAAACTCATTTGTATGAAAAGAGTTACATTCTTTCAATCTCAAGCTTTATACTCAAATTCAAAAGATTACAGTAGACATGAACTCTTGATAGTTCTTTGCATAGCCTTCTTGAAAAAAATATACAAGTGTTCAAATAAAAGTCTTTAATATCTAAAAAAATTAAAATGCTTTCGTCTATTTAGGGATAGGGATTGGGCTCTTGCAAACCATAGTGTGAGGAAAAATATTAGAAGAGAAGAGAAATAACAATTAGGAATCAACCTTGATACTTGGAAATCTCCATGGTAAAGAAGGTTCAATGGTTATTATGTGAGAAAAATAAAGGTAGGGACCAAATTAGACAATTTACTTATAGTGCTGGGAAAATACTATCTCTATATTGAAGGCTTATTCAAATTTAAAATATTGGATGTAAGCTAAAAACCTAATCGCTGGAACCATCTATAAATCACCTTGAAGTATCCACTTTTTCTAATGTATCTTTGAGCCACTGGTCAATGTATTCCCGTAAAGGTGAAACAATGAATTCTTGTTTCACCCTAAATTCAAGTAACTCATCTTCAATATCCTTAAAATCATAGCCAAATTGACATATTATATCACTTTATTCTTTGTTCTTGCTGACGAAATGAATTGACCAATATCCATTTTTTTCTTGGGGAAATCAACGAGTTTGTTGAAGTAATTCCCCCATATGATTGTGAATACATCCATACACTCCTAAATTTGTTCTTGATTTAACAACATAACATCCAAGATTAAATTGGGACACTCCAATTCCTTTTCTACCATGGTTAAATCAAGGAATATATTTCTCAGTCTTGTCTTAATATTGGCACACTTGGAAATTAATTCTTGGAGTGTCTTAATTCTCTCTTTCCAACAAGCTTTTAATTATTTACTTTTCCCTCGGAAGGAATATTTGGTTCTTTTCTTTGGGCCTCATTCATATTTAACACCTTCATAATAAATGCGGTTAATGACTTTATAAAACATATCATCATTTCCCAAGTCCGTTTGTAAGTATTCAATGAGGGAATTAATTCTGATGGATAGTTTGACCAAAACTGTGAATAATTCCATTCTTCAAATATTGCACCGATCCTCTTATTAAGATTATCAGCCAACTACTACCATTTTTTGACTAGCAAACTTGATGCCTCTTTAATTATCGATCTGCTTTCTAGGACGTTTTTTTAAAACTTGGGTTGGTCTAATTGTGGATATTGGTTCAACAAATAATGACTTTCGTAAAAAAACCATGTTCAAATCCTTTATTCTTTGTTTTAGTACTATATTTTTTATCACATGTTTAGATACTGAAAGTTAATGCGTCTCTGGTTTCCTCATGAAATTTATACAACTTGGAGAGATTTATTCCTTTATTTTCTATATCTGAATTGAATTTATCAATAACTTCCTCATTTTTAACATTTACTTTTTAAAATCGTATTTTCTTTGAATTTTTATTATAGACTACTTGGTGCAATCTTACTCGCTCAATTTCAAAGTAAATTGGCTTTTGTTGATAGAATTCCTTAGCAATAAATTTGATTTCAAGTGCTTTCGTTTCTTCGTAATTTGATATTTTTGGTGTCGCATCAATATTGTCTATCTCCATAAATTGAACATTAACATCTTTGGGTGTGCCATGGGTGTTTATTCTTTTGTTTGAATTGAATCCAACAATGTGGGTTTTCTCTAAATTAAATCTTGGGTGATTTGAATTAGCACTTTCTCTAGCAGCATCACCATTATTCTTCTTTAAACCTTTTTTTTTAGATTGGTTCCTCGATGGAGATGTTCTCTTTTGAGATTGTTGTAGTGGTGGAACCAACAATTGCAACAGAGTGTCTATGTTGTCTATGGGGTCTATTAGTGTTGTGCATGGTACTAGTATCTTCATGAAATACATTACTATCATCCCCACCTTTAGCTTTCCTTTCTTAAATAACAACACCATATAATATAATTTAGATGGCCATGAAAAATAATTTCAGGGTCGAAAACCTTGACTACTTCTAACTCCCTTAAATTAAAATTTTCCATGTAAATTAAAAATTCATTAATAATAGAAATATTCCTAATGCTATAATTTCCAAGTCTAATGGGAAATATATGTATGTATTTGTTTTTCCTTTTCCATTTAACAAATGTGGCCAATACTTGTACCATCGACACACTTTTTCTAGGAATAACTTGTCACAACCATAGATTGGAGGCATGAGGGGCTTCCTTTCAAATACAAAGAGGTGAATATATGAAAATTTCTCTTGCATATAAAAAGTATTTTTCTTTCCAAAAGGGTGAGAGCTTTAGGGGAGCTTTTTCTAGTGGAAGGACCAAACAATTTTTTTCCACATTTTGAAAGAAAGAAATTTTATTTTGGATGAAAATGGAACTGGACTTTGTGTCTCTAGCGTGACAGGTACCCAAATAAAAAATAACTCCCTTGTGCATCAAGTAGTGTAGAACTAAAGAAAGTACTTAGTAACAATGTCGATGGATTTCTAACCAAGAATTTGTGTGAATAACTAGAAAAACTCCTTGTAGGGGCCATCTAATGCACATAACTTAATTTTTTTAGGATTAACTAGCTCATTGGTTGGTTTCTTCAAGAATTATTTATAAAACCCCTCCCTCCATTGTGGTTTGTGAGGAAGGCGTTTTCCTCTGCTATCGTTAAAATTTTACTGGAATTTAGGAGTCAAATCATATTTTTGAATACAATAGGATTTATAGGAATGGAGATCTTAATAATTGTTGAGATTTGTATATCTCTTTTCTTGATGTTTGTAATGTTCCCAATTTTAGCCTCAAGCTAAAATGGAACATTATAGTTAGCATATTTTTATTTTGTTAAATAAAATGGGTAAGGATGCACCTTAACCCCTTTTGATGGAGAAATAACACTCCTTGTGTGAAAGGAGGGATAATAAAGAAGTTGGATTGAGCACCACATGGTGTGAACAGGATTGGATCAAGAAGGATCTAGTCATTTTGACCAAGTCAACTAAAATTGTCTAGATACATTGCACCTACTTGGACAGCGCAGTTTTAGTGGAGGCTTCACTTGGTTGAGCTAGAAGAAAGTGTGAATGGGACCCATGGTGAGAAAGGTTCCTTTGCTTTAAAAGGAGGAGATGGCAGCCCATTTTCATTATGAATTAGCTTATCATTTTCGTTGGGTCTGCAAGACTTGCATCCTCGGGTTGTTTAGCAGGGTTTGTGGTGTTCTTCACCCAAGGGTGTTCCTGGTCGGGAATCCCTACTTCTTCCTCAAGGAAGGAGAGGGTTTGAGCTTCATTTCCTCACTCTGGCATTGCTTCTCTCTGCAGCTACAGCGTTATTTCTACAGTAGATTAACGTTGTGTTGCTAGGTGCAGCAACAGAGGAACTTATAGAGCCATCCTTTGGCTTATTCTTCAAGGGAGATCTTGCATATTCTTTGGAGGAGCAGCTGAGGTGAATCCCAAGAATAATTTTAGATCTTTGGCATCAGGCCAAGCACTCACCATCTCTCACAGCGCAGTCTTGGGCAGATACTGCGTTATTTTCAGAGGTAGTTGCTGGGAGAGCCATTTGGGCTCACCGGGAGGATTGTTCTTGAGTAGAGGGATCAGCCTTCTGCTGAAGAGCATTATCGGAGGAGGAAATCACTGTTTCAGATCTTTCATAGCCTCATTGTATATTTTGATTTAGCTGCAGTGACAAGTCAGATTGTCACATTGTACAATTTCCGGCATTTCTAGCAATCCCTCCTAGATTGGCTAGAAATCTTGTATTGGAGCCCATTCTTCTTTTCTTGGGCATTTATTTATATATTTCAGTCACATTTCATGTATTAATTCCCATAGCAGCAGCTACACTCATTGTGAATCTCTTTGTAACAAAACATCAAACACTTTGCATGCATTAGAGAAAACCATGAAACAAACTCCATTCCATATTTCTGAAAGGGATGAAAATGTGTATGATGACATGCTAAAGGCAATATCCCTATTATATGAAGGGCACTCTTCTATTTGTGATGACATGGAGATCCCTCTTTCAAAAGAAGATAAAAATCCATGGTCTCTCATTGAAAGGGAGACATACTCACATATTGATGAAGAGAATGTGCATGACAGAATCCACAGCGCTGTCATATTGGAGGAAGATCCAACACCACATGGAGATGATAGGGGATCCATTGCTTCTATGAGAAGAGTCCTTGTTTCTATGCAAGGGATTCCAAGTATTTTAACATGTGGGAACCATGGCACAATTCTAGAGTTATTTGCAACAACTTATGGGGATTATGAGATGGAGGAGGAAGAGAAGGATCAAAAGCAAGGGTTGAAGCTCCCTTATCTATTCCAGAAGGTCTTTACACATGAGGGAGATACTGTACAACGCAGAGAAGAGAGGGAAAAATCAGTCCTCTTATACATACATTCCACTTTCGAGCTTAATGTCTCACTATGTGGAGGTATTCCACCTAGGAGGCCACCTGATCTAGAGTTGATGAGAGACATCTTGTCATTTGGTTCACCACTCTTGGATTCCGGGGAGGTGAAGACATTAGAGGATTCCAACACAGTGCAAAGAGTTTGTGATAGACCCAGGGAGGAGAGAGACACTCTCTCATTTTCAGCATCACCCACTCTCATCAGTTGTACTACGCTGACAGAATTTGCTGCAGGGATGGAGGATTGCATCTACATGATGTAGGATGACTGCTCCACATATTTGATGAGGAGGAGGATACTTCCTTTGGGGAAGGACTCTTTCACACATGGGAGTAGATGGAGGTTACTCATGCTTACATTGCCCAGGATCGAGAGATTCCTTTTGGATGACAGCCTCTTATGGGAGACTAGCTTCCCAGGATCACCATTATTATTTGAGCATGAGCAGCTGCATGATTGGCATGGAAGCATTTTGGAGGATGACTTTTACATAGGGGATGTCAAAGTAGCAGGCAGCAGCGTGAGGGGAGCATCACATTGCAGATCACCAGCGTTGTCTATAAGGAGGATGGATCCAGGTTGGAGGACTCAGCTTTTGGTTGAGTATTCCCAGGATCTTGGTGCATGCGTGTTTCTTGATGACCAGGAGGGAGATGACAGATACATGATGGATGATGTGGTCATCTATTGTTATGGCAGGGTCTTCTTGGCTAGAGTTTCTTGTCTCAAGGATAAAGTATTGCATGCAGCATGTTATCACTCAGGTTTTCCTAGAAGTTGTGTAAGAGGAAAGTATACCCGAGGTAACCACAAACCAACCTTTTAGATGCAGAATCTAGCCAATCTGCATCCAGAGAGGGCTCTCTCTTTATGATTTATCTTTGTTCTTGGAAGGTTTTAGGCTAGTTATAGATTCAAGAGTTTGTTTTGGGAAAATGGTGGAATCCACAAACTAAGGGTAAGGTTGAGAGCTTTCAGTCCATTGGGCTATGGAGTCAAAGGATGGCTTTACTGGATTTCTATTCTAAACACAAGATGGTATTACAGGGCAAGATAGCTAGACAAAGAACAATCCTTAAAATTTAAAGTGGATGGGATGATCTTGAAGGGATGAAAGGCAGCTAAGAATCTTTCACCATGTTCAAAAGAAAGAAGTGAAATGACTACAAACAAAGAGCAATGAAGGATTCTTTATTATAGTAATCAATAATGTTTAAATTAGCAAAGCAGGAGCATTTAAGAATTCATGCTTATAACTAATTTAGAAGAAAACATTAAGAATAACCACATTTGAAAACAGAGTACAATTAAGCAAATTCTGTTTCAATCCTTTATATAAATTATTCAAAAATGGATAAGATGGTATTATAAACTAATATAAAATTTCAGACAAAGGGTCGAAACACTTATTGAACTGTAGTCCAACACATGAATCCTACAACAAGTCCAGTGCTTTAAATCGTCATCCAGTAAGCCACAAGTAAATTTCTCCAAAAGCTTTTATTCCGAAAATCTCAATGTTACAGCAGAGTAATAGAATCCACCCTCAATGCTTCCAAGAGTGGAGTATTTATACAAATTCTAAACTAAAATATCTTGAAACAAATATCAAAATTGGTTCACAAATCTCTCCAACTATTTTACATAAATAGAACTTAATTAAAGGACAATCAAACTAATGCATCTATTTGGCACTATTTTGTATGGATAGGTGATGAAAAAGAGGGGAATTCGAATTTGATCCAACTCTTAGTTGATGATGAGGCATCCAAATCACTAACTGCTTCCTTTCTTTGTGCATTCTGCTCCAACAATTCTGCAAAATTGGGGTCCAATGATATCTTTGTATTTCTCAATCCGTAATAGATATGTAAAAATTGAAATAGGTTATTGTAGATAAATATGTTTTTGAGATAAACCTCTTTCACGTTCCTAAAATTCCTCTCCATCTGTTCACAATAGGCTCTGCAAAAAGATGTGTAAAACAGAGTTTTACAGAGTCTGAAAAATAGCCTCTAAAGATGTGCATGTATCTCTCAGCCTGAAATCACTGTGGAAAAAATGAGATAGGTTTTTGTAGATGGGTCTCTTAGGAATAAAAACCTCCTTCAGTTTTGTAAAATGTATTTCTAATTGGCCACAATATTCTCTGCAAAATGATGACTTAACATGAGTTTTCTGCAAAAAGTGCTTTCCAACATTGTTTAATATGTCCAAAACCATAATGGTTGTTAGAAACGTGAGAGAGGTTTTTGTAGATGGACCTCTTAAGAACATAAACCTCCTTCAGTTTTGTAAAATTCATCTTGGATTGATCACAATAGTTTCTGCAAAACTATGACTAAAATATGCAATTTCTGCAAAAATGTTCCTTCTTGTTATGTTTTTTCATCTTTTTCCTTTCTTGCTCTTTTGACTATTTTACTTTCACTTTAGACAAACCTCACTATTGGTGAAAGTATTCTCATCTCTTTTTACCATTTTACTGCCTTCTGTATTTACTTTTACTGTTTACCTTTGACTGCTCTGTAACTTCATTTTAACTGTCACTGACTTTTACCTGATACACTTTAACCATTGATACTCTTTAGTTGTTATGCTTTCTAACCTCTGTTTGAATAGATTTGATAAAAATATTGGAGTAAACAAATCTTATGACTAGTATTAAGACTGTTTATCCAAGGATGTGATCTTCTGATTACCTCTTCAGGGGACAACCGAGTAGATTTTTCAAGCAATTCCCCAATGGACAAGGTAGTGAGGTTTTGACCAGGTTCAAAATGGAGCATCACATTGATAGCTTGGGGAGTAATGGGGAAAAGAACACTCTGGTCAGGGGATATTACAGCTCTTTGAGTCAGATCATAGTTAGAATGGAAATAGTGGATAATTTCTGGGAAAGAAATGACTGAGGGGATGAGATATCTCGGGAGATTGGATTCCCACAACCCAATGACATATTGCCCCTTTGAATAATCATCTCTGCAGCGACAATAACTCAGAAGGGGACTTTCATCAAAATGCAAATATTTAATCTGAAAATCTTTATCTACTAAAGGCAAATATTCTAACTCTCTGTGGGGGGCATTCAATGGAGTCACATTCAGGGTTGCCGGGGCTTCCATTTTGGTTCTTGTGGATTCAAAACGAAAGTTTCTGGGTTTTCTTCATAGGCCGGGTGCAATTTCAATTTAAATGAAGGAAATTAACACAATTTCAGTTTCAAGGGAACAATTCATAGTTTTAAAACCTCAGGGAATGATCTCAGTGATAATATTTAATCACTAATCCAGTGGAAAACGAGGAAAACAGACTTTCTTTTGGAGTTTCTGAGCGCTATAAGATAAATACCTGTTCTTGGAGGAAAACTGGCTTTTAACAGGTATCAGGCGGTAGCAGGATGATGCTTGAACATAGGTCTGGCGAAATTCTGGAGCGAAATCGAATTGAACAGTGGATTTCAGTGGAAATTTGAAATTCGTAGCGGAAAGCACAGTCGCGTTCAAATGATGAAAATGACATAAAAACACGCGAATTTGTTTTATTTCCAAAGTCAAAAAGGGGGTTTTTAGTTTTTCGAGGAGTGACGTCACTTTGGTATGGGCTAACGTGGGGCAGGGGGGCCGGTAAGCAGTAAGTGGTAAGCGGTAATCCCCGCACCGCTTACGAGCAAAGGCGGTATTAACTGCGAGGGCAGCGATTCCACAAAGTTATCGACACGTGGACGGGTGACTAGTCAAATACCACCCATCCCCCGCTGGTTAAAACTCTGACAAGGGATGGCTAGCGGAATGAATGCTAGACGTAGATCTGTGAAGGAGCGATCCGATGGTGGAAAGGACGAATAGATGACGGAGGTTTAATGTGCGGGCCCGGCGGGGTTTTAAACGCGATTTACATTATTTAAACATCCCGGGGCATTTCTAATTGGTGAATGAGGTTTGTTATTAACTAACTCAGATAATTAGTTAATCCCGCTATATAATGGAAATAGGGGTTGCGGTGGGTTTTAATCATTGGGGAAATGCCAGGTGGATGAGCCACGTTGGCATAAAACTTCAGATTTATTTTTTTGGTATTAAACATATAAACCATATGTTTAAAGCTTTTCGGATATATGTTTTTTATTTTATTATATGGTAAATTAACAAATGTAATTAACTTACCATAGGGGCGGGTTTATAGTATAATGATAAATTTAACCAAAGGGCTATAGTGGGTTTTTATTTGAATGCGCGGGGAAATAAACACTTTGGTTAAACTTTATAATAGAGGGGTTTTTTGGGTTATTTATAAAAAAAGGAGTTATATACTTAGGATAGGGTATTTTACTAGGGATTTAGTAAATAGAGTTAAATGTAAATATGGAAAAGGACAAGGAAACTCAAAATATTTTTGCACATCTAAGAAAGTGAGAACTTTTGAAGTAAATTGCAATATCTTATCTTCAATACTTAAACTTAGAATAGCAAGTTATCATGAGGGATTTTTATGGAGTTTTGCATGATTTTCCTAAGTAAAATGGGATTTTACGTAGGACAAGGTTAAAGATGGATGATTATAATGATGAATTATCTCAAGTACTTAGGTCTTTTTGATCATTAGGCCGAGGGTCCGGTCCCTCCAGAAGTCAAGGAAATGCCTTGAGCCCCTTTGATCTCCAAATACCTTAGTACTTTGGGGGAAATTAATAAAACTTTTGAGGGGAAAGTGATGAGGGAAGTTAATGAGTTTGACTTTGCTTGCTATGATTTTCCAGTGTATTTCCTACTTTAGTATTTGTGATGAAAGTAAAGGATCAAAAGCATGTAGCAGCATCATTCATCAGATAACACTTTGCAGCACCATCTACCTACCCTATCTACTACTACCATTTTCTCTTCTTTATTAGGGTGCATTTAGACTTGCAAACCCTTTTCAATCTTCTTTTCTTTTACAAGGCAAATCTATCTAATTCTACACTTATTGCATCCAAGGGCTCAGATTAAACTGTTGAGCACCTTTTATTATCTCTACCTATCTACTTATCTGCCAAGATTAAACTGTTTGGTCAGATATTTATTCTCTATTCTACAACATGAAATTGAAAAATGAACTAGCCAAGCTTAAACAGTTTGACTATTCATGAATTGTGGCATAAAATACAAGTTGCACATAATTTGTTTATTACATCAGAGTAAAAAGTATTGGCATTTAGACTTGCACACTTTCCTTGGCCTTTCTTTTTGATGGGGTTCATTTCTTTTACTTTTTGGCCATTTTTATTCTTTTTACCCTTTGATTTTTCTTTTAGGGTATACCCTCTTTACATTTTTTAAATTATTTGATTTTTTGGTTTTTCAAGAATATGGAATACCTTTGCTCAAGAAAAAGGTTTGAACATATTCCATAGTTCAATCAACACAATCATGAAAAATGACACCTATTGGTATAGGAGTCTAACACAGCACATGTGGACTTTCTAGCTATGCACTATGATGCATACTTTGCTTTGCTAGAAGAGTTCATTTGGGAGGGAATTCAGCATGATTTATATCAAGATATGGATAGATGCATAGCTCGAATGATTTTTTAGTGGTTGGCACAACCATTTCCCTACTCATTTGAGGTGAGGGAGAGCATTCAGATGAGTCATTTCAGCTCAAGGACCGGAGTACATGGTAAAGAAGGTATATGTTTCCATTTTGTTTACCTTTCTTTACTTTATATGAGAAGCTTGATGAGCTAAGGATGATCACATCTCCTTATGCTCCTTATTATGATGTACTTGTGGCCCATTGCAGCAATGGGAGTGGCTATTTTTATGATGGTTTGTGGGGGAAGCCACATATTTCTCGGTGTGCACCATTGACACCAATTTGTATTTTCATGTTTTCATCTTATGAGATGTTTGTGGTAGTAAACAAGTGGATGGGAAAGCACTTGTTGTCTTTAGTTTTGATGCAAGCAGGAGGTTCACTGCACTGGTCCCATGAGTATAGTAGTGACCCACTCTCTAGTTGTCTTATGACAAGTTGTTGCATATTGCTTCCTTGTGTTGATGATGGTTGTACATTCATAGGGAGCACTACTTGGAGAGTGTTGGAGGCATGGGGACAACCCATTGGGATTATGATTCTCCCTTTTTCACATGTTGTATGTTTCAGGAGAAACCATGGGCATACCATGATTGCCATGTCACTATTTTTCTCTTCACATAGGAGGAGCTATTGGGAGAGAATGCGTTATTGGAGGAGGCACTTCATGGTTGATTCATTTTATGGGGAGGCTTGGGCCAATTGTGGAGGCCATGAAATTTCAGCCCAATATCAGTAACCCCCTCACACTTATCATAAATGGAGGGAGAAACTACTTGGATGGAAAAATATAAACTCTCCATTCAGCCCCAACATATTGCATAGATCCGGGGTTGAGAACTACTTTGTTGACCTACTTAGGATGGCTCATTTCATTTGGATGATTGCATGGGTGAAGGATTCACTCATTGGGAATAAGACTTCCCATGTTTTTCATCACTCCTACCTTGAGGAGGCCATTGAACCACAAGGAGATTTCCACTTGCACCTTCTATTATCTCATGATGTATTCTTTGGTTCTACATACTTGGAGGGATACATGGAGGATAGATTTATTGCATACCTTGATGAGATATGGTGGGGTCTATTGATGAGGAGGCCACAAGAAGATGGGGAGAAATTTTGTTCTCTCTATGCAGTTGCTTGAGGACAAGAAACATGTGGGAGGGGAGGACTGTAATGTTCCCAATTTTAGCCTCAAGCTAAAATGGAACATTATAGTTAGCATATTTTTATTTTGTTAAATAAAATGGGTAAGGATACACCTTAACCCCTTTTGATGGAGAAATAACACTCCTTGTGTGAAATAAGGGATAATAAAGCAGCTGGATTGAGCACCACATGGTGTGAACATGATTGGATCAAGAAGGATCTAGTCATTTTGACCAAGTCAACTAAAACTGTCTAGATACATTGCACCTACTTGGACATCACAGTTTTAGTGGAGGCTTCAATTGCTTGAGATAGAAGCAAGTGTGAATGGGACCCATGGTGAGAAAGGTTCCTTTGCTTTATAAGGAGGAGATGGCAGCCCATTTTCATTATGAATTAGCTTATCATTTTCGTTGGGTCTGCAAGACTTGCATCCCCGAGCTGTTTAGCAGGGTTTGTGGTGTTTTTCACCCAAGGGTGTTCCCGGTCGGGAATCCCTACATCTTCCTCAATGAAGGAGAGGTTTTGAGCTTCATTTCCTCACTCCGGCATTTGGCCAAGCTTATCTCTGCAGCTATAGCGTTATTTCTGCAGCAGATTAACGTTGTGTTGCTAGGTGCAGCAACAGAGGAACTTATAGAGCCATCCTTTGGCTTATTCTTCAGGGGAGATCTTGAATATTCTTTGGAGGAGCAGTTGAGGTGACTCCTGGGCATAATTTCAGATCTTTTGCATCAGGCCAAGCACTCACCCTCTCTCACAGCATAGTCTTGGGTAGATACTGCGTTATTTTCAGAGGCAGTTGTTGGGAGAGCCATTTGGGCTCATCAGGAGGATCGTTCTTGAGTAGAGGGATCAACCTTCTGTTGAAGAGCATCATCAGAGGAGGGCATCACTATTTCAAATCTTCCATAGCCTCATTGTGTATTTTGATTCAACTGTAGTGACAAGTCAGATTGTCACATTGTACAATTTCCGACATGTCTAGCAATCTCTCCTAGATTGGCTAGAAATCTTGTATTGGATCCCATTCTTCTTTTCTTGGGAATTTATTTATATATTTCAGTCACATTTCATGTATTAATTCCCATAGCAGTAGCTACACTCCTAGAGATAGCGCTGTCACTGCTTTCTGGCATTTTATGCAGTTGCTGCATCTCTTGTATTTCATTGCTTACTCATTGGAGGAGGATTCTCATTGAATGAGGGGTTTGTTCCTCATTATATTTCTATATATTGTTGCTGAAATATTCATGTAAATTATGGCTGTAATATATTTCATCTTTTTTTGTATTCATATTTGTAGATTTTCATGATTGTGTTCATGTATTGCTGTAAGCTCTCTCATTGAGCAATTGCTGAGAGATCTAGTTTTGGGGAGATATGTATAAGCCCTCTAGGCTTATTTCTTTGAGCTAATATTATGGGATAGTCATGTATGAAGAGTAAACAAGGGGATCCAAGTCCCAGTTCAGCTTATTTTTGCATTGGCTTCCTTATACATCATCCTTAAAGACCACATTTCAGAAATTCCCGAAAAAGGAACATTACAATGTTGAAGTTGTCAACACACCATGAAACCAATTATGAAAAATCAAAGACTTCAAGAATGCATCCAATGTGCACAATGCCTGAGGTTCAATATTTGTTATTGTTTTTCTCTCTTGGGTTGAGCCAATAATACCATCAATAGGCTATGGACCATTGGAAATCATGATTCTGACATGCAAGAGTGTTAAGGGTCTGTCCATAAAAGGGTTCTTATATTATGTTCAACAGTCTTGTTTACTACTTACTAGGAATGTCAAATGGTTGGATGAACTAAGATGTGGCTAATCTATAATATTTGATAATATTGGGTGTCTTATAAGCTTCGTTTTGTGAATACATGCAAGGAGGTGGTTAATAAAGAAAAATTAATGTTTTTATTCTAAAAGAGAACCACATCTCAATAAGAAATGTGCATAATCTAATGCAAAAGATATCTTTAGTTCTACGAAGTATGTGTTGTCCTTAGTTATTTAATCCATCTTTAAAAATATACCAAAGAAAATGAATATGGAATTCACGATGAAAGTGCCAGATGAATTGAAGAAAAAGAGGGTTGACAACCCGCATATGAAAAAATGACTAAATATGGTGGATTTTTGGGTTGTGAGTAATGCATGAGGGATTGGATAAAAAGGTGTTTGATAGCTCACATATGTAAAATTGAATAAGTATGAGAAAAATATAAAAAGGTTGGGTATAGTATAGAGTAAAATAAAGGGAAAATCGATTAATAAATGTTGGTCAATAAGTAGTGCCACCAATATCACTATATATTCTTTTAGATTCCTTTTCAACAAGAATTTTCAATCCACACTTGATTGAAAGAACTGAGGGGGCTATGCTCTAGAGGGGACAATACAGAAAATAAACCATGAATATGATGATCAAATTAGAGATAATTAACCAAAATGATTCATGCATAGTCTTTTCCAAATAAATCACATCATTGAAGAGAGCATGATGTTATGGAAGAGAGTATTCAACTAGTGTTGCCATTCTTTTTCTAGTCTATTATTTTTGAACTTCCTAGCATTAGTGTAAAAATGTTTTTGTAGGAGGTTTTATAAACTGGGCCCTTTTTTCATTTTTTGAATAATGGTGATGCGAGTATCATCATTCTTTTCCAAGGGCTATTTATGTTCATGTAGTAACAAAATTTTTCTTTTCCTTTTTCAAGGGTTTCTTTTATTTTTTTATTTTATTAGCTACACAATACCTCCAAATTATTTATCACCCACTTTTGTTTTTGTTTGTTTTTTTTTTGTTTATATATATATAGGGAAGAGGAAAATATTGATCCCCCACTCTCCATTGATTGTAAAAATATATATAAATAAAATATAAGAATACACATTGATATATATAAAAATAGAATTCCATTGTTCCAAAAATACTCCAAGGAATATTCTAGGTGAATCATTCCAAGGAATAACTCATGTATATAATAAATAAGGATCCATAAAATTTCCCTCGCTCATGATTAGATAACCCCATGAAAATAACACATAAACATGCCAAGTATATCCTCCTCTATATCACACCCCTTTTGCAAGAACTTCCGTCTTTGTAATAAATACCCTTAATCTAAAGATAGTTCCAAACGAAGATTTCCATGAATAGTAATATTTGCATGCATACTTGGAAAATTGAGAAAAAGGGTAGACTCCAATGAGAAGAAGCTTCAAAGAATATAGTGGCTTCTATTCTTAATGTATGTGCAAGGAAGTTACTCACACATATCTTTATCTCAAATAAAAAAACAGCTAGGTGTTAAAAATTGGAGGTCAAGGGTATTTAATATAGAAAATAAAAAATTCCTTCAAGTAAAGCATGGCTCTTCTAAGATAGGATATATTAGACTCTTTCACATGCACGAAAATATTCCTCAAGAAAAGCGCACCAACCCTAAATATCAAATATTCCTAAATGAAACAACAACAATAAATGACATAGTTACAAACTAATCAGAACTTCAACCTCAAAACAAGACATCTAATTCTAAAAGGCCATATTTTCATGTCAAAACATGAAAATAAACCCCCAATTATAAATAAATGCTACCAATTGCACCCTTTCTCTCATTGTTAAAGTAAAAAAACACTTACAACCATGGCCTTAAAAACTCATAATATTGCTAATAGAAAAGCTTGAATTCAACCCCAAAATTCAAAAGTGGTACTACCAATAACTATATGCATGTATTTATATTAGGGATAGTAATTGCATTTTTTTTTTTGAAGCCATGGCCTTAACAACCAAAAATATTGCAATTAAAATCTTGAAATCAACCCCTAAACTAAAAAAATGATTTTTTTTGAAGCCATGACCTTAACAACCAAGACTGTTGCAATCAAAATATTGAAATTGACCCCTAAACTAAAAAGTAGTACTACCAATAAAACCCCTTTTTTTAAACTTAAAATTGCAACATTATTGAACTTTTCCCTTAAAGATTAGTATCGTTGCAAACAAAACCTTTAAATCAACCCTTTAATTGGTATAATAGTGCCACCAATCTCACTATGTAGTCTTTCAGATACCTTTTTCAACAACAATTTTCAAACCTCACTTGGTTGAAATCTCTAACAATATGTACACACAGATGCTATGTTCTAGAGGAGATAATATTGAAAAGAAATGTGATTTTCATGATCAAATTAGACACGATTAATCAAAATGTCATTGATGTAGAGGAAGATAACACAACTAATGTAACCAGTTATTTCCACGAAATATTTTTTTATCCTTTTGGTGTCCATGTCAAAATTCTTTGTAGGAGGTTTTCTAAAATGTGTTCTTTTTGTCATTTTTGGAATACTAGTAATATTGGTATCACCATTTTATTTTACAAGGGATATTTATATTGATGTACTAAGGAAAAAAAAAATCTAGTTCTTTTTTTGATGTGATATAAGATCTCCAAATTATTTTGTCACCCATTTTTGTTTTTGTTTTCTATTGGGTGATTCTCATATCACTTATTTCTTTTTCTAATGATTATATTTAGGACTTTTTTTTAAGATATTTATGAGCAATCACTCAAGTCCCATGTTAATTTCCTTAAGTATATATAATTTAAATATAATATTATAAAATTAAAAGAGAAATTTCTTAAATTTCATGTGAATTTAAAACAATAAGAATATAATTGCCTTTAATTTAGAAAAAATAGTGAAATTATACCAAACATTTGCTTTATTTTGGTACAAATTTCTCAATTTTCACCAAATTTCATGAAGTTATTGCAAGGGGTTGATGCTCAAAGTCACCCCCCATTCCAAGATAACTTCACAACATCATCCACACTCTATGTGTAAAATTATCAAAACTAGGGATAACATGCATCAAATATCATGAAAATTGATTAAATTTCATCATTATTGTTTTATTTTGAATTTCAAGCATGGAAGGAGGTTGGATGATACTAGGAATCCACCTGAACAACCCATCCACTTCATACACCCTCACAACACCCCACCCCAACCCCACATTTTCACTCTTTGAAGTTTTTAGCTAGATTTTCCCTGAGTTTCACCAAATTTCCTTAAATTTCAATCATGAATGTATGGGATGGGGGTGGAAGGGTGGCGGGGTTTGGATTCTATGTATTACCTCCCAAATTAATTCTTTAAATACCAATAAGTTCAGTAAAATTTCATGAAATTTTAATAAGTTTTAAGCATGAATGGACGGGGCCCTACCCCTCTATTGATGCCTAATATTTGGTGAAATGTTGGCCAAGTTTCACTAAAATTAGCCAAATTTCTAGAATGAATTAGGGGGAGGGGGTTAGAAGTGATTTTTGATTTATTTAAATTCAAAGGCTAAATGACTTTAAATTTCGAGTATGAATGGAAGGGGGGATCCTGAAATTCACCTCCTTCATTCATGCTTGAAATTTAAAGAAATTTGTTGATGAATCTTTTGATTGTTTAAGATGAATCTTTTGGTATCATTTTAGATGAATCTTGTTGTGACACTCAAATTTATAGAAATTAGAACTTTTTAAGATATGGATATGTAGAAATAATATTTTTACTATTGTTAAAATGCCACAACATGACCACTTTGTAAAATTCTAGCTTTTGTTTTAGAGCCATAGTTAGGATAGGAGCTCTCAAGAAGCAATCTATTAGTAAGATATATAAGTTTTTTATTTTTAGTGTTTAAAATTAGAAATCTATTTTAATTATTTAATGTCAAGTTGAAGTCTTTAGGACTATAGCAATCATTTGATCATTCATTTTGCATTTTTTATCCTTTGACTATAAATATTTACCTATTTACTAATGCAAAGAATTAGGTTTTTTTGTGATATATTGAAATTTTGTTTTTGTATCATTGTATTGGTAAAAGGAATTGAAGTCTTGTTACATAACTAAATTGAAAAAAAAAAGAAAAAAAAAGTAAGGAAAAACAAAGAAAGATTAGAAAAGAAAAAATTAAAACGCAATAAATTGAAATAGAAAAGACATGAAAAAAACTTATAACTAATGGAAAATTTTAAAATTTCTTTCAATTGTCTTTTCCTACTTGAAACTCCTAATGTTGTGAGTACTTTTTGACAACATTATATACATGAATGCATATAATATAAATATTATTTCGAAGGCATATAATATAAATATAATAATATTATATATACTTATTATTAACATAGTATATATTACCTTTAACTTGTAACATCTCCGGTTCCACAATTTTTTTTTCTATCTATAGAACTCATACTATTCACACCCCATATACTTACTATGGTTCCTCACATTCAGACAAATATAATCTACCAACCATGTTTAGTTGTTATACTTTTAATCAAACTAGTTGTTCATTGTAATTCCTTGATCATGATTTTATATAATCATGCCTCTTTCATGACGTGAACATATGCTCTTGGGGACTAAAATTCCAATTTTGTAATTCCAATGAGACTATATGTCGATGAAACACTCCCATTTTATCTTACATGGAAATTATAGGTTAATAGTTAAATCCCACCCTTAACTATCGATAACCAATTTGTTTTCCATGTTATATATTATTTACTTATAAATCTTCTAATTCTATTTCCCCCCAACCATACAGACATTGATTTATCCTTAATTAAACATTGTGAACTATCTCTATCTTTTGAAATATATATAGTTTGTCATACCAAAATTTATCCTTTTTAGTGGAATTTTTATAATGAATATTCATTACCACCTCTATTGTACTCCTTTACCTTAACCTTACGAGGGTTCTATCTTAACGTAGGTGGAGATTTCATTTAGATTTTCGACCCATAGTAGAATTACCTATGAGCATTACCATTAAAATTAAAATTCACTTGAGTCTCATATGAAACTTTATTAAGACGATTCACTCACTTTTCAAAGTTGAATTGAATGTTGACTTGATAGGTGTCATATTGAATGTCTACCATACATATCGAAACATTACATGAGATTCACATACAGTAATGTGTTATACATATATCCACACAATCAGAATTAAAAATGTTAGTTGATCTACCATAATTGGGTAATTACTCTGGTTTAATGTGACTGCTTCTCCGTATCCAATTATACCAAACCTCTGTATGAAATTTTCCTCAGGATTGATATTCATTTAATTGATAGTACTTCGTTCAGATGGCTCATCCTTAGTATGATTGAACCCTTGAATCCGCGAGAATTTCTCCAACTCCAGATTTTATACACCTGGACGGTGAGGATTTGTTCATGGTTAAGGTTAGAGTTTCAATAAATGGTTTCGTTTTTTGTTTGGGACTATTTTTCACTCTGTGGTCTTCGTTGAGAAACCTCCCTTTTTCCTCTGCTATGCATTTCAATTTCTTATTAAGCATTTTTGTTCTCGGCTTCCCTAATCTCTCATTTTCTGTTGAGAGGAGAACTCTTTTTGGAAAACTAAGGTGAAGATTTTGTTTTCAATGCAGAGGATAACCTCATCTCTCTGTTAGGGTAAGACGTGTTTCTTTCCCTGATTTTTTGAAACTGTCATTGGTTGTTTTTGCCTTCACGGTTTTTGTATTTCGATTCCCTTCTAATTCGTTCATTGTTCTTGCCAAGAACGTCGTTTGATTTCATTGCTCATCCACCACAAGGATTTAGGTTAGGCGTGGTTTGTCAAAACTCAACATACACAGGTAATCCCTTGTTTTGAAAAACAATTGACATATAGTTAAAACTTTCCCTGTACGTGGATTTTTCTAAGCATAGTATGTAACCGTTGGTCGACTGTGACCTATGATCAGTTCTTGTTTTTTGGATTTAGTTCATAGTTGTTTTCATTATTTGTTTACATCATTTGGACTTCTACTAAGGTTACTTAAAGATATTCCTGTGAACGAGTGTCGAATGGGAATCCTTCTCAGATATCCACTGTCTGTGCTCATTCTGGAATTATAATTCAGCTTCTGCGTTTACTATGCATATTTCTTTTACACAACTTTTTTTTTCTTAGTTAAGGTTATATGTTGAGCATCGTTATATATCAATGAGTCTGACAACATTTTGGTGAAACACAAATGGCTGAAATGGAGGACTCCCTCTCATCCCTTCGTTGCCATCCAAGAGATTTCTAATTTCTGCCATTACCATACTCTATAGGTAATTTCATTACTACGACTGTCTCTTTTACTTGTTTATTTTTATCGTTAATTGTTTGCTGGTGTTTCATTAGCATTTGGGTTTTTATTTAATGGTTCCAGGGTTGTAATAATTATTCTTTTGTTCTGGTTTTTGAGTCAGCGTTTTGTTTATAAATTGCACTTAGGTCTTCCGAGCCCAGAAGTTGAAATTTATCTTTACAGAGAAATCTCGATTTCTCTTATAGAACCCTCCCATTTCTGTATCTTTCTCTTTAAATTTTAATCATATTGATTTGATAACTATGATGGATTAATAATTATTTCTCATCATTTCAAAATTTTTCCATATTTGTATTAGTTCTCTAGCTGAGTTTCAAATTACTGTAATGCCAGAAGAACACTTGTAAATTTCTTTACTTTGTACAGGAATGATGTTATTCCTCATATGTCCCATGTCTCTTCTAACCCTCTGATATTTTTAAGGTAAAAAGTTTAAATTAATTTATTTCTGTTTACGATGTACCTCACATCCTTCCATGTAATAACTAATTTTCCTCTTGTTATTTTAGGTTGGATTTTCCATCTCTGTACCCAAGGTAATCCTTTATCCCTTTGGGTTTAAAATCTATTAATTCCTTTTATTTTTATATTCATACGTCAGAAATAATTCATTGTTTTCTGCCTTGTGCAGGTACTCTCTACATCTTAATTAGTTTGAGTACTTCCAATACTAGTTTCCTATCCAATCATAACTGTGGACTTTTCCTTTTCAGGTTGGTCCAGTAACCCATTTGGGGATTTCTGATATGCTATCTCTGCATAATTTCCCATGATATTATACATTTTATTATATATGGGACAAAGTTTCCCAATTTGTATAATTTAATTAGAGTAAGGTTGAATTGGACTGTGTAACTATATGGATTTATATCCTTAAATTTACATAAATTTGTAATATATTTAGCAAACTCTTTTCTCCTTTAATAGAGTTATGTTTGAAATTCAGATGTAATAATTTTCTTAAAAGTTGTATTTTAGTTCTAGTAATAATTTGTGAGTTCGTCCTTGAAAATTATTACTGTCAATGTCTATTATGTCTCAGTTCTTGTATTAAATTATTGAATTCTACTACAACATAAAATTCACTTCAATGCTCTAATTTCATATTGACTGCCATGAATATTTATTTCCATTCTATAGTAGTTTATTCACAGAAATTCCTGATTTGTAAAATAATGCTAATACAGTCATATTATTCAAAATAAATTATGAGAGTTCACCTAACCTCAGATTTAAACCTTCATCAAGGTTTAGACATTCTGAGAGTTGGTACTCTTCATATTATTGTCTGTACAACCATATAGAAAAAGACTATATTTATTATAGACTACTCTATTAAATGTACAAACCTACTAGTTCACTGCAACTTAGTGTTTTTAACATTTCTTTCATATACAACATCTACTCTTGAACAGATTTAGTCAAGTCCCTTACTACTAATTTACTTCACCAAAACAATAATAAAATTCTAAGTTAAAATGAATTAACTGGTGCATACCAATTAAGGTAGATTAGTTTCCACCCAACATATAAGCTCTTTCTCCATATCCCCCCCTTTATCAAAGATCAAATCTTCTAGCAGTAGAACAACCTCTTGTCTACCCAAAATTTTATTATTTAAGTCTGCTTTCCCACCAGCTTGTTTCCTTAACTGTGTCCAGTTAATCAGGATGTTGTTTTCCTTTTTGCCTAGGATTTCCTTTTGTTTCTTCCACAAAAGTACTTTAAAACTAGCTTATCCTCTTTCTAGTTTTATTCCACCTCTTCCCAGTAACTTTCCTCTTTACTGGGGTAACTTTTTTAGATTTTTATCTCCAATCTAAAATTCAATATTTAATTTATTTTCTCCAAGGATTTTTGGAGAACGGGGAAAGTATTATGAACCTTATCCATCCTCATGGATTTGAATTCTTGATCTCTAATCATAATCTAGACTTTGCAAAATTAATTCCATATTTATTTTATTAAATTAAAATAACAAAATAAGTCCACAATAATTGTTTTCCTTTGGGTCCACTTTACCCTTTAGGATTGTTCAACTATCTAATAAAAGCAGAGAAAATGGGGATATTACATAACTAATATATATGAGATGTTATGAATATATTCTACAACTATAGTGAACTTTCTCTTCAGAAGTCTTAACTCTCCTTTTTCTTTTAGAATATACGACTCAATCCCCCATTACAAAATTCTATGAATAAATAATGTTTTTCTTATTTTCCAACGAAGAACACTCTTTATTTGTGTACTTAGTCATATTAAGTTTAACTATCTATTATATATTTTATAAATTCTCTGGCAGGGACTAAGCTGCCATGCAACACTTGTTTATTTATGTTATAAACACAAATCTGATCTTAATAAATCCAATCAAGGTCTATTTATGAGCGATATTGAAAACATACATCTTATATATTGAATAAAAGATTTTTCTTATGGTATATTACTTAGAATGAAAATTATGAATCCATAGATAGTTAATTGTTGACTTAATAATTTATGGTTAGAAAGCTAACATATGAAGAAAAGGTTTTGAATGGAGATATTGTAAACATTTATCAAAAGCCACAAGAACCATTTAATAAGTTTATAGAAACATTTTCGAGTCAAGGAGATTGGGTTTTCGATTTGTTCATGAGTTTAAGTAAGATTTATGATATATAAATATATAATCATACTTTAGTTTTTATCATTTTTTTGTGACTAGTGGAATCAACAACTAGGGTGGTCTCATACTTGCATGACACTTGGTTGATTTCGTCAATTACTACTATAACCACTCGGTGAACCACACCTACACCTACCATGGACATAGGTAAGTTAAAGTTTGAATCAAGGACCTCATAATATTAGCATAACATGATTTTCCAAGTGATCTACACCCTAGAGGATGATATTTAAAGGAGGAAATGGGGATGGGCTTCGATCCACTTATGTGTGCATAGATCAAAATATAATTTAGTATAATCTCTCTAGGTGCAACCACTACATCAAGGTGTCCTCATTGATCCAAGACAGGTCCTCATAGGAATTGAAGCTTGCTTAATGGTGAAAAAATTCTCACTTTCCACTGTTAGGTCCAACCCATTTTGGCTTTATTATTTTTATGTTGTTTTTTTATATGTTATTTTATTTAATTATTTTTCTTTATTTGGTGATTAGGTGCAACACTTTAATATTTCTTAAAAGTAGGAAAAAAATGCATATCTATTGAACATTATACATTACATTGCAATTTTATGAAGTAGAGGATTAATTGTATTGAACTCTTCCATAAGAAATGAAAGGAGTTGGTTTAAAAAATAAGATTTAGTTCATCAAATGTGACAAAAATGTCAAAGGAAGCCCAACAACCATTAAAAGGGTTATTTAGAAAGGATAATTTTGGACAACTTGTAGACATAGAAGACCTATTGGAAGAAAAAAATAATCTCCAAGAAGAAATTCAAGCACCTAAAAATGAAGATGTGCTTGTTGAAAATAATGAATTTGACATATTCAATAATATTCATTAGTTTTATGATGTCTTTGAAGAACATGTTCAATTTGGTAAAATATTGGCTAAATATATTTGCAATGTTTTGGATTTTTATATTTGTACATATAGAATAAATATTTATATAATGTTCTTTTATGATGAATCTTTTCAATATACTCTTTACCCGTTATCTAATATACTTTGATTTTCATCTTTATGTGAATCATCACTTTAAGGAAAATAACATTAAATATCATCATTTTTCTACATGAAATTTATAAAAATATGTAAAAATTATTATTACTACTATTTTTTTTACTAATTTAGACCATACAAATTCTTTATTTGTGTCATATGGGTGTAACACAACTAGTTGAGAGGAAAATTGTTACCCTCCCTCACTTAGATTTTAATCTTATTTTATGACAAGTTTGTTTAATTCATGACCTAATTGTTTATTGTTAAGTTGGCCTTGAGCCCTAAGGAATTTGTTTTACCCTTGGTACCATTCTTGGAATGAAGGGAAGTACACAATGGGTTCACTTTGAAAAATAGAAATGACACATCATTTTTAATAATTTAAAAAATGCTAAATTAGGGTTACAAATGAAAAACAAGAAGAAACACCATTAAATGAAAAAATTAAAAAAAGTATTTAAAAAACAACATGTGGGAAAAAATGTTGATACTTTATAACTTATAATAAGGTTCAAAATGTTAGAAAATTAGTATGAAAAAGAAGTGATTTGGGAGCACCACTTTTTAAATGGATTAATAATAACCACTACTAAAAATTTTTGTAAGCCAATATAAAATTTACATTAATAAAAATATTTAACATTGAATACATGGTGATAAAAAAGGACTGATTTGGTAGTGCAAAAATATCTAACCAAATATGTGTGTGTGTGTGTGTGTGTGTATGTAAGTAGCATCAAAGCTCTAGAAAGCAAATACAACTAGCTTTACCATCCTTTAACATTGTTTTACAAAACATTAACTAGGCAGTTGCAGTGATGTTTCCAAACGCTAAGTGATAAGCTTATGAGTACTAAAAGAAATAAATAAAAAAAGAAATTCCCTCCAGTGCATTAATACAATAGCCCAATGAATTTCGACCATGAGTTTGCTGGGTTGATGCCATTATCCACCGAATCCACTAGTACACAGAGGAAACCGAGGAGAGATGCCAAAACCAAAACCTTTGCAACTAATACAATACCTTCAATTTGAGATGACCACCAGAGAAAGGTGAGATCAATTAGTAAAGGGGAGCTCCATTAGCAGATGGAGCAATGTTGGGAGGTCAAGCTATGTTGACCGGTTGAACATTGATCACTGTAGGAGTGTTAGTGAGGTTCTCAGAGTCGGAATCAAAATCTGATACAACATACTTTTCCACAATTTGCAGACATATAAGAATGTCATCCAAGAAATAATGGATATTCCTTAGGAGTCATTTTAGATCCTCCTGACTTGCAAACACTTTAAATTATCCACTTGTTTATCTTGCAACACCAGATGGAATAAGGTTTCCAACTGTTGATAACTTGCGAAAAACTGTAAGAAACAAAATCTTCTTCTTTTAAATTTCGCAAGGTTGGGAATGCGTTTGAAATCATGATTACCCACCTTTGAATCACAGAAGTAGGCCTTGTCACCAAATTCACAAGATTCAGGGTGTTGAATCTCCTTTCAGTTCTCTAGAGGAACTAAGTGTTACACATTAATTTGTCACTCTGCCCACTTCGTGTCCCTGATCCTAAAGTTCCCTGTGATGAATCCTGTATAGTATTTCCACCTAGAAAAAATACATAAAGAATTCTTCTAAAGACTCAAAGAAAGTCACCTTGAAATATCATTGAAGAAACTTAGCTAAAACCATAAATTGACGGGTAAGAACTTTTCTCCAGTTGTCTGCCCATGCTGATAGTAGGTTGACAGTTCTACCCTAGCGTTGTCAGCGCTCTTTTGACTGAGAAAACTTCACTGAACCATTTATGGCAATGTTTCCTCAAATGGAGGAGAAACTTTGACCTATAGAAGTTTCCAGGATGATGATCTCGATGTCATTCAGGGGCTATAGGGTCTAGCTCTCTCATTTAGAGCTTTTGATCTTATCAATGGGGGATTATCCCTTGAAAAGTGGCCTTCCTCATTCTTTCATGGGCTCCTAACTCCCTCTCCATTCCTATAAATTGATCCCCATGCTTCCAATATTGGTTGGTCATTGTTGGGCTGGTATGATCATTCATTTTCCTTACATCCTTGTATTGTGATAATGCCTAAGCTATCCGAGATAAGGAGTGCTTTAAAATATTCGGTGAAGGACTGATACATTACCAAAGGGAGGCATCCAACATCAAGCCATGGTTGTAAGCTCTTCTTTCATATTTATTAATAAAACATCTGGTGTTTGATTTCTATATTTGTCCAATCATTTGCAAAAATAGTCTAATGTTCCTTGATCTGTTAGATAACTGATAGTGAATGTATGTTTTGTATTGGATTACGTTTGTTGTTTTCTCTTGATATCCTGTAGGTAATCGTATGCTACTTGTAGCAAGGGGTGAGCCTGAGAGGCTATGGATTAAGGCCATCATCAAAGGATTCAAGCATAGCATCAAGAAGAGGTAGGCCTATTCCCTTTCTCGTCTTGTTTTGGATATTAGCTAAGAAATATTGCATTAGATAGTCTCTTAAGTTGTTAGACCCACTTTAGGGCTAGAGAGATTACCTCTTTCCGTAGAGGGGATTTATCTTCACAACAGAATTGGTGACTCCGCTGGGGAGGTTTAGCCTCTTTTCCTTCCCTTTCTCGAGTTCATTTATTATTAGTTTGACCAATCATTGAGATCTAAGTCTGCTTGGGTCTCTATAGGTCTACATAGGATTTGATAGTTTTTTCAGTGTGCCAAGTCTGATTTTAGTGTGAAATTGTTTCCTATTTTTCCTTGTTTTTGGCACTCAGCGCGTTTTCCACCCTTACAGTAGCATTGATAGCACTATTTTATACAAAGCAACCGCACTGATTTTCCTTTCAGCACTGTTCTATTCATCACAAGCGCGCAAATCCTAAGGCTATGAAAAAATTAAGGTTTCCCCTTATCTTCCCAGTGTGTCTTGACCCCTGAGAAATTATGTCGATTCTGAATGACCTCTTGCCATTTTATTTGGTTTATTTTTGTTGTTTGAATGGTTGGTTTTGTTTTGAATGGTTGGTTTTTTTCTTCCCAATGTTTTGTTTGGTTGGTTGGTTTTGAATGGTTGGTTTTGTCTCTTTGACTTTCTAATGGTTAGAGTGAAGTTATAACATTTTCTAGGTTTTTTGGTCAATTTATCTTCACTTGTCACTTGTGTTTATCGTCAGAGAGTTGACAAGCTCTGCTTTAGAGTTCTAGTCAAGTTAGCTCGAACACTGTCGCGCATTTAATCTAGCTTGTTTTGAATTTTTTTCGTTTTCACTGATCATCACCGCACTTAGATATCACCTTCAATTAAGTGTCAAAAATAAGATAACAATTGTTTGATTCGAAATTTTTGAAGGGCGTATCTTATCCAGTTCCCAAATTCAAAACTGAGTAAATTGAAAGTGATTTTCATTTTGAAATTTGGATTTTGTTTCTTTTTTCATCGTTTTGAAAAAGAATGAAGTTGATTTTCATTCGTGCATTTTTGAAGCAATATTGTTTTCCATTCGATAGAAAGAAAAGTTAAAAGGATTATTTTGCATTTCTTTGTTCATTTGGTTGATTTTACTTTAGTTCACTGATTGCATTTGCATTTTGATCTTTCAAAGTAAAAGAAAAAAAAAAATTATGCATATTATTGAAAGGAGAAGCCAAAAAATTTTTTAATAAGTTTGCATTTTGGGGAATAGTGAAAGTGAATTCGATCTTTAAAAGTTGCATTTCAGTATTTTTTAACTAGTTGGGGGGCATCATTGTTTGTTGCATTACTTGCACTCTTGTTTTCGATTATTCTCTCATCAGTTTAGTATTCATCGAAATGGAAGGAATCTCTTTTAGAATTTAGCTGCATTATAGGGTTCATGTGACATCGATATTGAACCTTAAACTAAGACTTAACTAAAGATCAAATTTAAAATTCATCCAATTAACCTTAAGGAACATTTGAAATTAACGAAAACATTTATAGGTATAGGCTAGAGATTTTTTCTAGCGTCATTAAATGTAGGAGATGGCACTAACAATCTGCGTTACATTCTGGAGATGAAACCCCGCCCCACGTATGGAAGTATATATGACTATTCTCCACGTATGAAAAGTGTAAGGGGACACTCATCATACGGTACACATTAGACAACACTACTACGGATTGGACTCCCACATACCATCGATTATATATGGGGATATACCACTAGGTTGAAAACCTACCATAGGTAACCGAGTTGGCCGCCTTGTAGACATCATACATTGAACACAACATTCAGGGAGATTGGCTGCAGTATGTTAAGTCCTTGGTAAATGTTTCTATAATTTATCACCAAGGTGTAAATTGGAGTTCATGCATACCTGGTAATCCTTTATGCCTAGTTCACCCATTTTGATTTTTTTTGTTTAATTTCTAAAATAAAATGCTCGCAATAACATATTGGCTGTGCAGTTATTCGGCCTCATCTTTTCCTGGTTAAATTAATCAAAATTGATTCACCTTTTCTCTCTTTGATCTTGCCTTAAAGGTCATCATGGTTGAATCGTCGGATTCACCTCCTTCCTCTTCTGAAGGATCTCAAGATCCTCCTCCTGAGGTCCTCCAATTTCCAGTTGGACCCATTGAAGCTAAAGGAACTGAACTTGGAATTTTCAGAAGTGTACAACCTATTTCGTTGCGACCACCACCTAACGATTTTATTTCATCGTCATCTGAGGATCCTAAGCCAGAAATACCCGAACCATCTACACGGTTTATGGTCTTTCCTCCAAATACACTCTTCGATCCATTAGTGGTCTCACCTCAACAAGATTATAGTCCTTTTGATGAACTCGATGTTCCCCTTACTGCTTCTCCAGTAGCATATTTCACTACTAAACGTCAGTTGTTTCCTCCTGAAATGGCATCTAACGTTGATGATATTCCATTCATGAGTGCCCCTTGGAGCACTTTACAAGAAACCACTACAACTCACATTCTAGAAGACATCTCATCCATGTTTCATCCTGAAGGATACCCTTACATTACCACTCCTCAAGATATGAAGTGGGACAAGAATACCCTCTAGCCAAGTCATATCTTCACTTCTGCATGGGTATACCTCCCTTGAAAGCCTTGTTTTAGGAGCTTTTGGAGTTTCATATTTATTTCCAGATCCTGTTTGGTCAACTGAAATTTCCCCGTCTTTCGTCACATTCATTTTGAATATGGCTACCATATCTCAACGAGTTGTTCGAGCTACAGTGACTATAGGTGAAATTATCATTTCAATAGGATTTACTACCCCCCTGTCGCTATCTACGATTACTGTAGTTCCACCATTGAGTTGAAAATATACAATTTTGTTTGTGCCTAGGGGCAGTCCAATCCTCTTTACGTACCTCCCCTTTCGAGTCGGGGACATCTGGGCTCTAGAGCCTTTTCGACGGTGGGACAACCTCATGCTAGTTTAGGTGGAAAATTGCTTTCATAGCCGACAAATACTATTGTAGGAACTGCTCCTTTGAGTGTTCAACCTAATTCAGCTTCATTTTTCTATCAAGGGCCCCATGTTCAGTATTCTCAGGTTCAGCAACCCCATATCCAACAACTGAATGTACAATATCTGTATGTTCAACAACCCAACATACCTCATCAATATGTTCAATAGTTGAATATGTAGTATCAATATGTTCCTCGACCAAACGTCTCCCAGCAATATGTCCAACAACCCCAACATCTAGTGGGTACTATTGTGACTAACCCTCAGTTTGGTCCTTACACCCAAACTGGTCTGAATATCCCTTTAGGTCAACCTCGTGCTCACCCCAAACAACCCGATGTCTAATACCAACAATTTATTTAGGGTATGTACCAGCAACCCCAGTCGGGGGCTCAACTTGGTACTCAATATCAACAAATCCCTCAGTACCAGTCGACCCAACCGGGACCCCAAGCTGGACCTCATGTTCAACAACGACCTCAGACTGGACCATATGTCTAGCAAGGAGTGCAATTTAACACCCAACAGGGGCCTCATCAACAGCCCCAGTAGGGTCCCTACATTGAGCAGTAGCTGCAACAAGGTCCTTACCAACAATGGGGGCAGTATGCGTATCAAGTTCAACATTCTCCCTATTGGGGGGGGAATATATATCAACCAGGTTGGAACCTAAATACAGGTAACTTCCAAAGACCATTTTCTCCTCATCATCCTCCCTTGCCATTTTTGGTTACACTGGAACTGGAATATGTGTCTAAGCTTACAAATGACCCCATCCAACATATGTTGCATTGGTCGCTAGTTCCAACCAAGATTCCGGGAGATTTCCCAAAGTCTGAAGGTAAATCTAGGGAATAATCCCAAGCCCATGTCATGGTGCACCACTTATGGTTCTCTTCCAATTCTTGGGTTGATTCAATTCATCTACGTATCTTCCAACGCACTCTCACAAGTTCCATGGCTAAATGGTATATTGAACTCCCTCGGGTTATTTTCTTCGATTTTAACACCTTAGCCATGGCCTTCATCACTCACTTCCAGCTACCTTTCCAGTATGATATTGACACCCAACTCCTCACATATTTGAAGAAATCAAAAACTACCCATATATCGTACCATATTCATGAATGGAGGCATAGACGTCACCTCATCAAATTTGAGATCCCCAATCAATTGTTGACCGAATGGTTCACTAAATATTTTTTTCAAAAAATTTCCAAAGATCTGGCTATGGGTGGTTGTGTAATCGAAGAGGAATTCATTGCTTAAGCTCGGTATCTCGATCTGGTTTATTCCCAATCTGGAACTTTGTAAGATCTCATACCTGATGCACATCGACCTTCAATCGATCCAACATCATCTCAACCTCCTATTGCACCTTTCATTGATGGTGTTATTGGGTTAGTGGCCCATGCTAATAGTAGTGCACCCAAGACTTCTTCAAAGTCTAAGTTCGATGCTGCCACTATACCCTCCAATCCTTCCAGTAACCAGAAGAATCTTGGTAAAGCCTCTAAGTTAAATGCTTTTCAATCAACCATAGTAGAAAAATACTCAAAAGGTAAGAAAAAGGGTAAAGGAAAATCCAAATCTGATAGCCCTAAACAAGATTCCAATAAGTCATGTGCTTACGACGCTTCCAAATGCAAGAACAAATATCCTTGTTTTATATGTGATGATGAAAATTACACCAAGGATTGTCCTCGGCGTGCCAAATTTTCTTGTCTCTTGAAGGGAACACACGGGACTCCAGCTATCTTGAAAGATCTGTTTCCCTCTCAACAGAAACAAATGGTCGATCAACACTCTACATCCTAAAAATCCCAAGTTTTTATGGCTGGAACAAAACCTGTTTCTATCGCCACGTGATATAAATATTATTCAAATCCATCGAAAGATTGTATGGAACAGGATGGCATAGATAACCCTTCCTCTTCCATCCCTCCTAGTTCTATTCCTCTCCAGATTGAGAGACCTAGTAGTGATTCCATCATCCAGCCACCTCCAAAGGGTGTTTTCCGGAAATCATCTTACAATCCAAACGCACGAGCTACTCAAAACTATAACATTGTAGAGGATTTAGCTTAAGCACCTTCAACGATGTCAGTGTTGGAATTCCTTCAGTCGTGCCCATTAAAATGGAAGGCACTATTATTTTCCATTGGAGGTATTGATATGGTAGATTCCAACCTCATTACTTTCGATCTCGAGAACGTTTCTCCTTATCTCCCATCCCAGGTGGCTTTTCTTATTCAAGTCATCGTTATGGGGAAAAAAATGCATAGGACTATCGTTGATTAAGGCGATTCGACCTGCATCATGTCTATCACTTGTTGGAAAGCCATTGTCTCTCCTCTATGAGTTAGTCCCCAAAAAATTTGGAAGCTTTCGAAGACAAAGGTTCTCAGACGTATGGTATTCTCAAAGGTTTTCCCATCCTCTTGGAGGGAAAGAAAATGACCCTAGAAGTGGAGGTGGTGGATTCAAACCTGAATTACAACCTCCTTCTTGGACATAGTTGGACCCATGCGATCGTTTGCGTTGTTTTTTCCCTCTTCTGTATTCTTCGCTTTCCTCATCAAGGGAAGATTGTGACTGTCGATCAGCTCACTATCTTCTCCTCTGATTCTTCAACAAGAAACATTCCATATGTTGGGAATAACTCTACCCCCTATGAGAACGTTGGGCCAGGTCTTTTTAAATACTTGCCCTTATGGGAAAATTTCCACTCCCTCCTCCCAATGTCACCACTATCAACATGATCTCATCTGGTCACGATTCATGGATTGATCCTTGTCCTAAACAACTTGAAAGCTTTGGTGATGTTATGCCTCTAATCCCTGCAGAAAAAATTTATCAGTGAATTCTTCTGGCTTCTAAGGTTATTTCCAAAACCTATGACAAATTGATTTCATCCCTAAACACTTATGTGCAGTCTCCCTGGTTTGGTTCTTAGGATTCGAATGAACACTTTAAAGAGACATTCCCAATTGGCGAGAGTATCTTGGAGGTTATATCTCTCAAAGAAACTCTATGGGATGATGGTTATCATCATTCCTCGTTTCTCCCAAGCCTTGGTGAGATCTCCACTTGTCTTGAATACTGTATTTCATCTTAATCGAATGGCCCGCTTTAGAATCCCATTTTGATTCACGAAGTGTTGTTTGAAGGAAACATGGGAAATATTTATGCTACTATTCCCATCAACATCTCTGTCAAACTAGGGATTTTCGAGAATGTTCATATCAGTGCATATTTTTCTCTTGACAAGGTCAAGGTTTACACCGATATTTTTAAGGAATTTTGTGATGTCTTTGCATGGTCTTACGAATAAATGCCTCACATCGATCCTAGTATTGTAGTGCATGAAATCTCTACATATATGGATTCGAAGCCCATTCATCAACAGCTTCATCCCATGCACCCAAGAAAGGTCGCTGCCATAAAGGGAGAAGTCAAAAAACTTCTTAAGGCTGGTTTCATCTATCCCATACCATTGACGGATTGGGTCTCCAATATTTTTCTCGTTACTAAGAAACAAGGGATCATCCAGGTCTTTGCTGACTACCATGATATCAATCAAGCATGTCCTAAAGATAATTACCCCACTCCCTTTATAGATCAAATCATTGACGAATGTGCTGGGAGTGAGAAATTTTATTTTACGGGTGGTTTTTCTGGTTAAAACCAGATCAAAATCACTCCAATTGATCAACGTAAAATCGCTTTTATCTGTCCATGGGGAACCTTTTCCTATAAGAAGCTCCCTTTTGGTTTGAAAATGTCGGGACCACCTAACAACGACCTATTTCATATCCCTTTCATGATATTAAACACAAATTTCAACCATATCTTAACGACCTTTCGACGCTTTCTGCGAAACATTGAGATCACCAAAAACATCTCAGAGAAATCTTTCTTTGCTATTGACACTATAATATCCAGTTAAATCCTTATAGATGTGTGTTTTGTGTAGCATCAGGTCGCCTCTTAGTTTTCGTGGTGTCTAAATAAGGCATTCAAATATATCGTCTAAAATTTGAGACAATCATCAATTTTCCTCCTCCCTCTTCTATTCATGAACTACAAAGCTTGTAGGGGAAGGCCAATTTCCTATGTCGGTTCATCTCGAACTACGCCAAGCTTGCCAAAGGATTCAATCGCTTATTGCAATAGGGAATCCCATTCGTTTTGGATGAAATTTCCCAAAACTCTTTTGATGCTCTAAAGAAATCCATTATCAGTGCTCCTTTATTGCATCCTCCCAAATATCATTACGATTATTTCCTGTATTTGGCTACCACAGAGAGAACTATTGGTATGGTGCTGGTTCAATAAGATGAAGATGTGCACTAACATGTCATTTAATACTTGAGCCACAACCTCTTTGATGTTGAGACCTGCTATGCTCATGTTGAGAAAATCGCATTGGCCAATGTTTAGGTTGTTCAACATTTTCATCATTACATTCTCCTGCATAAAAATATAGTGATTTCTCACTGCAACTCCATGAATTACTTTCTTACACACCAAATTCTTGGGGGAAAATACATGAAATGGTTTTTTATTCTCCAAGTGTTTGACTTATATTTTTCTACAATCAAATCGAAGAAATCACTTGTCTTTGCTGAGCCGATCTGTGATCTTCCCAATACGGTTGATCCCACTCCCTTTGAAGAATCGATTCTAGATGAATCACTCTTTCTCATCAATACTCTTGACCCTTGGTATGGAGATCTCATCGTTTATATCCAAACCCAAAACTTCTGAACAGAGCTATCTCACTCTGAGAGACAGCAGGTTTGTCACCAGTCCCAACCCTATCACATTATTGGAGATACTTTGTAGCGCACTAGTGTAGATTCTATCCTCCATTGATGCCTAATGCTAGAGGAAGTTGATAAAGTTCTTAACGACTGCCACTCTAGGGCCTGTGGTGGTCACATGTCTGGTTATGCTACTGCTCAAAAAATCCTTCGAGCAAGATACTTTTGGTCGTTTATTTTTAAATATTTCATTCTTTCCGTTCATAAATGTCATGATTGCCAAATCTATTCTCGAAAAGAGTGTGCCCCACACTCACCCTTGCACCCAGTTGTGACCTTTAGACCATTTTCAAAATGGGGCATTGATTTCACGACATAGAACCCTCGCTCAACCGGGGGGGAATGGTTATCTTCGCCTTCAATTATTTTATAAAGTGGGCCTAGGTGATGCCTACATATGATAATGAAGGTCAAATTGCGGTGCAATTCATGTTTAATCACGTCATAGCTCGGTTTGTTGTCCCGACAACCATTGTCACTGATCATGGCTCTCATTTTTGAAATCATATGATGACAGAGCTTACTGCTCAGTTGGGGCTATGTCACGATAGCTCCACTCCTTACTATACACAGGCCAATTTCCAAGTCGAAGATGTTAACATGGTTTTGGTAAAAATGCTTCAGAAAACCATTGGGAGACATAAACGAGAGTGGCATATCATGCTTTTATCAGCTTTATGGGATTACTGAACTTCCACTAAGCTCACTATCAGATTTACACCATTTCAATTGGTGTATGGACTGGAAGAAACACTCTCGATTGAGTGTGAAACCCCTTCTCTGAAGCTAGCCATCGAGCTACTTCCTATTACTTTTCCAGAAGAGGAACGTTTGCTTTACCTCGATCATCTCGATGAGACTCGAAGGTGACTTGGTCCTACTCTATGATTAATCCCACGATAAATTATTGTTCAACACATATTGGAAAGAGGTGCTTATGAGCTAGTATATTACGAAGGAAATCAATTGGATGAGCCTTGAAATGGGCTCTATCTAAAGAAGTATTACGCTTGATCAAAAGTATGGTACCTTGTACATTAGTGTGCTTTTTTGGATTTTTTGGTGTGATTTTTTGCTTCACATACATGTTTCCTCTGCTTACCTAACATTCCACTTAGTTTGCAGATGTCATCGAACCATTATACTGGTTTCGTTGATGGTGCTTGTCGTAGCACACAGAGCTCATCTTCCACAGTGTGGGCACTTTTTTCCCTTGATAGAGAGTTTATTAATATACAAGGTATTTTTTTAGGTCGAATAACTAATAATATCGTAGAATATAGTGCGGTAATCAAACTATTATCGGATGCAATCGATCTCAGTATTAGAGATTTGGGTTTCAATTTATACTCACAACTCGTTGTGTTGCAATTAATTGGTCATTATTTAGTTAGAAACCCCAATATTTTTCGCATGTATTTACATGTTCGATTATTGGAAAGGAATTTTGATTACATTACATATCAACACATTCACAGGAATTTGAATACACTAACGGATACATTAGAAAAATATGTATTAGATAGACATTTTGTAACATGTAAAATACCAATACATCATCATGATATAAGAACACTTACTAGCTGTAGAAACATGCATATATACATACATATATATATATATATATATATATATATATATATATATATATATATATATATATATATATATCGATTCTATCAAGTGTGTTACATAAAAATCCCAAAATAATGTGATGCCTACATATGATAATGAAGGTCAAATTGCGGTGCAATTCCTGTTTAATCACATCATAGCTCGGTTTGTTGTCTCGACAACCATTTTCACTGATCATGACTCTCATTTTTGAAATCATATGATGACAGAGCTTACTGCTCAGCTGGGGCTATGTCACGATAGCTCCACTCCTTACTATACATAGGCCAATTGCCAAGTCGAAGATGTTAACATGGTTTTGGTAAAAAATGCTTCAGAAAACCACTGGGAGACACAAACGAGATTGGCATATCATTCTTTTATCAACTTTATGGGATTACTGAACTTCCACTAAGCTCGCTACCGGATTTACACCATTTCAATTGGTGTATGGACTGGAAGAAACACTCTCAATTGAGTGTGAAACCCCTTCTCCGAAGCTAGCCATCGGGCTACTTCCTATTACTTTTCCAGAAGAGGAACATTTGCTTTACCTCAATCATCTCGATGAGACTCTAAGGTGACTTGGTCCTACTCTATTATTAATCCCACGATAAATTATTTTTCAACACATAACTCAAGTAGCTTGAACTGAGCTCTCAACCCTGAAGTTTGGAATAATTTTATCAATCCACAATTCCTCAATGCATTTACGCAATTTGGATCCTATAGAGCTTGGTGGTATTCCACCTCATGGCCACTTTCCTTCCATTTGATCACCATCCTCACTGAAATCACCTACAAAACATGTCTAATTGACATTTTAGGAGATTTCATTGGGGTATTTTTTGAAATAAACCATTAAAAATCGGAAATTCCTTGTTTTAAATTATTCCACGCAGTCAGTGTGACTGTAAAAATTGAAAGGGTGCTGGCGGTGCGGTCGCATTTTGGGCTAAGAGCAACCAACGTGGATCTGATGTTCGGATCCACGTTGATCGCCAACGAAAATGAAATTTTAAATTCCCTCCTCAATCACAAAATTTCTAAACTAAATTACTTAAGAATGAAATTAAAATGAAGAGAAAAGTTTGGGCTCTTACCTGAAGCTAACAGATTTCAGAACGATGTCCTGGATCAAATGCACCACTAATCTGAAGTTCGAATGAGAAGGGGTAAAGTGCACTTTCACAATTAACTCTAAATATAATGGTTAAAATGATTTACTTTTTGTCTATTTATAGGCTTTTGAAGATATTTTGACCATTGTTTTATTATTTTTCCTCGATATCGGTGATGTTTTCCGTTTTTTGTGAAGCAACATGTTTCCTTATACTAACAGTGATTATATTTGATTCAACGAGTTTTATTTTATCTCTTTTTCAGACTCGGTAAAAATAAACAAAAAATGAACCCCTTGGAGTAATCTTTTAGCTCTTTTCTGACTCTCAAAAAATGAAAAGATTTTCGAGTACTTGTCTTTTCGAACCCGTTAAAGTAAATGAATTGACGTGGTCTTAGTATATGTTTACCCCTTTTTCATGCTAAGATTAACTATTTACAAAAAAGGAATACCTTAATCGAACATGGTCAAGAGGTTCTCTAAGATATTATTTTCTACCTTTTCGGATTCGGTAGAAGATTTATGAAAAGGGACATGATGGAGTTTTCTTTTCCATTTATGTTTATAACTCCATAAACATAAAAAAGATGTTGATTTCCCCTTCCATCAAACTCATTAAAAATTAAACAGCGAAAGACTTGTCACCATGACACAATCAAGTTCCTCCTTCCTAGGGCTCGTTAAAATTACTAGGATGGATTCATTCGAAGAATGAACTTACATAATCAGCATATGTTATCCTCTTCACATTTCCTATAAAAAATAAAGAGGTACTTGTTGGAAATAACGGGGGGAAATTAAAATTGGAACATATTATGTGTTTGGGAAACTTGTCTCTCTTGAACATGACACTCATCTGCATTTCGTGTTGGGTTGGGGATATCCTTCATTCATCATGTTTTCCTCCTAGGTTTGGGAAATCCATTTACCTCTCATTTTATGACCATTTCTGTCATCATGAATTCTGATCCTATCTAAGTTGAATGCTTCCATACTCCAGAGTCATGCCGCTGATATATTCAAGATAAGTATTTTTTGTTAAAGTCAAACATCCTCTGCTTATTTTGACCCTCTATACAATAATATTGAAACATTCCTAATATCTTAAAACATCCTTTGTTTCGCGTTGATGATGTGGGAATCATTATGGACCTCCTTCGATGAATCACTTCCTATCAAATTCAGCTCATTATCTGAGAAGATGGTTTAGAAACTCATTTTCAGTACCTTGGAGCTTGCATACCTCAATGGAAAGTTATTCACGTTAGATGACAGGTTCACCTCATTGGTCTCTGATCAGAAGATTCTGCAAGTATTTGAGCTCAACACATTTATTCATACTTGTAGTTTGTGTTGTTGTACCTTGAGGGAAATTTTCATTATTGGTGGTTTCTCTCGTGCCTATTAATGGTTTTCATCATTGACAGATAATCAAGTGGTTTCTACCACGTTCGACATCAGATCGTATATTCACATGGCTATATTTGTACGTTAGGTAGATTGAGATTGAGACGAAGACCCAGGATCATACTTGTCATTATCTAGGTTGCGTGGAGTTATTTAGTATTCATAATTGTACACATGATCCTGCCTATACAGATGGTTGCGTCCATACCATGGGTCTATCTTCATGATATCTTTCAGATAGATGGCTGCGACCATGCCATGGGTTCATTTTTATTTTATGCCTAGTCCACAGACATATTATTGTGCATATTCATATCAAAGATGTCATATATTTTATTATTTTTTATTTTTCAGGTTTCCTGGTGGGATTCTGCGTTCTTTGCCTTGGTTTGTAAAACATTTCACCCATCACTACCTATTTTGCCTTCATGATTTAGGGGGCATCTGTTACAGAGTAATTTTTCACTCTACTCACTTCCTGTCCCTGATCCTGAAGTTCCATGTGACGAATCTTGTGAAGTATTTCCACTTGGAAAAAATACATAAAGACATCCTCTAAAGACTCAAAGAAATAAGCCTTGAAATATCATTGAAGAAACTAGCTAAAACCCTAAATTTATGGGTCAACTCTTTTCTCCAGTTGCCTGCCTATGTTGATGGCAGGTTGAAATTTCTACCCTAGCACTGCCAGTGCTCTTTTGACTGAGAAAACCATGCTGAACCCTTTTTGGCAGTGTTTCCTGAAATGGAGGAGATGCTTCGACCTCTAGAAGTTTCCAGGACAACGAGCTCTATGTCATTCAATGGAGATAGGGTCAATATCTCTCATTTAGAGCTTTTGATCTTATCAATGGCAGACTATCCCTTGAAAATTGGACCTTCCTCCTTCTTTCATGGTCTCCTAACTCCCTCTCCCTTCCTATAAATTGATCCCCATCCTTCCACTACTAGTTGGTCATTGTTGGGTTGGTCTGATCCTTCATTTTCCTTGCATCCCTGTATTATGATAACGCCTAAGATATTCGGGAGAAGGAGTGCTTTAAGAGCTTCGGTGAAGGACTCAAACGTCACCAAATGGAGGCCTCCAACATCAATGCCACAATTGTAAGCTCTCTCATTCATATTTATTAATAAAACACTTGGTGTTTTCTTTCTATATTTTTCCAATAATTTGTGAAAATAGTCTAATGTTACGTTATCTGTTAGATAACCAATATTCAATGTATTTTTTGTATTGGATTACATTTTATATTGTCTTGATCTACTGCAGGAAATCGTATGCCACTAGTAGTGAGGGGCGAGCCTGAGGGACTGTGGATTGAGGCCATCATCAAAGGATTCGAGCATAGCATCAAAAGGAGGTAGGCCTATTCCATTTCTCATCTTGTTTTGGATATTATCTAAGAAAGATTAATTTTATAGTATCTTAAGTTGCTAGAACCACTCTAGGGCTAGAGAGATCGCCTTTGTCTGTGGAGGGGATTTATCTTCACAACACTGAGTCAAACAAGGTTGCCACCAAGTTCCATCCAAATAGATGTTTGGGATGAGAAATAGAACTACTATTGGTTCCTCCCCTGTGGCTTGCATTTTCTGTCGAGGTGGCATAGTCACTCGAGGGCACAAAAGACTCACACTAGGTTGACTGACTCTAAGACTAAACTCAAGACCTAAAACCAAACTCATAGAGAAAATATTAAGGGGAGTCCCAAAAAAAATTATTGCATCCCTAAAACCCACAAATCTCCGTGCTAGGAAATACCCAAACATACTAGATCCTTGCAATACACAAACCCAAGCAAGATTAAATCTTCCACCAAATGTAATTATTTTACGACTCTGAATTGCAGTAACCCTTGATAGGTGTCAATTAATTGTGACAGGAAAGCAGTGTGGGAACTTGCAGTGAGTTTTAGAGTGTATAACCTTAGGACCTTTTGGAACCAATATGTTTTAACCCCATAGATATGTTTTAAGACAAGAAGGGTCAGCACACAAAACAAGAATTGATTACAACCTCTAAAAAATAGATTTTGGAGGGTTATTGTCAAATAGGTGAATATATGAAATAATTATGCACTCTAAACATTAAATAAAGAAAAATATAAGAATATAAATTTTTGTTAAGGTTGGGAGATTTCTAAGCTAAAAATAGCAAGGAGGATGCCCACATGAAGGTGTGAATAGGTTTTTAGATAGTGCACCCTAAGTCAAAGTTATAGGAAAACATAGGGCCGAATTGCACCCTAATTTTCCTTAATGTAACAAGTAAACTTTGTGTATGGTTTACTTCGACTCATTCATCAACTATGATAAGGTAATAAACATGATCACAACTTATAGAATTGGTCAACTAGTAATTCAGATCCAATGTTTATTTAAATAAATTTTGTTGAACCTCGAGCTAGTATGAATTACTATGTAATGGAGTCTCGTATAGAAGGAAAGTTACATAAAGGATATTTAAGTCAAGTTTGTAATTATATTTTCAATTAAGTCTCTCAGTGGTTTAAATTGAGTCAAAAATTTAACAGAGCGTGAAACATGAGTCTTGTCTAAGGTAGACGATTCAATCTACCTTTTAACCTAAATCAAATTTCAATTGAGGATATTAGATTATTATCGACTCATGTTAATATCAAGTGGCAATTATTGTAAAAACCCTAGTCCACAATAAAAAAAATAGTATGTCTTAGTTAAGTTAAAGTTATCTTTAATGTAAATTGAATTGCAAACTCTAAGGCACATCAAAGAAGCCAACAATAACAAGAAACCGAATATTTATTCCAATCAATTCATCATTGACTTTTTATTAGTTATGCTTTGATTATAAATATTTACTTATGGCAATTTTTTATTTTTAACATTTTGGTGATATATTAAAAATTTATTTTTATATAATTTTATTGGTGAAAATAATTGAAGTATTATTGTGTACTTATATTGAAAACAGAAAAAGGAAAGAAAAATCCAAAAGAAATTAGAAAAAGAAAAATTAAATGGCAAGAAAAAAACTTATGTCTAATGGAAAAAGTTAAAAGCTCTTTTAATCGTTTTTTCCTACTTGAAACTCCTAATCTCTTAAAGATTTTTTGAAAACATTATATACATTAATGTATATAATATAAATATAAAATATCCTATATACTTATTATTAACATAATATACGGTATATATTTATTTTAACTTTAACTGATATATTAGATGGTATGAATATATTTTGTTACTATGGTGTCAATATCTAATTTACAATTGATAACTACTCATATGAACTTGCTCTTCAGAGATTTAAATCTTATTTTCCTTTTAGGAATGACGATTCGATCTTCCTTTACAAATTCTATGAATAAATAATGTTTTTCTTATTTTACTTATCTTCTAATAAAGAATACTCTTTATTTGTGTACTTAGTCATATTAAATTTAACTTTCCATTATATAGTTTTCATGCAACACTTGTTTATTTACGTTATAAGCATAAATATGATATTCATAAATCTAATAGGGCCCCATTTATGAGTGATATTGAAATCATACATCTTATATATTGAATACAAAATTATTTTTATGTCATATTCCTTAGAATCAAAAGAATGGGTCCATAGATAGTCAATTTTTGACTTAATAATTTTGTGGTTAGAAAGATAGCATATGAAGAAATTTTTTTGAATGGAGATAATGTAAATATTTATCAAAAGCCATAAGAACTAATTAATAACTTTATAGATACATTTGCAAGTCAACGATATTGGGTTTTGAATTTTTTCATGAGTTTAAGTAAGATTTATGATATAAAAATATGTAAACATACTTTAGTATTTTATTTTTTATTTTTTAATGAATAGTGGAATTGACAACAAGGGTGGTTTGGTTGCATGAGACTAGGATGATTTCTTCAATTACCGCTATAACCACTAGGTGCACCACGCCTGCCCCTAACATGGCACATGTAATTCGAGGTATAAAGTAAGGACCTCGTAATCTTATCATAATATTATTTTCCAAGTGATCTACACCACGGGGGGATATTATTTATAGGAGGACATGGGGGTGGGCTTTGATCCACTTATGTGTGCATATATCATGAGACCATTTATATAATATCTCTAGGTGCAACCACACATTTGACCACTACATTGAGGGGTTCTCATGACCCTAGGATAGGCTCTCATAGGAATTGAAATTTTTCCAATGGTAAAAAATCCTCACTTTACACCATTGGATCCAACCCCTTTGGGCTTTATCATTTTTATGCTTATTTATGGTTTTTTATTCAATTTTTTTATTTTATTTGGTGATTAGGTGCAACACTTGAATATTGCTTACAAGTAGGAAAAAAATTGTGTATCCATTGAAAATGATACAATACAATGCAATTTTATTAAGTAGAGGATTAATGCTATTGATCTCTTCCATATATAATACAATAAGTTTGGCTAAAAAAACAAAAAATATTTATCACATCAAATATGGAAAAAATGTCAAAGGAAACCCAACCACCATTGAAAGGGTTATTTGGAAAGGATCACTTTGGACAACTTGTAAGCAAAGAAGACCCATTGGAAGAGAAAAATAATGTGCAAGAAAAAAGTGAAGCTCCTAAAATGAAGATGTGCTTGCTGAAAATGATGAAATTGGCATATTCAATAATATTAATTAATTTTAAGATGTCCTTGAAGAAGATGTTCAATTTGGTATACTATTGGTTAAGTATATTCACAATGTTTAGGGTTTTTATATTTTTTCATTTATTAAAATATCTATAGAATGTATTATTATGTTGAATATTTTCATTATTCTCTTTATCATGTCATCTAGTGGATTTTTATATTTTTTCATTTAGAATAAATATCTATATAATGTATTTTTATGTTGAATCTTTTCAATATGATCTTTATCATGCCATCCAGTATGCTTTGATTATCATCTTGATGTGAATCGTCACTTTAAGGAAAATACTATTAAATAATATCATTTTTCTACATAGAATCTATAAAAGCATGTAAAAATTATTATTATTACTACTATTGGACCTTACCGATTCTTTATTTGTGTCAATTCGGTGTAATTCAACTAGTTGAGAGGAAAGTTGTTATCCTCCCTTATCTAGATTCAAATCTTACTTTATGCCATTCTTTTTATCTTCATGAGCTAATTGTTTATTGTTAAATTGGCCTTGAGCCCTAAGGAATTTGATTTACCCTTTGTACCATTCTTGAAATGAAGGGAAATACATAATTGGTTTACTTTAAAAAATAAAAATGGCACATATCATATTTAATAATGTTAAGAACACTAAATTTAGGGTTAAAAAAAAGAAAAAAACAGGGTTAAGTGAAAAAAAAGAATAGAAGAAAAAACTTTTTACAAAATTGAAAAAAGAGTGGGAAACAACATTTGGGAAAAAAATGTTGATTGTTTATAACTAAGAATATTCAAAATGTCAATAAATTACCATGAAAAAATGGTGTTTTTAGAGCACCACTTTTTTTTGTAAGCTTAGTATTACCTCCATTTTCATTAATTTTTATGTCTCATTTAGCAGGTTTGGCTGGATTTAGTCAATAATCCCCAAGTCAAGTTTAAGGGGAGAATTGTTAGGTAAACTTGACTCGAGATAGAGTCAATGTTGACTAGGGTAAATAGTATTGGTTTTGGGGCACATGGTATTGTGCACCCATGTTTTTAGCCCATGGTATTGCATTTAATGGAGCCTATAAAAGGTTGGGAATACTTCATTGTAATGCAGGCTTGGGGGTGAGCGGTGAAGGCTCACTTGGACGAATTGGCTAGGGTTTTGGCCAATGTTTAATGAAATTTCATTGGTTGGGTTTTTCCTCGGAGTTTGGGGTTTTCTCGGATAAACAGTTGTGTTTATGTTAATGTTTTTTTGCTGGTTATTTTTCATGATTATTATTCCTCTCGGTAAATATTTATTGGCTTGTGAATAGAGATATGATCTATTGTATTGATGCAGATCTGGATCTCAAACTGAAGGACAGATCGATGCATAACCTGACCATAGATTAGATCTGAGCGTAACACTGAGCTTGTGAAAAGTGTGAGATTCAAATGTATGAACTCAAGTGCAGCCGAGTAGGGTGGTTTCAAGATCCACTATTGTTGTTGTGTGCAGCTTTTGTGGAGATAACGATGTTGGTTATTATTTTGGGAATGTTCCAATGGAAATGGTGAAAGCTTGGTCATTACAGAAAAATAGCTCAAAAATGAGAGGAGCGAAGGTTTAACAATGATAAGGAAGGTAATGTGAGGCACTGTGGCACAAGTTTGATGATCAAACAATGTCACATGGGAAAAGATAGCATAAGGATATGTCTCTTTGTGTTGTGAACATAGCAGGGCACCCGATGATCATTGGACTAAACGATCTGCTAGTCAAAGGTGCAGAGGATAACTGTGGTGACAGTGAACGAGAGTCAGATTGGAGTCGTTTGTTAAAGCATAGGAGTGGGTGTAAAATTGTAGTTATGGAAATAAAAAATGAAGGCAGCGGCAATGGGAGAATCGCCGAGCAACAAAATGATTCATTGCGTGGAGATTAAAAGAGCTAGATCCTGTCAAATCTGGTGTGGATCTAGAGAGAGTTTTACATGGGGTGTGTATGCAACTGCGCAGAGAAGGATCTGGATCAAAAAATGAAAGCGTGGTAGAGGATATGGATATTATTCCCATTTATGGCATAGGCAATTTCGACATCGACTCTGAAGCGGTAGCTGAAGTCGAGGAAAATTTTCTGCGGATCACGATAACCTGAAAATACCCAAAAGACCCCATGACCATAGGGTTGAAAGCTCCATAATTGAGCGTTTTAGAAGGTCTCGACTAAGATCGATTCCTGCTTGGTTGGATGTAAATTGCATGGTCAGATCCTTTGCTCACAACGCAGGAGCTATGGTGGTAGTGGATGAGTTAAGAGATTGTAGCACATGTGGTCCAAGTCGAAATCCGTAGAGATCAATTCGAGACACAGACACTTCAAGTCCAGATCGAGGTCGCCCTACGATAGCAGGAAGAAATAAAAGTCTCTGTCTTGCTCTCGCAACAAATCTCGTCGCCATAATAAATGTTGAAGGATCAATGATGACAAAGAGTGGAAACGGGTCACCTTTTTTTTTTTTGAATAACATAGTAAAAGAAAAATCGTGGCTCCACTCTCGACCATGAGGGCGTTGTTGGCGGAGTTGAGATCTAAGTGTTGTGCAGAAAATAGTTAGACATCATCATCAATGACAATGACGATGATGTTCTGGCAGGAGTCTTATATTCTTTTATAGTTGGATCCCAACAAACATATGCTAATCTGACAAAGATGAATTCACCACATTTTGAAAAGGGAAGCTATCGAATTTTGCTATGCTAGGAGAGAAAATTCTGTCAAAATGAGAGAGGATATGTGCACGTGGACTAAATAATTGATGAACCATGTATCTGAAGAGAACTCCTAGAAGACTGGTGGTTACAGAGGCTGGTAACCCATGTAATCCGGTAGATGGGTTCTTTTATATGGACATTGATTTCATATGTACAAAGATGGTAACAATGAAACAAATATATATATATATATATATATATATATATATATATATATATATTATAATGGAGTTAATTTTATTCCATGTAAATGGGCATACTGTTGTAAGACTTGGTATGGCATGCGTACCCTTGGTTAATCACTGGTAAAGTCTGGGTTAGACCTAGGTGATAGGGGGGATGTCAAGTTAACAATTACCCTGGGTAAAAATTTGAGGGGGGAAGAGATAGAGTGAGCGGGGTTGTCTTATTTAGCAGGTTTGGCTGGATTTAGTCAATAATCCCCAAGTCAAGTTTAAGGGGGGAATTGTTAGGTAAACTTGACTCGGGATAGAGTCAATTTTGACTAGGGTAGATAGTAGTGGTTTTGGGGAACATGGTATTGTGCACCCATGGTTTTAGCCCATGGTATTGCATGTAATGGAGCCTATAAAAGGCTGAGAAGACTTCATTGTATTGCAGGCCTGGAGGTGAGCGGTGAAGGCTCACTTGGCCGGATTGGCTAGGGTTTTGGCCAATGTTTAATGAAATTTCATTGGTTGGGTTTTTCCTCGGAGTTTGGAGTTTTCCCAGATAAACATCTGTGTTTATGTTAATGTTTTGTTGTTGGTTCTTTTTCATGATTATTATTCCTCTCAGTAAATATTTTATTTCTACAGTAAATTCTGACATTTTAATAGCAAGATGCAACCAGATAAATACTGTTAGGTGGCCTCAACTTGGCCTGAATGGGAAAACAAGTTTTTTGGCCACTTGATGGCGTGGTATGCCATCCAAAAATATAAGGCTCTTATTCTATCATACCAAGCTAACAGAGACTGAATTTTCATACGTAGATTGTTTTTTACTTGCCTCCTGGAAATACTGGTTAACCATAAAAATCTAAATGCTATTTACATATAAACATAAGAGACAAAAAAATTACCATCTATAATCCACATGAAACTAATTTGCATCCTCCTTCGAGGGAGATTCTATAGGCACCCAGTCTTGGACTCAATTGTTGAGGAGCTCAATCGATTTGGAGATGCAAGGGAGATGGTACTCAATGTGCGTGAGGCATCCATCCTATTTTTGCAGCTGGAATTTGAGCTTGTCAAACTCACTCCTATAATCTGGAAAATCCTTTAAAATTGAGGCCAAGCTCATTGAAATATATTCTAGGTATTTGCCTAGAATTCCCTTCATGGACCAATATAGAAACAAGGTTTGTTTAAACTATGTCACTCTACCCTGCGTTTGCCCAAGATCAGGCACAAGGCCCCTCCTTTCTTCTGCTTCCATTTCCATCGTGCCAGCCTTCCGATTGTGGTCAAATTCCCATTTCTCAATAAGCTGCTAAATTCCCTCTACTATATTTTCATGGTATGCCTTTGCAACATATTGAATTATTCCCACAGTGGGCCTCATGCCCCGTGGCTTACTCGAGGCTGAGCTGGATTGACCCTCGACCTCCTTACCTTTGTATTTTCGGCCTCAACCTCTCACTATAGGGCTCTTGGATCAAACCATCTTATTTTTATCCTCGGTCAAAGGGCTTTGCAATGCCTGTTCATGTGTGGGAGGGTGAGACTTCCAACAGTCTCGAGATCCAAGAAACTTACCTGTCCAATGATCAACACAACGACGTAATTTTGTGAAATAAAACAAACTGACATTCCTTTCATCGTAATTACCATTACTATCATTCCCTAAGGTATGCAGAAACTCGTTTTCCCACACCCAAAAACCCTGAGGGACATGCAAGCTGGCCGAGTTAACCTTGCGCGTATGCCCAACACCATGGTAAGAACCTGTCGTGCCTTGACCCGAATTCACACCTACGAATTGGGAGTGACCCAAAAACTTCTTCCCACACCCATTCCTGCTGCCATCAATCAGCGACCCCAACCCGGACAGAGGAACAACCCACCCGACATGACTCCATCCTTCCTAGTTAACAGAGTTAGATTTTCTACCCTCAACCCCTTCCTGGGTCAGACCTCACTCATCTTTCACCCTCCTCACAGAGACATGGTAATATATGATGGTAATTATCGAGGTGAAATAGGTAAAGTTCAAATTTCGAGCAACCGACAAGACTCCAAACCTAGGGATGTCTTCCCAGCTCAACTCAACCCACCCCGTCCTATTCCCCATACTACAATGGATCTCCCAATGGTGTATGTACAGAGCATAACCTATTCCCCCAGGGCTAATAAGAAAAAGTATAAACCCGCTAAAACCTGAGTTGGCTTTCCTATTGCCCCACGACACTCCATTACCAGATAATTTCTTGTACATAGTTCACCCCCTACTCTCATACTCCCAGGACTTCAAAATAGACTGGCCCTAGATGCCTTGACCCAAGGAAATCATGTCACCACTTTTTAAATGGAGTAAAAACAACCACTAAATGCAACCTCTAAAAATATATATTTTTGGAGTGTTCTTGTTAAGTAGGTGATTATTTGAATGAAAAATGCACTATAAACATCAATTAAAGTAGAACATAAAAATAACAAGTTTTGTTCAAGTAAGATGATTTCTAGGACAAGAATAGCAAGGAGGATGCCCACAAGAAAGTGTGAGAAGGTTCTTAGATAGTGCACCCTAAGTCAAATTCATAGGGAAACATAAGGCCAAATTGCACCCTAATTTTACATAAGATAGTAAGTAAACTTCATATGGAACCCATCAAGAACCCTCTAAAAGAAATAAAATTAGATCCATACTCTTAAAATTCAAACCCCTAGAAATGTAATCAAACATGAAAATGATGTTGTAAGCCATTCTAGATATTAAAAAAATATAGCAATGTCACTTTAAATAGGCCCAAAATTTCATCGCCTTGGAATTAGTGAAATTTGAACCATGGGAAATCATTGTACTAACCCCCCTAAAATGTAATCCTCCTATCATGTAGACCAAATTATTAAAAAAAAAAAAAAAAAAAATTCTAAAATAATTATTTTCTAAAAATAGAAATTCATTTATTTTACCTCAAATTTGAATCATATGCCCATATCTATAAAGGGCATCAAAAAATGTGACCATATTTAGAAAAGTATGACTTTCAACACTTTTTTTTTAAGAGAGTGAATCATGAAATCAATAATTGAAATGGAAATAATCTCACCACACTGTTTAGAAGTCTTCAAATTCCCACACCTGCTTCAAATACTACAATGAATATACAAGTATGGGGTACCTACTACCACTGAAAATGTCCAACCAATATGACAGTTTAATATGTCCTCTACATATACCTATATATTAATTTCCTTCCAAAATCTTGTCTAACTATCAACCCCTGAAAATTAAAAGTCTCCTACGATGTGCTAAGTTTGAAAAACTCTCTCAAATAGTCAATGTAAAATGGTGGATGGTCTAGGAAATCCATCCCATAATGTTCTTATGAAGGTATACAAGAAACATCAACACATACCATTTGTTTTACAAGATAAAAATACAAAGTTACTTCCTCATCATGCTCTTTTTTAGAAGAGGGTTTCTCATTATCAAGAAATGTGTTAATCTCTAAGTAATGAGTTATTGCATTTTTATTGTTATATTAGAGTTGAAATTATTGATTAGTTAGACCCTTTCATTGTAATTGTACCCTTTTTCTCTCATATATACGAAGAAGTCATGTTTTAGTGGCCATCTCATCTTGTGCATTTATTATATTTTAAAAGGATGTTCCCCACTTGAGGAGGCTTCTCGTTCATTATTCTATTTAATTATAAAGGTGTATAATTACTTCTCTTTCTATTTTTATGCTATTTGGATGTTTTTTTGTGTAACATCAAGTATCAGAGAATACAATACTTTTGTGTGGCTCCTTAAAATGAGTAATGTTGTATTTACTCTAAAAATTATTCTAGATATTTTCATACCATTAGAATTTGGGGAGCTTAAGGATACATATGGAAGTATTTGTGGTCAATATTTCAATTTTTAATTCATTATAATTTTAGAGATATAGACTGTGGAAATTAAGATTTTTACTAGTTGTAAAATCAGTCTCCAACAAGTCATCTTGGTATATTCACTATAGTTATTTTTTGAATGTTTCAAATAAAATAAAATAAAAACTCGAGATGAAGGAGACATACCAAAGAACTCGTGGTAAAAATTTTGGATTCTAGTTCTCTCTACTTTTATAATTACAAGCTCCAAAAGTCAAGGTTTTTTACTAGTCTCAAACAAGTGTTCTTGGTACAATAATCATATCTAAAGATAGAAAGTTAAAATTAAGTGTCATTAGTTCCATTGTAAAGAAAATAGATCATAATATTCCATATCTATATTTCAGATGTAGATATGAAAAATTGACAGGTTTTAGGCCATATAATTTCACTCTCTTGAAAACGACAAAAGCAACAAATTTTGGGAAAGTTACCATAACTTTATCTTGGCATATTGGAATTTGGTCAAACGTATGGAATTGCACATAGGACATATTATGATACTAAATATCAAAATTTTAAACTCATAGGGGCTAAAATTTAATAGATACATCAGGAAAAATATCAACCAACAAGACATTGTACAAACTAAGGTTTTTAAAGGTATGTTAACTTCAAATTAGAATAAATATTGATTGTAAGATCTAGTTTTGGTGATTCAAAAATAATGATAAAGAGAAAAAATAGGTGTATTATTATTTTCTCACATGGAAAAGTGTTCTACAAAAATATTTATGCAATTTTTTTACTTTTGCTACACCCCTAGGTAACTCATACATGACACTTGAAAGCAAAGACTTAGGGTACCAAGTGTCCTTATTGAGGAAATAATTTGATGAAATGGATGATAATATGATGAACAATGTTGGTTTGGAATATTTTTAAGAATTTATTAAAATGAAAATTTCAAAATATAGAACAATTACAAAATTCCATGGAGTCTATGCTCATAGATACCCTAGATGAGAGGCTGCCTAAAGGAAATTTTATGACTCAAGGAAATCATGAAAATGGGGAGAAGAAAATTGTTGAACCCTAGCCACATATGGGGAAGGTATTAAAAAATGTGTAAAATGTGAATTCCACTTTCTAGAATCATGATTATTCATCACTCCAAGATCCATATGATCGGGGCTCAACTTGGCAACAAGGAACTACTTATGTCCTAAGATTGATATGATGAAATTTGATGATAATGATCTTATAACATGGACATTATTTATGGAGTAGTTCTTTGATCTACACTGAATTCCTACTTTACAAAATGTAACTATTACATCCATGTATTTAGAACCTGACCCATTTGTTGGTATTTTTGATAAGCAGAAAAAATCCTCCTACACCATGGGAGCATCGATGAATAAAGGCCTCGATTAGGTCTATACTCATTTGGTGTGATGATGTCCATCTATAAAGTTCCTTCTCATTTGTGTTTGGTATTTTAAGCATATATTTTTTGTTTCCATTGTATAGGTTTCATCAAACACCAAGGACGGTTTTCCCCCAAGGGGGAGGGGTTTGTGATAGCCTAGTTAAATTTTCTATTATTATAAAAAATGTAACCTTAATCAAATTGATTGAGCTGAGTTGGGGACACAGATCAAAGCTGAGGTCGAAAACAACTTAGATGGGGACTAGTTTGGTGGCATCCAAGGGGGATGACAGGTGGAAAGCAAGGGGAAGGTGGTTGTATGGTGATTGACCTACAAGATTAGGAAAGGTGGACATAAACAAACCAATGACGAAAAATAAAAACCAACAAAAAATTAGAGAGACAAGGGGAAATTGGAATAATTTCACGAGATGAAGAGAGCCCAGTGAGGCTAGCATGGTTCAATACCCAAACCTTCAATTTGCAATACATCTTGATTCATTCTCTACTTTAGAGTGTTCCCCACTTCTATTCTACCTTCTTACTCGCTCTTAGTACCACCTCTCATGTCACAAGAAATATACGAGGTTACTATATTGTTTTGGTTCCCACATAGTAAGAATTCCATGAGTGTTATCCTACTGAATTCTCATTTCCCACGACCTAAAAAATAATGACTCCTCTTCTCTGTGATTCAACCACTATCTATGAATTCCCTATGCGTATTTTACTTGGGCACTCTTTTCTTGGACCGATTCTTTGCTTTCACATTATTTGAGTTGGGACAAGAGGCAAGCTATAATCCATGCTCAATCCATAATCATTTTCTCTAGCAGAGACATTGAATGGGCTCTCTGCGATTTGGAAAAACTCCCCTCAACCTATTTTTCTTACTCTTGGAGTTATCATTCCTATGTTTGTATTTCTTGACCATGTAAGATTAGCCAATGGTTTGGATGTGTGCTAGGCTGGTTTATGATTGGAAACAATATAATACATTGACACCCTCAACAAATTAAATATAAATACAAAAGGAATTGGTGTTTATAATTGGAGTCACCTTATCCATGTATGTATGTGGAGCTTGGAGGTTCAAAGCTAGAGCTGCTATCCATGACTATCACTAGGAATTACATATTTAGCTGGAGGGTGGAGGGGATTGGCCCTCTGGAGACTTGATTCCACACAAGAAATCCATAAGTAGGTCCCTCACTTGTGCTCTAGAATCCAACTTGGGGGCTATTGGGCTACAAGAAATACCATCGCGCAACCCAATCTAAGGTTTGGTGGAGAGTTTCAGTCCTGAACCTAGTTTGTAAATTTAATTGAGATAAGTATCTCTCATGCTTAACTTGTATCATAAATCTCTTGCTTAATCCAATTGATTTGAAATGATATTTTTAGTGTGCTAGAAATATTTTGTGTTGCGGTTGCTGGTATTATTCTTAAACATGGCTCATACAATTTTGTGTGACATAATGTGGGTAAAATAATTATCGTTGAAGATATTGGTCTAAAAAGTGAAATTCATCCTGTATGTCTATCATGTTTTCCATTCTTCCATAGTTTACATGAAACCATCTATACATTCTTTCTTGTATAATCTACGCTTATGGGTAAATAATGATGAATAATGAATTATGTAGCTACTCTAGTCTAAAGGTAGTGGGATCAATGTGATCTCATTATAACATCGATTCCAAACTTCAACGATACAACCGAATCTGAATTCTTTTGAAACATTTTCTAGAATTTCATATCTGCATGCACCATAATGCTATGGGAAATATTCAATAGTATAGACACCACTATAGATATTCCAATGGCCCGAAGAAATTTCCGTTATACATTCTTTCCAATACATAATTAAATCACTTCTACATTGCAAAAGGAATTCCCTCAACATGATTCAATGTTGTAAAATTCCCGTAAACACCATGATGGAACATAACACTAGTTTGACGACATAAACAGTCTCAAGATTCAGACCTTAACGTTAACAAAAAATCTCAATATCCCTTCATGTAATTGAAATTCATCCTAGACGTGTATTTTTATTTATCCGAATTATGGACTCCATTCTAATTGGGTACTCAAATTCTAGGTACAAAGCATATCCATAATTTTCATAGCTATTTACAATTCTAAATATAACTTAATTTCATTCTAGGCTCTGATATCTAACTCACTATGAACTGGAAATCCTAAACATGATTTAAGAGTTATATTCCTCCACCTCCATTTCAAACTGAATTGTCCATATAATCAGGTTGTTAGTTTTCCAGTTGGTTGTAGTACAAAGATTTGATTTTGGTTACAACAACTTCTAAAATATACACTTATCATTTCCATGATGCTTGAGCTTCCTATTACTTAAAGATTTTGTTGATTAATTCCACTGAATGAGCTAAGTTCATGTAAAATTTGGTTGAGTTGATGTTGATGTAAAATCATGTAGTGTAGTTGATATCAACTAAGGTCTAGTCGCAAAATTACCAAAATTAGTTGAATTTGAATTAGGTATAGATGGCACTTCACTAAACCAAAATGAAGTTGAAGTCAACTTGGATATAAATTTGAATTATATATGTTCAATTCAAATGGTTCGTGATCATAACACACATAAATGGAATATGTTATTATACCTATGAACATGCACTATTTCCAGCTCAGAATAAATGTTATTATCATGCCCAACAAGAATAACAACATAAATATGTGGCTACCGATTTCTTTGTACATTTTTGGGAATGGGTTACCAAGGAAATTATAATTTTTGACATAACTTGTTTCTAAAGCCTTGCAAGAGAGACCTGGAAAGTTGAGGGCCTTACCTGGAAATTTGAAGATCTGTCTTGATTGGACCCATATCCATCCAATATTCTCTAGTCAATTAGGCAACTCATGCTAGCCTTGGATATAAAAATGGGTCTTGGCACATTGAATGTTAAAGCTTGAAGTCTTGTAGAATATGTGTAATAATTATAACATATATCCAAAGGATACCCCATCTTCCTTGATTTGATGAATGCCAAGTTACCAAGTTCTGTATGAAACCTTGGGGAAATGATAATGGTACATTTGAGCGAAACATGATATATCTTCTTAAAACAATCGAAACCAAATGCCAATAAAGGTGCTATAACACTAGGACATATTCATTTTGAAATTTTCTCTCTGTACACCAAGCTAGGGATATATTTGAAATCTTCTCTTTGCACTCCAATTTAGGAATTCCATAATCTAGGAATCACCATACAAGCAATGCGTCTGTTGAAAAATTTTCCTTCATTTATATTCAATTCCATGGTTATGATAGTTGATAGAGACATGACTAAGAATTGGTTTTATGCCAAGGTATGTTGACAGTCCATGAAAAAGAGGTGAAATCACTGCATAAGTTGCTCAAAATTCATGTAAGGAAATATCCTTGTTAAAAGTGCTTTAGAGTACTTGCTCATTGGCCAAGCACCCTCTAATGCCTTGCTGGTTAAGTAAGCAATTTCCTACATGTTGTTTTAACAAAAATATAAGATAACTCTCATATGGTGTACCTCTCTGTTTTATTCTTTGCAAAATGTTCTAATATAATAATTATGTGCGCTTTCTATTATGTTTTGTGATTGTCACCACTCTATCTTGTGAAAGGTTGATTCAATTTCCCTCCTAATCTTGGTATTTAGTGAATTTTGACCTCATTGTCTATGATCTCTGTTTAAAAATCATTGGAGGGTCGTTTTCCACATGATGGGGAATCATGTACAAGATGTATATATTCTTTTTTAGAAATAATACAAGTTTTATGTTGATCTGTGGACATTTCCATCTCGAGTATTTACCATGCAAATTTTAGTGTCTGGATCTTTGACTTGTGTGTCATTAAACACTATCTTATTCATTGGATAGTATTCAATAGACCAAGTATTCAAACACTTAAGAACAATAAGCAACAATGACTTACTCGAATCCAGATTGTTTACACTATAAAACTTGGGAAAGTTATAACTAAAATTTCCTTCTATCGAATAAAATATTTAATTGTGAGCTCGTATGCCGATGATCACTATTTACCCCAAGTTTCGGTATTTATCATAGTGAAGTGATTAAATTTCCTCACCAGAGTAACAACTTTTGTACCTTTCTCTATTTATGTAACTATAGTAAGTTTCCACCTTAGCACTTTTGTAGTGGATATATTATTTAGGCCATGATGTTGTTTGTTTTCACTGGACCGTTTTGAAATTCTATAATTTGTTGGAATACTTATCTTGTTTCCTTGCCTCCTTGAAATTGATATGGGCACAACAATGCAAGAATACACTTGCACCAGAAAAAAAAATATAGCAAGTAGGTAGGTATTTATATAAGTAAATTCATATTGTAATATAACAAATACTGATGAGAACAAATGGGATGAGAGAAGGAGAACATAATTCATAACAGTGACTAGAATTTGCGAGACTAAGTCACATCCCAAAATAGAGAGAAAGAAAAATGATGACGATTTTGGTAATTGTTATGGAAGTAAAATAGAGTAGGGACATGGAAAATAAACTAGCAGCTAACAATAAAAGAGGTGTATCCCAAAAAAAATTAAATGGAGTTGAGTATCTAATTTTTAAGTTGGAAATTATGCAGCATTGAGTTTTGTGCATCCTAGACTTCATGATTTCCTCATCAAACACAAATCAACAACCCCAATAATCATGAATTGATTCTTTAGTGACTCTTCATAATTGTCATCTTCTGTATTAGGCATTCATTATGTTATGGTCCAAATATTATCTCCTTGGAAATGTCCATTTCACCACAATCTGGTTTCTCTCCTAGAGTGTGTCAAAGTCATTAAGCTACATTTTCCTTTTCCACAAATTGAAGGCCTTGAAATTTCATTTAATGGGATATTTTTAAAAAACCACCATTCCTAAAATTAAGTTTTAGGATAGTGCTAGCCTCATCTTCTGCACTATGTGGTTGGCATGTGAGGATGTTCAACACTTGGGCCACACATGTGAAGAGTTAATGAAGGATTAAAGGTGGTTTCAATGTGACTTGGATAAATTTCCATACTTAGAATTCCCATTTACAAAATCCTTCCATTGGTATGATCAATATGCACCATTGTTAGGGTTATGTGCCATGTGGCACCACATGCAGTCCACATGGGTGTCGTGAGGCATGAATAAACAACCTTGCATATTGAATGTGTTAGAGGTGGTGATAAGGAGGGGTTTGTTACAACTGATAGGCGGAAAAATTCCTCCTACAACTTGGGATCATCAGATGATCAAGGCCAGAACTAGGCATATACTCATTTGGTGTGATGATCTCCACTAATATGTGGGTCGGATTGCCACCAAATGAATTGCTCCTCAAAACAATACTTTTAAATATGATTTCCTAAGCCTGAATACAATTTAATCTAATAACAAAAACAAAACTAACTAATCTATCTATATCTACTTGCTACTCTAAATCTAACTACCCCAACTGGGATAAAGAAGTAGTTCATAATATCCTAGTTAGGAGAAAAAGCACTTTAACTATTAAATGTTGAGAGGAGGACTAATTTTTTTAGAAAATAATAGTTCACTACTTCAATAATTTTTTGAGTATACTGTATAAGACAACTTGTAGAATATTATATTAACATTTAAACATCTAAATGTAATCAGTGAAAAGAGGAAAGATAACTCATTTCAAGAAATGAAAGTAGCTTTGTTTCTCAAATTTGAAAATATAAAATATTTAGAACAAAGTTCCAGAACAATCCACACACTATTACAAAAATGTCTTTTCACTAATTAATAGCTTTCAAATCCTTTATTTTATTAATTTCAGATAACGATATACAAAACCCAATATTAAATTCTCAAACTGAATAAAACACCAGCATTTGAAATAAATAAGGTAGAAATACACAAGTTTGACCCATTTTTCTAGTCCCTTCTTTCTAGGTCATCAATCCTTCCTCTATTCTCGACAATAGTGCACAAGCCCCAATTCTAGATTTCAAACTTCAACTGTAGTCTCAAATTTAAATCCCACAATAGAACAAGGCTCTCCTCCTCTTGATTCAATCCCCTTTAGGTCTTTGATTCTTCTCTTCTTCTTGAAAATAGTGCACAAGTATGAATTCCAAAATTTTCTAATCTCGCCTTTTCTCTTGGTTCCTTTCTTATATTTATATAAATTTATTATGATAGATGTTTGTTCCAGATGGAATTTAAAAAAATATATTTATAAAAATAGAAAGTAGTTTCAATAACATGTTATATTAGAAACTTCAGGGAGAAAACTTGGCTAGCTTATCCTAATCTTCTCCGAACATGTGGATGATGTTTTTGCTAATCTCTATATTAGTGTTACGTTTCCTGACAAATCCTATATTCCCTGATTGTACTCAGGCACTTAACACCAACTTCAAATAATCAAAACTTAAACTAGAATGCCAATGTTGTTTGGATAACACTGCAATTTAACACACAGACCCCAAATTTTCTAGCCTTTATCTCCCAGGAACTAAACTACATCAAGTCATATGATCGGGTGCTTATGATAGTGTGATAGCTACTATCACTTATCAGAAAATTGGGCCAGGATGTATATTAGGATATTTATTCAATGGATAACCACACCACCTTCAATATGGATCACCTGATATGACATACATTAATTGACGAGGATTTTTTCATTTATCAAAGCCATTATTTGAAGGGCACGAGGGCATCAAATATAAAATATATTAATGAAAAGTAACTACAAATAAAGATGATACAAAAATATATGATATGCGATATTTCTAATAGGGAACTTCCTTCTAAGGTGGACCTCCACATAAATTGGATAGATGTTGTAAAAAAACTCAAGTCAGATCTTATTCCTAGAACCACAAATGGTTCTCCTACAACTCAAATGCTTCTCCTACATTTGCGACATACAAAAAGTTGGTTTGTTTCAACACTCAATTAACACAACCATTACACAATTAAAAATTAATACAGGGGAATTCCTACTCATTTTTCAATTTTTTTTTTACATAATGCTTACATAGGTTACACGTAAGCATGACACATGCATAACACTTGGATAATCTATCAGATGGTGTCTTATCCACCTGTCGCACTTGGACCCACCAATGTCACATCACCTTATGTTGGTTCCATATTACCTCAAGAGGTTTCATGGAGGGACTTGATAATGGTTTTGGTAAGGAAAAGTTGGGGTGGGGGTGGGGGGGAATCCCTTCATCGTATGCCACATGCCCTTAGTGATTTACCTCCATAGCATAATTTTTAACACCCCCTCCCCTCGTTAATATTTGATCATGTTGGGGGGTCCAAAAATGAATATAAGCCATTAATCTCTCATGGCATGTGATGCATTGATTTAAGATGCTTGTATTTACCCAAGCTTGTAAATGATTTTACTATCATTTGGCTTGAATGATTCAATGAATTTTCTTAGTAGGCATCTTGGTATCTCTAAAAAATATGTTATTAGCTACAAATTTAAAAAATATCACATATAATCACAACAATTGTTGTAATATTAAAACTTTCTTGTTTTGAGTGATTATAGGGGAATGGAATGGAGGAGGTTGAGCTTAAGTGACTTAAGATATTGCTATGAAAATCACTTATGCTTCAACAACATGCATTGCCTTCAATGTTTAACATATGGGATCAACATTTGGATTACACAAATATTAACATTAATCCCCTTTGATTATGGTTTAAACACATTTTAATTTGGGATTAAGGCTTGATTACTTATATAATGGGGTATCAGGTTGATTTATGAGTGTTTCATTCGAGAATAGCCATATAACCTATTATTTCCCATGAAATAGCCAAAGTATGGAATTCATGTATCAATTAATATTTAAATGAATAATTTTAAAATTAGAAACGGAAAAAAATAAAAAGATCAATATTTTATATAATGAGAAGAAATGCAATCAATTCAAATCATATTTTTATTAATCTGGTATTGCTTCATTGGGAACACGCATTTATAGTCCCATTTGTATCATGTATGTATGTATTGACCCATTTCTAGTGAGTGTCCATAGCACCAAAAAGTTTACATACACCTCCGACACTTTTAAGATCTAGTTCCGACACTTTTAGATTTAGTTCTCTCAACCTTCTTGTACTCGAAATTCACCATTTGGGACTAAGGATCGATTACTTAAATTTCGAATATCAGGGTCTTAGGCTGATGTATAAGCGTTCTTGATAACACAATGTCCTAGATGTTGAGTTATGTTATAGTGATGTCATCTTTAGTAACGTGGCAGTGACACATAGGCCACACGTGGTAGGTAGAAATGGGCATTTGGCTCATGAATACATGTAAAATGAATGATGTGTCCACATCACATTGTCACATGGAAATGTTTGGTTGGATGTAAAATGTTGACCTAGTAATATGACTTGGAAAGTGACGTGGCATATTGGATAAGGAGCCGAGGGTATTGAGAAATTATTCGATACCCGATAACTGTGATATCGAGCAATCAAGCCATTAGGACCTTGGGTTAGTGAAGTATTCATCGATAAAGTCCTGAATATCAAATAACCCAATAATGAGAAACATCTACTTGAATCAACGGATATCGAGCTCACGAGTATTAGGTGAAAGTTTTAATACACTATTTAAAGAAAAGAATAAGGCAGGTTCTGATATGACACATGCTGTGCACTAAGGGGAAAATGTGTGTGTGGAATATTTATTGAAATGGGGGACATGGATATTGGGCTCTAAAATAATCCTTTTAAGGAGGGCCCAATATGAAAATATGTTATAATTTTGGTTTTATTGAGATTTTATTATTTTTTCAAATTTTTACTATTTAAAAATATTGATTTTAATTTCAAAGCGAAATGAAGATTCCAAGGATGTAAGTAGAAAGAATGAGTGAAACTCACACTTAGATAATAATAAAAAAGGGAATTTAAAAATAATTTTTTAGGGTGGTAGTTGCTATGCTGATGACATACTGGAAGAACCAATTATCTTAAGTTAATATATATATGCAAGGATTATATCATGAATCAAATAAATATATATTATGTATTTATGCATTTTATAGATAATTTTAAATATACTCTAGTATATGATTTGAGAAGGATGTAAGCCTTTCATTTCCAATACTTGCAACTTGCAACATTATTTCCCATGAAATAGGTAAGATATGGGATTCATGTATAGATTACTTTTTAGACCAATTCTTAAATTAAAGATGGAAAAATTAGGAGGCCAAAATTTTATATAGAGAGAAGAAATGTGATTGCTTCAACTTATCTTTCTGTTATCCTAATATAACTTCGCTGCTAATGAGCGTCCATATCATCAACAGACTTACCTTGGTATTAGGTATGTATTGACCTATTTCCAATGAGCATCCATGATCCTAACATGTTTACATACACTTCTCACACTTTATTTTTTAGTGCTTTCAACCTCGTATTTAAAATTCACCCTTTTGGTTAATATGTAGAGAATTGCATTTGCAATTGGGTGTATAAGAGGTAGGATAATATAAAATTTATTTTGATGTAATGCCGCATCGAAATGTATAAAAGCTTAGCCCCCTTTTGCTAACTCATCCTAACTTCTAATAGTTGTCAAAGTATTTTAATATGAAAGGGATGTTTTTCCATAGGAAATAATGCTTTAAGTACCTTCCTTAATCATGAAGACTATAAAGTTATGAACCATATGCAAAAGATATACCATAGTTGAAGGTTATTGCTATTAAGAGCATAAGTGCTATAGAGATTTAATCCATAAAAAACATGTTATACCAATCTATGACATGGATAGCTTTTTGAAGCATGGAATCAAATGTTGACTTATATCTCAATTCTTATATAGAAATTTGATGAATATGCCTACTTGAAATATTAATAATCCATAATCCAAAATATGGAAGATAATAGGAAGAATTCAAATTTATAGGGTATGTCGATTCATAGGTCCAAACTTATATTTCTATGAAGTTTGTTCTTTAAGTTGTTGTTTTGTAGGAAAAATATGTTCCTCCTTCCATCAAGCACAATTTTTTATTCACATTGTGAGAAGTAAAAAATTCAAGATATGATATTTTTATATATTTATTGTTAGAATCAAATAAACAAAAATCTAAATAGAAAAATAAATAAATAAATAGAAATTACTGACAATTTAAAAAAAAAAAAAGAGTTTTAAATTAATTGTATAGTTATGATATCAATTAAAAACACGAGAATCTCATTAATTAATTAATTTTGTAGACTATTCTTTCTTCAAGATGTTTGTCAAAGATTAATTGCACCAAACAATTCAAAAGCAGATTGTAGTATCATGTAAAATGAGAGTTAACTAAGAAATTTATGGTAGGATTGGAAAATAAAATGATTTAATCAATGTTGTTGTAAGCAAGACAATTAATAATCAAGAGAGGGAAAGGGTAAGGAGAATCTTCCTTGAATGTATTATGAGTATGATTCATCTCTAGATTGAAATTGATAGGGTAGTTCATAACTACATTATTACAAAAATAAGACAATAAAAATGTAAAAGAAACATATTGAAACCATTAAAATCAAAACTATGAAATCTTCTCCTAAACCTATACTGCACTAATTGAAAATGAATTAGATGAAATCATAATTCCAATGTAGCCATCCATGTAGCTTCAAATCTGCAATCATATGTACATTACAAAATATTAGTAGAAGTTGGAGAAATATAACATAATAAAATAAAACAATGTTACTAAACATTTTTCCATCATAAGCAAGATAACATTATTTTTATTTACAATATTTTTTTCCTGAAAATATTCCTCGAACCATGTTTCTATTCTATCATGATATTTATAATGACTAATGTAGAAATATTGGAAGGAATTTATAGATGAGTGATATATCTGATGAGAATCATGTGGAATAACTCTATTAAAAATACACTATGGAAAATTGGTGTCATTGTTAGCATTATTTATTTTAGAGACAAGAACAAGAAAATGAGAATATGATGTAACCATCAGTTGAAACCAAACTGTCTCCTTTTCTTGACAAGTCTCTCTAGACTTGTATTCTAAATAGCCAACTTGTGATGAATTAATGGGATCAAATGTGTATATAGGCCATATTTGACCATTTTGTTAGTTATTATGATAGATATAGGACAATAGCCATCAACATCATTTGTTTCATTAAAGATTTCAATCTCAACCAATTGGTTACTTAAATAACAATATTCTCCATTGATAGTATATGCATTTGAATCAAAAAAAGGTTCTTTTTTGAAATGTTTTTGCTATAGTTATTCCTTATTTCCATGTAGAAAATTGATATGGCATACTACCAAAAGATTCATGGAAAGAGGTTTTATTATTTTCATATCCTATATGTAAATTATTACCATCTTGCATCTTATTAGATTTAGGTCAAATAAGATGAAAAAATATAGGATTTGAAATTATTCCTTGCATAGCACAACCATCAAATATATTAGGGTACAAACAATATTAAGTGTAAGGGAAAATAAAATGAAAAGCATCTCCTAAAAAAGAAGCCTCTTGGAAGGGCAAGTTTTCTTCTATTAGGACATCCATATCTAATTTAAATTTCAAATATTGTGTATTTATTTCTTCCCCTAAATTAAATTAAATTTATCAACATCCATGATGTGTTCTATATAATTATGTTCGTTGTAAAAAGATAAAGGTAAGAGAAAATCATGAGGCTTTTTAAAATGAAAAGGTTCAAGACTTGAAACAAGGAACATAATTACATTATGTATATGTTGAAAGCATTCAATCATATAAGCCTTTCGACTGACTAGTAATAAAAAGAAAAATGTTAAAATTACATAAATTATGTCAAAGTTAGGTGTGATAATAATCACTTAACTTCTCATTTTTACTTTTATTTTTCCTAGGCCCTTTTCCAAACCCCATGGCTGAGCTCAAGTGTCAACATCCAATTCATTTCCAACTGTCTGCATGAGGTCTTCTTTGTTTGAGTCCAAACTCTTAGAGACATGGGTTCTCTTTTTATTCCCCCCATTCCATTTTATTTTTGTGGTTCCTCCTTCTGTGTTGATTCTTGGATTTTTACTAATTCGGTGCCCTTTTGGATGTGGGTTGTGATTTTAAACTCATCCAATTCACCTCCATCTTCTTGGTTATCATGTTGAGCTTGTGCATCCTTGGTTTTTTGGTTCTCCAAGTTTTCTTCTTCCTCTTATTTAGAAAAATGAGGATCAGACACATGCCAACCATTTGGATTATGGGCCTCCCTCTTTTTGTTTTTAGGGATCATTTTATTCCTGTAGGCATGTGTTCTGCAAGTGTCCCATTTGAAAATAAATGCGGCATCTAAATGTTGTGTTCTCATAATCTAATACTTGGGTCCATTGAAATTTTGTATGTTTCAATCGATGAGATCAGGTATACCTTTGTTGAGGTTGATCTCTATGACACATATTCTAGAAAAAGTGAAGATATCTTTTTCTATTATGTCACGATCCATGTTTTTGTATTGTCCAAGTGTATTTCTAATATCCTCGATGAACTTATGATGCCAGAAATGAAGAGGAATATTGGGTAGTCTTACCCAAACCAGAATTGTTGAAACCACCATATTTGTAGTATCAAAATATAGGAACCAAGGAGTGATCATGAGCCCAACTCTGACCCAAAAACATGACCCCTCATTTAGGAAATAGTCCATATATTTATGTGTATCAAATTGTATAATCATGAAGCCTTTGGAACATAAATAGATGTCACAATTGGGGGTCCAAGTAGAGAAAAAAACTGTTGGTGTAATGCATCATATTTGGTCCAAAAACAATTGAATCTACATATAAACACCATATATTGCATATATGAAAAAACATAGTTTACCTCCTGAAAATTAACTTCCATGGTTGGTGTTTTTTCCATTTTTTTTACAATGTATTTTTGAATATTATTTGATGTGATGTGTGCCTTCCATTACACTACATATTTAAAATAGACAAATCCACTAGGGTTTTTGGAGCAAGCAACTTCCTTGTAAGATACTGGAATGTCTAGTTTCCTGGTTCCTGTAGCTCCACCATGCATCCTCAAAAGAATGACTTTGGTGGAATTTCTTGAAATACCATATCTGTGCAAAGGAGAGAAATCCATTCAATGTTGGAAACAATGTTAATACAGAGAGGGGGGGTGAATCAATATTAAGGCTAATTCAAAATTTTCTACCAATTTACATTTAACATTCAAACTTTGAAACCAACAACCATTAACACCTCATAAGAACAACCATATGAATCAACATAAGCACACACATCATGAGAAACACACACATGCCATAAAGGTTTAAAGTGGAAACACTTCCGGGAGAAAAACTAACAAAACTTGTTTTATTCTTGATGTAAAATTAAGAGCACCTACTCTATTACATCAACTTTTTTGTGATCCATCACTCACAGCACCAACACCCTTTGATTGTTTTCTAGCACCCATTAGTAAGAATAACTAATTGACTCCTTTTGTAGACACCTGATTAACTTACTAGAAGCACCATATGAAGCACCAAATGAAGCACCAGCTTGCAAGAGGCACCAACCTCCAAGCCTTCCTTAGACACCCACTAGATATGGAAGCACCAACTTCATTAAGTCCCTATATTAATAGTGTAGCCCCTTATTATGTTAGTGTAGCCCCCCTTATTGTTATTATTGTACCCCTGTAACCCCCATATTGTTATTATTGTGCCCTTACATTATTATTGTTAGGTCGGCTAGGATTACATTGTGGCCCCTCTAGGATTACATTATGGCCCCATGGACTCCTATATATAGAAAGGAGGTTTTGTAAATTGTATCATCCAAGAATTGTTCATTTATGTAATGTATTGGAGGTTGCCCCCTCGAAGTGGCTTATTTCTAAGGCGTTCATATCTCCTTTCTTCTATTTTGATTATAGGAGCCACCACCATGCCCAGCTGGGGTAACTTTGATTCTAAGTTTAACGCTGCTCCATGGTCATGTTGACTCTCCTTTAATTTTTTTTCTTGATTTAGACCGCTAAAATTTTTAGGGTGCGAAGCCAAAATCCTGAGGAAGATTTTCTAAAAATTTCAGAGCTTGGTTCGCAATATTTTCGGAGATATGATCTATGGAAGTTAGGTCTTTTTTCAGGCTCCTAAACAGGTCATCATGGAATTTGCGCTATAACTTGTTTTCTACAAAGGTTCAGAATCTGAAATTCATATGGTGTGAAGCTGAAATCTTGAGGAAAGTCGTCAAAAAATTTCAGATCTTGGTTCGCAATATTTTTGGAGATATTATCTGTGGACGTCAGTGCTTTTTCAGGCTCCTGAATTTCATCTCAAAGAGGTGATCGTGGAAAAAGTTTAATAACTCTCTCTCTGGGAATCGGATTGGAGTGCCGTAAAAAGTGGTCACAAGTACATAGACTTTAGTTTCTTGGCTATCAATTTCAGAGACAAAGGACAAAACAGTGACACGTGGCAAGTCGTACAAGTTCGCTCTACTGAACTAGTCCATAATTAGGTCATTGTGGGAGAGTGGACACAACTTTGTCTTGGAGAATCCAAATCAGGTAAGACCTGTGGCATTAAAAAGAGAATTTAGAGGGATATTTCAGTGCTGAATTTAAAATATTGAAGGGCCACAATCACATAGATAATCCAATTCCAATATCGAGCTCCTCAAAAGCAAGAAAACGGTGTGTATTGTTTTTTTCCGAATTGCATAAGTCTTGTTTGAAGAATCAAGTTGAATTGATTCCAAGGGAATATTGAAGAATTTTTGTCATTAATGGGTTCTAATATGCCTCCAAAAAATAATTCCATACCCATTAAGCCCTCAGAAAGCTATACTATGACGCATGAGGAGGAAGAATTGCAATATGATATATCAAAATTACGGTACCAAGTGCAACAAATTTCGATCTTACGAAGAGCAACCGAAGATGAAATAGATGGTTTAAAAGCAGAAATGGAGGCTAAGTTGGATGGTTTGAAGGATAAAATAATAGCTAATATGGATGATAAATTAGTGGAAGATGACATCGAGCATCAACAACAAGTTCTCCAACTCTCAAAGGATAACCTAACTTTGGTGCAGAATCTAATGAAACAACGGGAATATCAACATCACACCGAAAGAAGTTCTGAAGCAATCAAAAAAGCAAGAACTCGACAAGTACGATCAATTTCAGAGTATCTCAGCAAGTGGAAGAACTTTCCTGTAAAATATTCCACATGGGAGGATGAGAATTTTATACAGAAGCATCAGGAAATAATCAAGCGTTGAGGACAACACTTGTTTGAAGGAGAGGGGCATGTTAAGTCCCTATATTAATAGTGTAGCCCCTTATTATGTTAGTGTAGCCCCCCTTATTGTTATTATTGTACCACTGTAACCCCCATATTGTTATTATTGTGCCCTTACATTATTATTGTTAGGTCGGCTAGGATTACATTGTGGCCCCACTAGGATTATATTGTGGCCCCATGGACTCCTATATATAGAAGGAGGTTTTGTTCATTTGTATCATCCAAGAATTGTTCATTTATATAATGTATTGGAGGTTTCCCCCTCGAAGTGGCTTATTTCTAAGGCGTTCATATCTCTTTTCTTCTATTTTTCGAGCTGGTTACACAACAAACTAATTGACTCCTTTTGTAGACACCTGATTAACTTACTAGAAGCACCATATGAAGCACCAAATGAAGCACCAGCTTGCAAGAGGCACCAACCTCCAAGCCTTCCTTAGACACCCACTAGATATGGAAGCACCAACTTCATGTATGCAGGCTACAACCCACACTTAATAATGAACTAATGTTCTTTGTAGATGACAAACACTCTTCTTGATATTAGCTTTTTTCTCCTCCGCATCCTTTCCTCTACACAACACATTAAACACTTTGTCTTCTCTGCTCACTCTGCATCATACCGTTTTCTCACTTTGCAACATATACACTTCTCTCGACCCTCTCATATTCCATAGGCTCTCTTGGCCTCTCATAACAACACATGCACACTCTAGTATTTACTCAACAACTTTCACACAAATTTGTCCACTTAACTCACTCAACAGTGCTCCATTCCCTCACATTTCTCTATAGAAATCATGGGTTTTGTTCCTCTGTTACATATGGAATGATTTTTTCTCTGCTTGCATCCACACTTCCCAAGGTTGTACTCTATGAATGACTCTCCATATTGTTGTAATGTCCAAAACTTGGCCACTACACCCACATTAAGCATTGAGAATGGGTTTATGAGCGTTTCTCCATACTCGTAATTAATTATTAATTAAATTATAGGTTACAACAAGGCTCTCCATGCTTCTTGATTGCTCACATATATCTGAGTGTATTACAGGAATGGTTTTCCTGGACTATGATAAGATCTTCCACACTAAACATTAATTTCAATTGAATTCTTTGTGTTGTGCAGAGAATATTAGAGGTGGGTTGCTTTTGTTTGAGTCAAGCTCCTAAACTCAATCTCCAGTTCATGGTCCTTGTTCCAACACTCTTAGCAGTTTCCCTTGACATCAAATCACAGATCTAGCTTTAAACCTATTTTATGTTGATAACACAGTTATCTGAGCTTCGCTTACTCCAACTATGGACATAGCCAATTATGGCACAAATCCCAAATATGGTGGAACAATACTAAAGTAGCTTCCAACCCATTCATCCAAAGTCCAAAGGCTTTCCATTAACAATGCTGTCAAATATAACTTATTTCGACCCCTTTCGCACTAGCACTAGTTCAATTTTTTGTCATAGGACCACTTCCTATGACTGCAGGCTAAGTGTTTCAGCACCAATACGCTCTATGCCCTTTGCGAAATGAATTCCATTTTTTATTTTCTCTATGCCCTTGATCACATTTCTACGTGAAATGACCTATGCCTAGATCTAAGGCCAAAGATTCCAAGTCCCAACGCTTTTGCATGCCTTCTCTTTAAAATCCTCTAAGCTCCCCTTGGTGGGCTTAACTGTCTTGTGGGGTCTTCCTCCTCTTTTCTCATTGGTCGCTACTTGTGTGTTGGCTCGCCGATGTGTCCTGGTGTTATCCTCCCGACTAAAAATATGTGCATCCATTTATTTCCATCGGGGAGAGCCTTGTAGGCTTACCTGTCTCATGGGATCCACCCAACGCATTTTCCATTGGCCCGTTGCTCTGACATAGCCACATCTTCCCAACATCCTTCTCACGACAGTTCTCTTTGTGCACCCGTTTATCTCCATTGGGGTGTTTTTTCCGAGCTAGGTTGTTAAGTAGGATCACTAGTTGTAGCCACCAACCAATCAATTTCCTGCTAGGGTGAGCTATATCTGACAATGCCCATGTCATCTTGATGCCTAGTTATCTCGACACTCCCTCTGTGTGCTGCTACAAAACCTTTCGGGCTCTAACCAACTGTATGACTTCATGCTAATTTCATCAGTTACATATGGTGCCTCCCGAGTGGTGACACATTTCTCCTGTATTTGTCCCATTAGGCCACCCAAAAATGACAAACCAACCCGCCACGTTCCCCCTGTAAAACTATGCCATGATGACATCATCAACCACGTCATCTAAAGAGAGCCAATCAAATGTTTCCATGTGTCCTATCAGAGAGGAGAGAGAAAGGGTCCCCAGTTCCTTGTTTTTGCAAGAAATTTCTTTGTTAAAGTTGTTTATAAAAACCGTTAGGTTCAAGAACTCGAAACCACTCCATTACAGTTTGTGGTATTTGGAGGAGAGGTTTTGGGTTGATTCTCCATTGTTGATCTGCGCGATCAACGATTTGAGAAACCACTTGCCATGGCCTCTATTATCACACATAAATTTTCAAAATTTCTTTGATAGGGTCACTCACCGTACTCACCTAGGTTTCACCTTGTCTTAATAGATTTGTTCATGAATTTGATGAAAAAATTCCATGAAATAAACCTTACCCTAAGTATAAAACCCCCCATTAGTCATGTCATGTTAGTGAAATCCACCCAATTCCACTTAGTTTTCACATGCATGGTTTCAAATCAAACAAAATCCACCTGTCTATCTTTTCACCGTTTGGTAGCAAATATAACTGCAGAATGGAAGATTTCACTACAGAATCACTTGAAAATTCCGTAGCAAATCTGCCAGGTTTATAACTATCTTCACTGCAGAATATTGTTTTTTGCAGAAAAACAAAGCATGGTGAAATGTCAAAATTATGATGGTCATGGGTAAAGGTGAGGTCACCCAATTAGTTATCATGATCACCCAAGCATGCAAGATCGTAATTACCCTCATCATTACCTTTTATTCCCACATTTGGCATCATTATCCCAACTTTCAAATTGCAATTTTTAAATTCATTTCAAAGAATCTCTCTGTCATCTATTATTCGAGCCTTGAATGCAACAGTCCAGTATCATCTTTGAAGAGATGACTCCCACCATAAGCAACTTGGTGTCTAGTGTTTTTATCTGCAAGTGTCATAGTTAGGGAGACAATGTGGTTATAAAGAAGAATGGCAATGAAGAATAAGGTGAACAAGGGAGGCTCTTGTGTGAGATATGAGCCCATGGACCTCAAGTTATTAAATGAAGATCCTAGTTTCATGGATGCATTCAGAAATTTCGGATGTCTACAATTCTGTCAAAAGCTTCAAGGATTTCATGCCTAGATATCAAAGGATTTTGTAGTGAACTTTACAAGCACAACCTCGAAGGTGGGGGTTTTAAATTTCATAGTGTCATCTGATACCATTTCTCAGGCTATAGAGATACCAAGAGAAAGTGAAGAGTGGTTCAAAGCCACTAAATTCAAAATGCAGAGTTGTGAGGAATTTGTCAAACTAGAACACATTGGAGCTGACATGGCATCTGGCATTCCAAGGAGTTTTATGAAGGAAAATTATTCTAAATTTTTGTTTGTGATCCATAAATACTTTACATGCGAGGGGAGGTTTCATATGGTTTACCTATACCATTTCAAGCTCCTTTTACATTTCACTGGTAGGAAACCCCTTGATCTTCCTTTCTTTTTGCTTAGGAGCTTAGGGAAGATGTATGATAAGGTTCAAGCCAGGGCTGAAGGCAATGAGATATCAATTTTTCACCATGGTTTTATTATACTCTTAGTGCTGGAAGAATTGAACAAATTAAATAGATATTAGGCATATTTCCTTTTCCTTAGTGGGTATGAAGTTGATTCAATGACACCTAAGAAGACTTCAAAGCCAACAACTACTTCATCTCCAGGTGTGATAGAAGGTGTAAATGAAGAAGAGGCATAACCTATATTGGAGCCAATGGATGTTGAAACAGAGCCTATACCAGAGGCAAATATCCCACAACCATCACCTACAATAACCAAACAGAATATTAGCAAACATGGTAGCAGGAGGATAACTAGAAGTCAAACCATTGGAATAGGAAATCTTGAAGACATCCTCCAAGCAATAGATATTGAAGAGACTAAAATTGTCAGAGCTGAAGACATTGAATATGAGAAGAGGAAGAAACATAAAGGTAAGACTGTTAAAAAGTTAGATTTTACAGGAGAAGATGCATAATTCATTTTCCAGCCAAGGAAACCACTTACTAGGCTACATCTTGAAAAGGGTGTCATGGAAAAAAAGAAGACAGAAAATGTTGACAAAGGCAAGAAGCCTATCACAAAATACATCATATACCTATGTCCAGCAACAGAAGAGGTTTTTTTGCAAAGGAATGGAAAGGAGAAAATGGTGGAAAAGACTGAAGTACAGGTATTACAGGAACAATTAAGAGATGCCAGAGAAGAGGTCATTGAAGTTAAATTAGAACTACAGGAGGCCAAGGTAGAAAGAAAGCTGATGGCATATTTTGAAGAAAAAGTGAATGATCAGCTAAACCAATATGATAAATCACTGACAAATGCCAAAAAATTTGCTAAAAAGCTTCCTTTGAGGAGAGTAATGAAAAACACTAGAAAGATAAACTTGTGGTTACTGTATGAAAGAAAGAAGCTCAAGGGGCAGGTTAAAGAACTAGAAGATCAAATGGATATGATTCAGGAAGAATTGAAGAAAAGAGGCTTGAAAATAAAAGTGATAAATGAGCCTGAGGAGATGCAACCTTCTACTACTAAGGATGGAGTGCCCAAAGTTTGAAGAGTTGGCCTAAACATTTTTGAAAAATATTGCAACATTCAAGAAACAAAATTTTCAGTTTGGAAGGTGAAATTGTGAAGAAAAATTAAAATTCTGTGTTTTTCTACCAATTAGGCAATTTTGTAGTGAAGCCCGGGCTTGAAGGCCAGATTTCGCTACGAAATACCTGTAGGATACTTTTCTCAATAAATCTCATTTAGGCTGGAAATCAAAGGAGGATAAGAGTTGTATTTAGCTTATATTATCTAGAAAACATATCCCAATCAGAAAGATAAGATAAAAGTTGACGGCTGAAATGAATTTGCTACCGAACTATGCTATGAAACCACCTATTCCACTCTGTTTTTGCAGTGAGGAGTTTTTAGTTGCATTTTGGTGTTTTGAAAGGGTATTGAAGGACAACCAACGATGTGGAGGCATTAAAAGGTAGAAGTGGGACACTCCAGCAGGGATTTACTCCTCGACAAATATGTCATCTTTCCAGCTCAACATGAAGACAATGATCAAATGTTATGGTTATCTTTTGCTTAAAAGTAGGGTGATCAATTCCTAAATCTAGTGGGTATATATTTATGTCTAGGTTATGGTTAGTGCCACTCGAGCACTTGGTCATCATTGATGTAATTATCCAATGATACAGATAAGTGAATGTAATAAATGAAAGGTAGAGTCCTAATAGGCTTGTAAGTCTAAAGTTATTAAGTGTCCTTTTCAGTTCCAAGAATATAGTTTATGGTTAAGATAGGTGTCAAAGATGATGGTTTGATGATCTAGCCAGGTGGGCAGATCCAATGTAATGAACAAAATCCTATTAATAGGCAGAACTTTGAATGAGAAGGGGTTGGAGAATTTTATTTGACACTACCACTATTGTAAATTTTTGAATATCAGTAATATATAGTGACTGTGTTTCTGCTTCACCTGAGATTCTTTGACTGTTTCAATGAGCTTATGTATTATGTTTCTTAATATCTTGTTTCCAATATCTTGATGTTGAATTACTCATAATTCATGTTCTCCATGATCTGACTTCCTTTTAACATTAATATATTGAATATTCCTTTGTGTGCATTGTCTTTTCATTGAAACATTAAAAGCCTGAGCTTCCACAAGGAGAGCCATTGTCATTGAATTCCCTCACACTGACTCCATAAGCCCAATGGTAGTGAACCCTATTTAATTTTTCACCTGCAATAAAATACATTAAAGTAAATATCACAGAGTTAGCCATCTGATTTAATCATAATTGAGAAAATGATAAGTTAGTTTGAGAGAGCCCTCTCAGGTTGAAGTGGCTAATCCTCAGTCAAAATCTGGTTTGAAGGAGTTACTTGAAGTTGTCTAGTGGAACATACCAACAGTACTAATTTAGAGATAACATTTTGGTGCGTCTATTGGGAGTCTGAAGACATAATTCCCAAAGTTTGTGCTCAAAATGTGAAGCTAAACTCTTGGATGTAGCAGGAGCTCAAAACATTTCGAGGTTGAAGAAAATACCTTGGTGACTCCACTAAATATCTTCATGCTAAAAGGTGGCTTCGAGAAAGAGATACAAAAGGAGAAATCTAGATGCTAACCCACCTACAATTGTGGATAATCCAGAAAGGATCCTAAGAGGCATTGGAAGCATCTCTTCAAAATCAGGTATTCCATCACATTCAAGAGCTTTGTCTTCTGAAATTATTTGAAGTCCTGAAGATAGGAAATTTGATGATAAAATTGAAGAAGTGTTGTTTAGGGCTAAGGCTGAAAATGAACTGACTGACATAATACTAGACCTACAAAGACTAGGCATTGACACATCATCCCTAGTATCTCAGGAGGAAAAAGAAGAATTCTGGAAAATAGTCACATCAGAGCTGTTGTTAGAGAGGGAGTCTTTTGAAAATTTAAAAGAGTTAGATCCATTTTAATTTTTGTTGAAAATAAAATTTGGTATAGCTTTTCCTAAATGGAATTCATGCATATCTAGAATTAAAATACCATATACACCATCTTCTAACAGTTCAACCTCACCTACTGTGTTTTTCAAAAGTCATAATATAACCTCATCTATTGTCCTTCCACATACCACAATCACTGTCATCATGGCTAGAATTGTTCCTCCTCCTCCTCCTGTTGGACTTGCAAGATATGCTCCACTTTTCCTCCTTGTTGTCCTTCATGACCTACCATATGGATACTCAACCATAATTAAAAATTTTGGGAGTGAAGAGGAAATATCAGCTGAGGAACATGTAGATCAATTTAATGATTTCATTGACAGAGAGGACGTAAACCATGAGGATGTAAAAATGAAATTATTTTCTCAGAGTTTCACTAGTGAATCAAGAAAATGGTTTAAGGCCTTAGCTCCAACAAGTTTGCAGAATTGGGACCAGCTAGAAGATAATTTTTTTGACCAAGTGGGGGAGTAAGGTGAATCTAGTACAAGATCTGACTGAATATAACAATCTTAAAAGAGACTTAGATGAATTTTTCCAAGACTTCTATAAGAGGTTTAACAGGGTCTATAACTCCATACCTGCTCATATTAAACCTCCTCCAGGAGCTGCTCAATTACACTATGCAGAGGCATTTGATTATGAGTTTTCCATCTTGCTAAGAGAAAGAGAGTTTTCTTCTCTAGAATAAATGTAGAATGATGTAGTGAAAGTGGAGGTAAACATGGCAGCTGCCAAGAGGTCTAAGATGGGAAAAACAAAATTCAAAGAAGAGGAAAAGCCTTCATCCTCAAATGCTAAGTTTGATTCCATGATGAAGACCATGGAAAAACTCATGGATAGATTTGTTCTTGGAGCCACTCCTTTTCCTCCTACACAACAAGATGTACACATCAGAAACCCACAATTTAGGAGGCCTAAAAATAAACAAAGGCAAAGAGAAAACATAAATCAACCTTACACACAAGTGAAGCCTCCCTTTCAACAAAATTTACTTGATGAAGAGGAAGCTCAGCCTAAGTTCCAAGAGGATATTATTCATTTCTTAGATGAAGTCATGTCTGGGATGTTTCTAACTAAAGAGGAACATGATGAGTCTAGTCATGATTTGGAGAAGAATGGGGGACAATTTGATTACCTAAAGGGTTATCAACATGCCATTTTTGAAATGAAGAAACAATACAATTTGAGAAATAGGAATGTCTCCATTACCACAAACAAATCTCAGCCAAAGAAAGATGTTCCTAAACTAATTGAGCCAAATAAGGATACACTACCTCCACCTCCTACCAAAGAAGTTGTAAAAACCTCATCTTCTTTCAGTTTAGAAAATGAGATCTCAAAAATCAAAATTCAAGTCCCCTTTGGAGAAATTATCAAGGTCACTGAATATAGAAGCAAAATTGTCAAGATGTTAAATTCCCATCCAGGACCTTTAGTCATCCTAAATTTGCAAGAGGATAATCCGACCATTTTCCTAGTACCAAGGTAGAAGATGAAAAAAATGAAGAGTTTCCTCCTTTTTATGTAAGTCTAAATATTCATGATATGAATTTTCACAATGCCATGTTGGACATAGGTGCTTCCCACAACCTTATGCCTAAAGTGATCATGGAGATGATGGGTTTAAAGATCACTATACCTTACAAAGATCTGTTTTATTTTGAATCTAAGAGAGTTCAATGCATAGGTCTTATTAAATATGTTGTTTTTGGCCTAACACAAGTACCTTCTAAAACAGTGGTGATGGACATAGTAGTAGCTTACATTCCTCCAAATCTTTGTATGCTTTTATCCAGATCTTGGGCAGCCAAAATTAAAGGGACTATGTAGATGGATATGACATATGCCACCATTCTGGTCTTTGGAGAGCAAAGGAGGTTGTATAGGGAAAGTAGGATGGCCTAAATGGTGAGTATTAAGGATAAGCCTCAAAATTTTCCAATTTATGTAGATGAAACTGAATTGGGATCCTCAATTTTATTCAATGAACTCACTGATGAGGCAGAAATTGAAGAAAAACAAAAAATCAACATGCAAAAAATCAGGGATGTGTTGAGGAAAAAGGTGAAGGCCAGTGGCTTTTACACTTTGATGGCTTTGCTGGGAGAGAGTGGGATAGAGAAGGGATATGGATCGCTATTACTAATGATGAAAGTAAGTTTTAATCTTTTAAACTTAACTTTGATTGCATAAACAATATGGCAGCATATGAATCATTGTTTTTGGGTCTAGAAATTTTGAAAAAACTAGGTGCCAAAAATATATCTATGTGTAGTGATTCAAAGTTAGTGATTAAAAAAGTTGAAGGGTCATATCAAACCAAAGATGTAAGAATGAGGGCATATAGAAATTTGATCATGGATATTCTTGAAAATTTTCAAGAATATGCTTTCATTGTGAAAAATAGAGATCAAAATTCAGTAGATGATTCTCTAGTTGTCTCTGCAAGTTTATTTTTCATCCCTACACATTTTAATAATAAATATTAGGTTGAGGTCAGACATAGGACAACAATCCATAAAAACATCATTCATTGTGGCAAGTGTTTGAGAATGATCAGCAAGTTCAAAATTTCCTTGAATTGAAGGAGGAGTTTGAGAACATCCAAGTGGATCAGCAAAATATGTTTGTTGAAACTAAGGTCAATCCTGAAGTCTTAGAGCTGAAAAAAAATTGTATCCCAAAAGTCCTTATTCCCCTTGAGAAACTATTTGATTAAAATGATGTTTTCAAGTCTCATAGAATGCATGTTGATGATGAGGAGGTGGAGACTTGCAATCTTGGTACAACAACAACACCTAAAATGGTCAAACTTTATAAGTTTCTTTCTATGGAGATGAGACAGTAGTATGTAGATATGATGAAGAAATATATTGAGTTTTTTGCATGGAGCTATGCTGATCTGAAAAGGTATGATCCTAGAATTAGACAACATACTATTCCCATCAAAGAGAATGAAAAACCTTTCAAGCAGAAATTGAGAAGAATTAATTCTTTGCTCTTGCCTTTGATTGAGAAAGAGATTAAGAAATTTTTTGATGCAAATATCATTTTCCCTATAAGGTTTTCAAAATGGCTTGCTAATATAGTACCTTTCAGAAAGAAGAGTGGTGAGATTAGAATTTGTATTGAATATAGAAATATGATCAAAGCTTCCTTGAAGGATAACTACCCTCTTCCCAAGATGGATCAGATTTTGCAGAATATTGTTGGCTCTAAAAGAATGTCCATGGTTGATGGATTTTCAGGTTGCAATTAGATATTGGTACATCCAAAAGATCAGGATAAAAATGCTTTTACTATGCCATGGGGAACATTCATGTACGCCAAGATGCCTTTTGGTTTGATGAATTCAGGGGCAACCTTTCAATGAGAAATGGATATTGATTTTGTTGAGGAGAAAGAAAAATTAGTTGTGATCTATTTCGATGAAATAACTATGTTTTCAAGAAAGGAGGAAGATCACTTGAAACATTTAGAGAAAATTATGCAGGAATGCAGAAAATTCGGTAACTCTCTTAATCCCACTAAAAGTATTTTTTCTCTAACTTCTAGAAAATTGATAGGAAATATTATATCTAAATATGGGATGAATATTGATCCTAATAGTCAGTGAAATTCAAAAGATAGACCTGCCAAGGAATAGGAAGGAGATTCAGTCTTTTCTTGGAAAGGTAAATTTTGTTAGAAGGTCTATCCCAAAATTTGCTGAGATTGTCAAGGACATTACCAAGATGTTAAAGAAGGGATCTGATATTAAGTGGATTTTTGAAGCTAAGCAATCATTTGAAGAGATAAAGAAAGCCCTCACTCAAGCCCCAGTGCTTATAAGTCCCAACTTCTCAAGTAAATTTATGTTTTTCACATTTTCTTATGAAAAATACCATTGTTGGAGTTTTATTGCAGAAAGGGAATCAAGGTGGTGAGCAGCCGATTTCATTTTTCAGTAGGAATCTTGCCAAATCTGAATTGAAGTATAATATCTTGGAGAAGCAAGCATATGATTTAGTCAAAGCTCTTAAATATTTCAAAAGTTACATTCTGTATTCTCATATTATTGCATTTGTGCATAACACTATGATTAAAGATATTTTGACACACGCCGATCTTGATGGAAAAAGAGGGAAACAGATCGCTACTTTGCTGGAGTATGACATAGAAATTAATCCTACCAAGTTTGTGAAAGGACAGAGATTAGCAAAATTGATGGCATAGTAAAATTTTGAATGTATTGACATGAATTTCATTGTAGAAATTTCAGAACTGACAGATGAAGAAGAAGAATTGGTCCCTATTGAGGAGAAATTCATCTTTTTTGAATGTTACAAAGATGTAATATTTTTCCTACATCATCATAAAGTTCCTCCTCAGTTGACTAAGTCCAAATCAAGGTTAGTGAACCTGAAATCATTGAGATATTGCATTTTGAATAATAATTTGTATTGGAAAGATATCGGTCGAATTATTCTAAATTGTTTGCTGGAAGATGAGGCTAAAAAAGTCATTCGGAAGAGTTCCATAAGGGAGATTATGGAGGACACAATTATTGGAAAGCCACAACCAATAAGGTACTCAGGGCAGGGTGTTATTTTCCTACTATGTTTAAGGACATCTACAAGAAGATCGATGCATGTCGTGAATGCCAAGTTTTTGATGGTAAGAAGAAGTTGATTCCTTTACCTTTGATTCCAATATATGTTGAAGCTCCTTTCCAACAATGGGGGCTGGATTCATTGGCGAAATACACCCAGCATCCTCAGGGAAACATCGTTGGATTTTGATAGCCACAAATTATTTCACTAAGTGGATCGAAGCAATACCAACAAGGCAGGCTACTGACTCAGTCATCATTCAGTTCTTGGAGAAAAATATTTTGTCTAGGTTTGGTTGTCCTATGAAGATTATTATTGATAATGAAAAATCTTTTAAATCCAAAAAATTAATTAGCTTTTGTCATCAGTATCATATTACACTTGGAAATTCAACAAACTATTACCCTCAAGGTAATGGCCTTGCAGAATCATCCAATAAAAGCATAGAGAGTATCATCAAAAAGGTGCTACAAGAAAACAAGAGATAATGGCATCTAAAGTTGATTTTTTCTCTGTGGGTTGATAGAATTTACATAAAGAAATCCATTGGTACATCTCCCTATGAATTAGTGTATGGAGTTGAAGCTATTTTTCCCACTTCTTTGGGAGTTTCGGTAATGAAACTGATGCAAGGAATTGAAGAGAAGACAAATGTTATCCAAAGGAGGATAAACCAGCTTATAGCTTTACAAGCGAAAAGAGAAGAGGTGTATAACAACTATCAACAATCACAAAACAAAGTGAAGAAAAACTTTGGCAGAAAATCTAAAGAGGAAAGTTTCCATATCCAAGATGTAGTTATGAAATAGGAAGCCATAATTGAAGAAAAGGGCACGCATGGAAAGTTTAATAACATCTGCAAGGGGCGATTTTTGATAAATTCATATCATGGCAACAACACTTTTTTGCTTCAAGAGATGGATGGATAGCTGTGTGGAGGAGGATCTGTCAATGGCAGGTTTCTAAAAAACTATTCCTCCTAATTCCTTTTACTGAATTTCACTCTATTGTATATATTTCATTTGATGTTATGATGTTTTGCTAATAAATATGATTTCATCATCAAGCTTGAGCCTGAGGAGAAGGTCATAAGAGTTTGAATAAGTCTTCATAAATTTCAAAAAAATTTGTTTTCCTTGAAAGAAGGCACTGGAACTACAAGTTCTTTGTTGTACCACAGGGGCACACCATCCCTATCAGAGCCATTGTTATCACACATAAATTTTCAAAATTTCATTCATAGGGTCACTCACCTCACTCACCTAGGTTTCACCTTGCCTTAATAGATTGGTTCATGAATGATGAAAAAATTCTATGAAATAAACCTTACCCTAAGTCTAAAACCCCCAATTAGTCATGTCATGTCACTCAAATCCTCCCAATTACACTTAGTTTTCACATGCATGGTCTCAAATCAAACAAATGCCACCTGTTATTTTTTTCACCGTTTGGTAGCGAATATAACTATAGAATGGTAGATTTTTCTATGGAATCACCTGAAAATTCCGTAGCGAATCTGCCAGGTTTATAACTGTCTTCATTGCAAAATCGTGTTTTTATACAAAAAAATAGAGCATGGTGAGCTGTCAAAATTCTGATGGTTAGGGGTAAAGGAGAGGTCACCCAATTAGTTATCATGATCACCCAATCATGCAAGATCTTAATCACCCTCATCATTACCTTTTATTCCATAATTTGGCATAATTGTCCCAACTTTCAAATTGCAATTTTTAAATTCATTTCAAAGCATCTCTCTTTCATCTATTGTTCCAGATTTTCATGTAGTAGTCCAGTATCATCTTTGAAGAGTTGACTCCCACCGCAAGAAGCGTGTTGCCTAGTGTTTTTATCTGCAGGTGTCACAATTAGGGAGACAACGTGGTTATAAAGAAGAATGGAAATGAATAAGAAGCTGAAAGAGGGAGGCGTTTGTGTGAGATACGAGCCCATGGACCTGAAGTTATTAAATTAATACCCTAGTTTCATGGATGCATTCAGAAATGTTGGATGTTTGCAACTCTGTCAAAAGCTTCAAGGATTTCATGCCCAAATATCAAAGGATTTTGCAGTGAAATTTACAAGCACAACCTCGAAGGTGGGGATTTTAAATTTCATAGTATCACCTGATACCATTTCCCAAGCTACAAATATACCAAATTAAGGTGAATATTGGTTCAAAGCCACTAAATTCAAAATGCAGAGCTGTGAGGAATTTGTCAAACCAGAACACATTGGAGCTGACATGGCATCTGGAATTCCAAGGAGTTTATGAAGGAAAATGATTCTAAATTGTTTTTTGTCATCCAGAAATACTTTACCTATGAGGGGAGGTTTCATATGGTTTACCTATACCATTTCAGGCTCCTTTTACATTTCACTTGTAAGAAGCCCCTTGATCTTCCTTTATTTTTGTTTAGGAGCTTAGGGAATATGTATGATAAGGTTCAAGCCAGGGCTGAAGGCAATGAGACATCAGTTTTTCACCATGTTTTGATTAAACTCTTAGTGTTGGAAGAATTGAAGAATTTAAACATAGATTGGGCATCTTTCCTTTTCCTTAGTGGGTATGAAGTTGATTCAATGACACCTAAGAAGACTTCAAAGCCAAAAACTACTTCATCTCCGGTTGTGACAAAAGGTGTAAATGAAGAAGAGGCAAAACCTATCTTGGAGCACCAATGGATGTTGAAACATAACCTATCCCAAAGGAAAATATCCCACAACCATCACCTACAAGCAACAAATAGAAGATTAGAAAACATGGTAGAAAGAGGGTAACTAAAAGTCAAACCATTGGAAAGGGAAATCTTGAAGACATCCTCCAAGAAATAATATTGAAGAGACTCCAATTGTTAGAGTTGAAGACAATGAAGATGACAAGAGGAATAAACATAAAGGTAAGACTGTTAAAAAGTTAGATTTTGCAAGAAACCACTTACTAGGCTACAACTTGCAAAGGGTATCATGGAAAAAAAGAGGACAGAAAACGTTGACAAAGGCAAGTAGCCTATCACAAAATACATCATAGACTTATCTCCAACAACAGAAGAGGTTTTTGTGCAAAGGAAAGGAAAGGAGAAGATGGTGGGAAAGACTGAAGTACCAAGTATTACATGAACAGTTAAGAGAGACCAGAGAAGAGGTCATTGAAGTCAAATTAGAACTATAGGAGGCCAAGGTAGACAGAAATATGATTGTAGATTTTGGAGAAAAAGTGAATGATCAGCTGAACCAATATGATAAATCACTGAAAAATGCCAAAAAGTTGCTGAAAATAACACTTCCTTTGAGAAGAGTAATTAAAAAAACCAAAAATAGAAACTTGTGGTTACAGTCTGAAAGAAAGAAGCTCAAGGGACAGTTTGAAGAACTAGAGGATCAAATGGAGATGATTTAGGAAGAATTTAAGAAAAGAGGGCTAAAAATCAAAGTGATAAATGAGCTTGAGGAGATGCAGCCTTCTACTGCTAAGGATGGCGTACCCAAAGTTTGAAGAGTTGGCCTAAACATTTTTGAAAAATTTTGCAACATTAAATAAACATCATTTTCATTTTGGAAGGTGAAATTGCGAAGAAAAATGAAAATTTTGTGTTTTTCTGCCAATTAAGCAATTTCGTAGCGAAGCCGAGGCTTGAAGACCAAATTTCTCTACGAAATCCCTATAGGATAATTTTTGCAATAAATCTCATTTTGGCTGGAAATTAAAGGATGATAAGAGTTGTATTTAGCTTATATTATCTAGCAGACATATCCCAATCAGAAAGAGAAGCTAAAAGTTGACTTAGATGGTTGAAATGAATTTGCTACCAAACTACGCTACGAAACTGCCTATTCCACTCTGTTTTTGCAGCGAGGAGTTTTTAGTTGTATGTTGGTGTTTTGAAAGGGTATTGAAGGACATACAACCATGCGGAGGCATTAAAAGGTAGCAGTGGGACACTCCAGCAGGGATTTACTCCTCGACAAATATGTCACCTTTCCAACTCAGCATGAAGACAATGATCAAATGTTATGGTTATCTTCTCCTTAAAAGTAGGGTGATCAGTTCCTAAATCTAGTGGGTATATTTATGTCTAGGTTATGGTCAGTGCCACTCGATCACTTGGTCATAATTGATGTAATTATGCAATGATATAGATAAGTGAATGTAATAAATTAAAGATAGAGTCCTAATAGGCTTGTAAGTCTAAAGTTATTAGGTGTCTTTTTCAGTTCCAAGAAAATAGTTTATGGTTAAGATAGGTGTCAAAGATGATGGTTTGATGATCTAGCTAGGTGGGAAGATACAATGTAATGAAAAAAAGCCTATTAATAGCCAGAACTTCGATGAGAAGGGGTTGGAGAATGTTACTTGACACTACCACTATTGTAAATTTTTGAATATCAGTAATATACTGTGACTGTGTTTCTGCTTCACCTGATATTATTTGACTATTTCAATGAGCTTATGTCTTATGTTTTTGTTAGAAAATTATATATTATGGAGCAATGCAACAACTAAAATATGCGGAAAAATACAAGCACACAAAACACATAAAACCAGAGAGACACAGATATATGTGGTTCACCCAGTTTGGGCTACGTCCACCCCAAACAGCCAGTCCTTCCTTTCTATTATCCAGCAAAAATGAAGAGACAAAACCTATAGCAGATCTGCTGTAATATCCTCTGTTCTCTCTCACAGTCTCCCTCTCTGTTTCTCGCTCTGAGAATACACACATATATTGCACAACCACAATGCAATACCCTCATATATACAAGGGGGTTTCCTTCTAGGGAAAAAAACCCTAATCTAAACCTAACTACTACGATCAGATCATTTGCCTAATGAACGACCCAGATTGACTAGAAATTACTATACTTTTACAAGGCAATTTTACATCTATTTTTAGCTTCGGGGGCGCTGCCCCCGAAAACCCCCGCCAGGGGGGGGCTTTGAAAAGCGCTACCACCCCCCCCCCTGGACCCCCCACGACAACGATTAATTATGGGCGGCGTTGCTGCCCCTTTTAAGGTACAGGGGTCCAATGCTGTGATACAAAGTAAACAAGACAATCAGGCTCCACACCCAACAATCTCCCACTTGGAGACTGATTGTAGAAACTCCATCGCTACTTCATTTTCTGGACAATGACTCCTCTTTGGACCTGGCTATTCCTCATCTTCATCGTCATCCTTGAAGACCAATTGAAACTGAGCACATTCTCAGTTTCTCCCTGGTTACAACTTTTGTTAGCATATCTGCAGGATTCTGGCTAGTGTGTATCTTTTCCAGCTTCAACTCTCCATCTTCTAATACTAACCGTATGAAATGGTACTTGAGATGTATGTGTTTAGTCCTGGAATGAAATGTTGAGTTCTTTGCAAGATGAATGGCACTTTGGCTATCACTGTATAACGTGCCCATATCATGCTTCTTACCCAATTCATCCATAAACCTTTGTAACCAAATCATTTCTTTACTAGCCTCTGTAGCAGCAACATACTCTGCTTTTGTTGTTGAAAGTGCAACAACACTTTGGATTTTTGAAACCCAACTGACAGTTGTTCCACCTACAGTAAATACATATCCTGTAGTGCTCCTCCTGTTATCTCTGTCACCTACCATATCTGCATCAACATATCCCTGTAGAGCAATGTTTGAACCACCAAATCATAATGCTTGATTTGTGGTACCTCTCAAATATCTGAGAATCCATTTTACTGCCATCCAATGTTCTTTTCCTAGATTATTCATGTACCTGCTTACAACTCCCACTGCATGTGCAATATCAGGCCTTGTGTAGACCATTGCATACATTAAGCTTCCAACTGCTGATGCATATGGAACTTTAGACATATAATCCATGTCTTCTTGGGTCTTAGGGCACATCTCCTTACTAAGTTTGAAATGGCTAGCAAAAGGTGTACTAACTGGTTTTGCATTCTGCATATTAAATCTTTTCAACACCTTTTCTATGTACTCATTCTGAGACGGTGTTAATTTGCGATTTTTCCTGTCTCTAGTTATCCTCATACCAAGGATTTGTTTTGCAGCTCCCAAATCCTTCATTGCAAATGAATTTGCCAATTTTCTTTTGAGCACATTTATTTCCTGCATGTTAGACCCTCCAACAAGCATGTCATCTACATACAATAACAATATAATATAGATGCTATCATTTTGCCTTTTCAGATAAACACAATGATCAGAGTGACATCTAGTATAACCTTGTTCAGACATAAACTTGTCAAATTTTAGATACCACTGCCTTGGGGCCTGTTTTAAGCCATACAAGCTCTTCTTTAACCTGCACACCAATTTTTCTTTTCCTTTTACCTCATATCCTTCTGGTTGCTGCATGTATATCTCTTCCTCCAAATCTCCATGGAGAAATGTTGTCTTTACATCTAACTGTTCAAGATGTAAATATTCTGATGCTACAAGACTCAAGATAGTTCTGATTGATGTCATCTTAACAACAGGAGAAAATATTTCATCAAAATAAATACCTTTCTTCTGTGCAAACCCCTTCACCACAAGTCTAGCTTTGTACCTCTGTTTTCCTCCATCTTCTTCCTTCAGCCTGTAAACCCATTTATTTTGTAATGTAGTTTTACCTGCAGGCAACCTGACTAAGTCCCAAGTCTGGTTATGCATTAAGGAGTCCATCTCTTCTTCCATGGCTAGCTTCCACTTCTTCCTGCTTTCAACTTGCATTTCTTCTTCATAACATTCAGGTTCACCAGAATCAGTCAACAATAAATAATATAATGAAGGAGAGTATCGTTCAGGGGGTCTACTTATCTATTAGTCTTCTAACACCACTTTCGAGGTGTTTGAGGTGCTGTTCTTTGTTAGTAATTGATTTCTTCTTTGCTGTGGTTCTTGATTATTAGTATTTCGGAGCACCTTTACTTTTTCAGTTATCTCATCAAGAACCATCTATTCCTTGCTTTCTTTTTCCTGTTTCTTTTCCTGCAACTAATTATTATACAAGACCTTTTCATTGAATATTACATCTCTGCTCCTAATGATTTTGTGATTTTCATAATCATATAAGCGATAACCAAAATCATTAGCACCATATCCAATAAAGGTACATTTCTTTTATTTTGCCTCAAGCTTTGTTCTGTTTTCTTTATTAATATGGACAAAGGCCTCACAACGAAAAGGCTTTAAAAAAGAGTAGTTTACCTTTTTACCTGTCCATGCTTCCTCTGGAATACCACCATCCAAGGAACTTGAAGGCCCTCTGTTTATTAGATAAACGGCAGTATCTACAGCATCTGCCCAAAATTGTAAAGGCAATCCTGCATGCAATCTCATGCACCTTGCACGCTCCATGATTGTTCTGTTCATCCTTTCTGACACACCATTTTCTTGTGGTGTTCTTGGAACTATCTTCTCTCTGCAAATTCCATGCTCTGAACAGTACCTATCAAACTCTTTGCTGCAATATTCACCTCCATTGTCTGATCTGAGACACTTCAACTTCTTTCCTGTCTCAATCTCAACCAAAGCTTTCCATTTCTTGAAAGTATCAAATACATCAGATTTATTCTGAATACAATAAATCCAAGTTTCTCTAGTTGCATCATCAATAAAATTAACATAATAACGAGAGCCACCGAGAGATGATACCTGAGCAGATCCCCATACATCTGTATGCACAAGCACCAATTTTTTTCTCTTCTTTTCTTTCCCAACTCTGAGAAATTTGACTCTCTTCTTCTGTGAAGAATCTTCATTCCCTTCTCACTAATGTGTCTGAGCCTATGATGCCATAATGCTGCATCTGCTCCTTTGGAAGTTAAAGCATTAACAGAGTTAGAAATACCATTGCATAAATACAATGTACCAACCTTTTCACCTTTTGCTATTACCAGCGCTCCTTTGGTGACCTTCCAAATTTTATCTGTGAAAGTTGTCACACAACCTTCACTGCCTAACTGCCCTGTTGAAATCAGATTTTTCTTCAGATCTGGAACATGCCTTACCTCCTTTAGTAGCCATTGGTTCCCATTCTGTTGTTTTACAAGAACTTTACCCATTCCAACAATTTTACAGGGTTTATCATCACCCAAACGAACTTGTCCAAAATCTCCTTGAACATAGTCATGAAAATATTTCTTATCAGGTGTGGCATGGAATGAAGCCCCTGAATCTACAACCCAAGAATCGGTAACATTTTCGAAAGAAAGAATCAAAGCATCTTGTAACACATCACCTATCACATTTGCTTCATGATTGTTTTCTTGCTGTGTGTCTCCTTCTTTTCCCTTCCGAGATCTACAGTCTTTCTTTAGGTGTCCTTTCTTTCCGCAATTCTAGCACACTATCCCTGATCTAGACTTGGATCTGCCTTTCCTTGATTTACTGCGATATCCCGAGCTATTTCCTCTTTCCATTCTTCTTCCCCTAGACTCTGCACTCAAAGCATTACCTGATGTCTCACCGGAGCTTTTCCGTCGCATTTCCTCGCTAAGGATAGCACCAACAACATCATCAAACTTTAAAGTACTAGATCCAGAGACAGAGTTACTAATGGCCATTACTAAACCATTCCAACTCTCTGGCAATGAGCACAAGAATAACCGAGCTCTAACTTCATCATCAAAGTTTACCCCTACAGAACTTAACTGACTGGTAACTGTATTAAATTCATTTCGTGGTGCCGCAACGGATCCACCTTTCGACATCTTCATATTAAATAATCATTTCATAAGAAATACCTTGTTTGAGGCGGGGTTTTTCATATAGTTTCGCCAACATACGCATCAAACCCTCTGTTGTTGTTTCCTTCGAAATATTGAAGGCGACTGACGTCGCAAGACACAACCGTACTGTTCCGAGTGCCTTTCTATCGAGAATTATCCATTCCGCGTCTATCATGGCCGTCGGCTTCTTTGTTTTTCCGCTCAATGGTAGGTACAGATAATCTTCCATCTACATCTTCCACAACGGAAAGTTTTGGCCGTTAAATTTCTCGACCCTAAACTTACCATCGTCTGCCATTGCTCCCACTCCAACCAAGAACCCTTCTTTCCTATGAGTTTATCAGCCAAATATACCTTCGGCTCTGATACCAGTTGTTAGAAAATTAAATATTACAGAGCAATGTAACACATAAAATATGCGGAAAAATACAAGCACACAAAACACATAAAACCAGAGAGACACAGATATACGTGGTTCACCCAGTCTGGGCTACGTCCACCCCGAACAGCTGCCTTTCTAATATCAAAGAAAATGAAGAGACAAAACTTACATCGCATCCGGTAATATCCTCCGTCGGCCTCCTCTCTATTTCTCGCTTCGAGAATACACACATAATACACAGCTGCAATACAATACCCTCATATACACAAGGGGGTTGCCTTCTAGGGAAAAAAAGCCTAATCTAAACATAACTTCTACCGTCAGATCATTTGCCTAATGAACGGCCCAGATTGACTAGAAATTACTATACTTTTACAAGGCAATTTTACATCTATTTTTAGCTTCGGGGGCACTGCCCTCGAAAACCCCCACCAGGGGGGGGGGCTCTGAAAAGCGCTGCCACCCCCCCTGGACCCCCCATGACAGCGATTAATTATGGGCAGCGTTTCCGCCCCTTTTAAGGTACAGGGGTCCAACGCTGTGATACAAAGTAAACAAGATAATCAGGCTCCACACCCAATAGTTTCTTAATATCTTATTTCCAATATATTAATGTTGAATTACTTAGAATTCATGTTCTTCATGCTCTGACTTCCTTTTAACATTAAGCTATTGAATATTCTTGTGTGTGTATTGTCCTTTCATTGAAACATTAAAAGCCTTAGCTTCCACAAGGAGAGCCATTATCATTGAATTCCCTCACACTGACTCCATAAGCCCAATGGTAGTGAACCCTATTTCATTTTTCACCTGCAATCAAATACATTAAAGTACATATCACAAAGTTATCCATCTCATTTAATCCTAATTAAGCAAATCATAAGTTAATTTGAGAGAGCCTTCTCAGGCTGAAGAGGCTAGTCTTCGATCAAAATATGGTTTGAAAGAGTTACTCTAAGTTTTCTAGTGGAGCATCCCATTAGTACCAATTTAGATATAATAGCCTCCAAGCCTGACAAGACTTTCGTCTAAAGGCCCATCGAAATTCCACCACATGGACCGACTCTTATCTTTTGGAGCTTCCATTTTGCTCTCCCTTTGTAATCCTCTAGGATGCACTCACCAGGGTAATTTTGTCGAGATTTTGTCACCACCTGGCGTCATCCCACTCTCCTTATTTGAGCGCTTGTTAACAAGTACTGGGGTATATCCATCGGGCTTCCTTTATGAGGAAAAGTTGTAATGTGGGCCCTGCCCATGGAAAATAGGAAGCCTCTTCGCTTCTCCTATTTTAGACCAAGTCAACCTGATCCTCATTTTTGGCTGCTCTGCTAACATTTATGCTATTGATTTTGGAAAAACACCATACTAACACGCTCCAAGGGTCCTCCAGCCACTTTGAATTTGGGGAACCTAAAATTTGAATGGAAATAAATCTTGATCCAGGAGGCCATTTAGAGACTTCCACATACTGTTGGAGAGATCTTTCAGAGCACTATCCAACTATTCCATCTCCAAAATTATATGATCTGATCTCTTGAAGAAAAATATCCTCTAAAGTTTGAGGCTCATATATGTCACAATAATCTTTTTATGGCTTATTTAATAAGCCTGGCACTGTGATGGTTCTCTACAAGATACTGCAACAACCATGGGATTCCCCCTGATCTTGACACATCAAGCACATCCATGCTATCCTATTTACCATCATAAATAGGCTAGTGGACATCAAATCCAACATCTTTTGCTACAAACATCCATGCTATTTTGGTTGACATCAATGCCAACACTCTTTCCAAATCTCAGAAAATTACAACTACCCAACACATCTCCCAGTATAATTTTTGAAATCAATGTTATCACACTTGCTACCACTATCCAATGCCAATTTCCCAACAATCTCCCCCTTTGGAATTGATGAAAACACCTCATCAATTCTACACATTGAAGGCCAATAATTATGTTGATTCCACGCTTTTCCCTTGCATGAACCACCAACAATTTATCTCCTCTGCGTGGGTGATCATAACTTATTCTCCCCCTTTGACATCAATGCAAAAGGGATACATGTTTCTCCTTCTTCTCCCTCTAACAATCAATGACTGAGGGTTTAGCTGTTGATGTGCATTCTTCTTTGCAAAATGATTTTTGTAGTTGTTGTTGCTACTTTAGAAACCAGACACATGTGATATTATCCCCCTAAACATATACTGCCTCTTCTTTAAATTCCTCCAGTTTTGGACATATTATGGCTGTTGACTGAAGCCTCTCTCCGCCAATGCGTCTTTTGTACCAATTAGAAATAAATTGATACCAATTAAAATCGATCATAGTATTGCTACTGTTGAAAATACCAATAATTGGTGATGCATTTCAACTTTATCTTCACCACTACTGCTTTTGATAAGACTGCACTTACTTCACTTGAGCATCCAAATAGTTATTACTGCTCCCCCTGAGATCATCCTACTCCAAATATGGTCTTCTGCTTAAATAATACCAATTGCACCAAAAAATTTATACAAATTGGATACTTTACTATGGAAAGCTCTTATAGATTTGTTCAGAAAAGAAATACCCATCTACACAAAAGGTTGCTCCATACAAACCCTGACCACCAATTGACATAGTGATACCAATTGAAAACTAAGGGACATTCAAATCATGTACCCATTGTGTTTTATGAACACAATATTTCCAGGAAAAATAAAATTCGAAGCTAAAATTAAATAATGGTATTTCACCCAAGATGAGAATTCTTCATTTCCTAAGCAATCTTTCTTCCTGAGGCTAACAATTGTTTCCTTCTACTGCTTAATAAATCATACACCCCTGAGCCATTTATCTCTAATCTCCTTCAACTTCATCCTTGCATCTATGTGGGGACAAATCCTGTGGACCTGACTTGACTATAAGATTCTGTCATTCCACACTTATGCTGCAACACCTTTTATTCCACAACATAAAGTATTGTTTGTACTCCCCCCTAAAATCATGTTGGGTTCTCCCTCCTTTATCTTGCTATGCTGATACATTTGAAATAAACCAATTTATAAGTATAATTAAAAAGGGATTCAGTCATACCTTCAATGTTAAGATTCATCTCTCTATATAAGCTTTGTTAAGACAACATATGGCTTATTCAACCTCTCTTGAGGCCATTCTCTTTCTTTAATGAAGAAAACAAAGGATCTACTCCCATTGAGCAGATCATCCTCCTTCTTCATCCAAAACTTCTTTGGCCGAGCCCTGACAACAACATTTCTTTCCAGCTTCTCTTTTGCCATTGTTTGAGATTTTTCTTGGATGAACATGGCTAGATAACACTCTTCTTTACTTTCTATTTTCTTTCTCCATATCTTCCTGTTGCCTTTTTGATTTATAGAGGAGTCTACTATAGGAGTAAGAGGATCATTATTCGTGGTTTTATTTTGAATTATTTCTCCTCTTTTCCACTTTCTCCTTTGACACAAAGCGTTGAAGACAAACTCATATTCCTTTGTTCTATTGATCCTTTTTGTCTTGCATTCTTCCTTGTTTCTGGTTGGCTCTCTTCTACAACTCTTCTCACTATTGCTGCTATCCAACAAATTTTTTTCCTTTGTTGTTGTTGGAATTAAAACCAACCTTGATGAGATGGTTCCCAAGCATTTATTCCAAGACATTTTTTCTCTCCTCAAGCTTTCGATATTGGGACAACTCTTTATTTTTATTTCCTAGTTCATGTCTCAATGAGGCTAATTCAACTTGTATTCTCTCATAGTGAGCTTCTCTTTCATTTAGTTGATTGGTAAACATGCCATTTGGCTTGCTAGCCTCTTCTTGTTGAGCTTTATGATTGAATATTGTTTTTCTAAACTTATCATTCTCAAGTTCATATTCCTGCAATTTCTCCTTCTGCTTGATAGTAGCCTATAATAGATCCTTGATCTCTTTTAGAGTAGAGATAAACTTCTTTCAAAAGTATATCCTTTCATATAGATAATTTTCTTCACTATAAGAGGTGATAGTTGATCTACCACAAAGATATAAAATCCTCTCTATGTCCATGGAGTATTCCACAAGTCTGAGGGGTATCCCTTCTTTATCACTACTAGGGGTACTCTTATTTTTTCCTATGGATGAACACACTTGGGATCCCTCTTATTCTTAAGAGGATCCCTCTTTTTCTATTGCTACTAAAGTAGGTCTACCTTAATTACTACTACTAGATGCATGGCCATTTCTATCTTCATGGGATTCACATGAACATCTATATAATGATTCACCAATTTAATTACATTTATTACAAATCAATATCATACCTTCTGAGCAGTATGACCTTTCCTGTGCATCTCAACCATCCTTTCAAGAGTGATGAGTAGAAACTTTCTCATTGGAATAAGGATCTTCAATACTTTGAGAATATTTTCTCTGGGATGCCTTATTATTCTTCTTCTTCCTTCTCTTATTTTCATTATCAACAACCTTCACAGATTCAGGATAACTGCTTGAGCAACAAGGTTCTTCAACCTTCTCTTGAGTTGCATAGATTTATCCTTCATATAGACATTGAAATCTGTCCAAAATTTCCTTTGCTGGATCAAAATGCCTCAGTTTATCAACATCTAGCTTAAAGAACCCTTTCATGATGATTTCCTTGGATTTTCCATTCTTCTTACTCTTTTCTCCATCCAGTATGGAGCACCCAACATCTAAGGCGATTAAATAGTCTTCCATTCTAACATTCTAGAGAAAATACTTTGATCCATTTAAAAATGGAACTCCTTATGATGTAATCCAAGTTTGATTAGTAATTGTTTCATTTTGATCTACCTTCAAGCAGCTAAGCTATTCCTGAAGGAACTAGGCTTTGATACCAATTGTTGGAAACAATGTTAATACTGAGATGGGGGTGAATCAATATTAAGGCTAATTCAAACCTTTTTTCCAGATTATATTTAACATTCAAACTTGGAAATTAACAACCATTAACACCTCATACCAATATCCATATGAATCAACACAAGCACACACATCATGAGCATCACACACATGACACAAAGGTTTAATGTGAAAATACTTTTGGGGGAAAAACCACCAAAGCTTGTTTTTTTTATTTATTGAAAATTAAGATCACCTAGTCTATTACATCAATTTGTTTGTGATCCACCACTCATAGGAAACATTGAATCCCTTTGATTGTTTGCTAGCTCCCACTAGCAGGAAGCACCAACTCCCTCCTTTTGTAGACACTTGATCAACTTACTAGAAGCACCATATGAAGAAAAAAAATCATGGATTTGTTGCATTATGTCTTCACTGCTCACTCTACAACATACACTCAACTCTCAACCCTCTTCTATTCCATAGGCTCTCTCGGCCTCTCACAGTAGCACAAGCACACTCTACCCTTGAATCAGAAACATTCACACCGATTTTTTCACTTAGCTCACTCAATAGTGTTGCATTCTCCCACATCACTCCATTACAATCATGTGTTGTGTTCCTTTGTTGTATAGGGAATGATGTTGCGTCTGCTTCCCTTCACAATGTCCAAGGTTGTACACTGTGAATGACTCTCCATATTGCTATAATGTCCAAAACTTGGCCACTGCACCCACATTAAACATTGAGAATGGGATTCTGAGTGTTTCTCCTTACTGAGAATTATTTCTCAGTCAGATTTTTAGCTACAACAAGGCTCTCCATGCTTCTTGATTTCCCACAAAGATTTGAGTGTACTGTAGGCATGGCTCCCTTGGACTATGATTAGATCATCTGCAGTCAACATTATTTTCAATTGAATTTCTTGTGTCGTGCATGGGATATCAAAGGTAACTTGATTTTGTTCGAGTCAAGCTCATAAAATCAATCTGCAGTTCATGGTCCTTGGTGTAACACTCTCTGTAGTTTCCCTTGAAATAAAATCATAGATCTAGCTATTGATCTGTTTTATGCCTGTAATACTGTGATCTGATCTTCGATCACTCCAACTATGACCATAGACAATTATGGCACAACTGCTAAATATGGCAGAACCCTACCAAAGTAGCTGCCGACTCATTCATCCAAAGACTAAATGCTTTCCATTAACAATGTTGCCAAATATAACTTACCTCGACCCCTTTCACACTAGCACTAGTTCAATTTTCCAACATAGGACCACTTCCTATGATCGTCGGCTAAGCCTATAGGCGTTAATCCACTCTACGCCCTTCACAGGTTGCATTCCATTTGTTATTTTATTTGCGCCCTTGTTCTCATTTCTATATGAAATTAACTATGCCTGGTGCTAAGGCCAGAGCTTCCAAGTCTCGACACTTTTACATGCCTTCTATTTAAAATCCACTTGGATCCTCCTAGTAGGATTAACTGACCCATGGGGTTTTCCCTCTATTTCCTCATTGACCGCTACTTTTGTGCTAACTCTTCGATGTGCCCCAATGTTATTCTACCTTCCAAAAATCTGTGCACCCATTTATTTCTACCAGGGTGAGAGTTGCGGGCTTACACGTCCCATGGGCTACAATCGGTGCATTTCCATTGGATCGTGCTCTGACATGGCCACGTCTTCCAAAAATTATTCTCTTGACAGATCTCTTTGTGTGCCTGTTTATCTCCACCGGGGTATTTCTGCTAGGCCAAGATGTCAAGTGGGACCACTCATTGCGACCACCAAATAATCAATTTCCTGCCGGGGTGAGATGTCTTTGAAAACACCCATGTCATCCCGATTCCTAGTTAGCCTAACACTCCCTCTATGTGCTTCTATAAAACCTTCTAGGCTATTACCATTAGGATGACATCATGTTAACTTCATTAGTGCCATATGGCACCTCCTGAGTGGTGACATGTGTCACCCAAATTTGGCTCATTAGGCCACCCAAAAATGACAAATATACCTACCATGTGTCTCCTATAAAACTATACCATGTTGATGTCATCAACCACCATAGTCTCATGAGAGCCAATCAAATGCTTCCATGTGTCCTATTAGAGAGGAGAGAGAAAGGGTCCCTGTATCCTTAGTTTTGCAAGAAATTTATTTTTTAAAGTAGTTTATAAAAAACCACTAGGTTTAAGAACTCACCACCACTCCATTAAGATTTGTGGAATTTAGAGGAGAGGTATTGGGTTGACTCTCTATCGTTGATCTGTGTGATCTATGATTTTGGAAACCACCTCCTATGGCCTCCAAGCCTATCCAATTTTTTTTTCAAAGGATCGTCAGAATGCCTCGACATGGCTCGAAGCTTATGTCATGACATTTCCATTTTGTTCCCCCTTTACAATCCTCCAGGATGCACTTGCCGGGGTAATTTCTTCGAGATGGAATAACCACTTGGAGTCATCCCACTCTATTTGTTTGAGCACTTGTTAACAATTTCCAGGATATATCCATTAGGATTCCCCCATTGGGCCATGCTGTAATGTGGGCTCCACCTATGGCCAATGGGAAACCTCTCTGCTACTACGTTGGTAGAACAAGTTAGCCTAGTCCTTATTTTTGGCTACTATGCTAACTTTTCCGCTATTGATTTTGGAAAAAAACCAAACTAACACACTCTAAGGGGTCCTACAACCACTTTTATCTCTGCCACTTTGACTTTGGAGAACCTAAAATTTGACTTGAAATTACTCCTGACCTAGGAGGCCATTTTCAAACTTCCAGATACCATTGGAGAGCTATTTAGATCATTATCCAACTATGCCACCTCCAAAAGTATCTGAGCTGATATCTTAAGGAATGATATCCTATAAAGTCTAGGACTCCCAATGATCACAATAATCTTTGTATGGCTTGTTTAATAATCTTTCTACTGTGATGATTCTCTACAAGATACTGCAACAACCATGGGACTCCCCCTAATAATGACACATAAAACACATAAATTCTATCCTAGTTACCATAAAAACTATGATATTGGACATTAAAGCCAACATCTAATGCTAAATAAATCCATGCTAGTCTCGTTGACATCAATGCAAACACTATTTCTAGTTGTTAGACAATGCCAAGTGCCCAACGCATCTTCCAACATGATTGTTGACATTAATGCCAATGCACTTGCTGCCACTAGCTAATGCCAACTACCCAACATTAATTATTTCCCTTTGTAGAATAGGTGTTTCCAAGTCAAAGGGATTCCAATCTATTCTCTATGTTATGTTTTACATCCACCACAATATCATATCCAAACACCCATAGAAGGATTGAGTTCCCACTTATGGTCTTAAAAAAAATATGAAATCCCTCCTTTAGATCGATTTTTTTAATATGATATTATTTGATCGAAGGAGGAACACGCCAAGGAAACCATCAAAAACTATGAGAAGCCTGATGCATAGACCCTCCACTCCTAGAAAATATCCATGTCCAAAAAAAGGCTAATTTCCCAGTGACATTCTTGTTGAAAATATGAGAAATATTTATTCCAACTTTTTCCTTTGGCTCATCCCACTTAGACAAATAGAATTTTTTGAGCATGCTATAAGAAGATGACTCCCTATTTTTCACTGAAAACAGATCCACTGCAAGCCTTTTAACCCTCGAGGTTGAGCAACCTGATGGTTTTAGGACAAACAAGGAAGAAAAATAATGTAACACCCCATACGGGCTTTCCCTTCGCATCTATCTTAGACGAATGATAAACCGACCAAGGAAAATTGTATTGGAGCATTATGACATCTCAACGTCTGAGATCCCAACAAAATTTTGACATCCCAAGCCTGTAAATATCTTTAGTTGACCACAAAAAAGATTCAACTACTTTACTGTAGAAAAAAACTAAACAATAAAATAAATAAAATAATCAATGGTGGATCTTTCAAAAATTTTATCTTGAATATCTTTAGTTCAATTAGGAGAAGATTTTTCCATATTATGAAAACAAATTTTCGGTTAAATTCCTTTTATTCCTGAGGTAGTTGTCATTTTTTCTAGACATATAACTATCCATATATTACATATGAGGAATATAGATGTTCTGGTCCATTACATCAAACTTCATCATGTCACTTGTGGGAATTGAACTTGGGTGTGGAGGATACCAATCATTCCTCCCAACCACTCATGATAAAACCAATTGAATCTTGAGGTAGTTGTCATATTTTCTAGAATATGACAATTTTCTTCATTTCTATTTAGACAATTTTCCTTTTTTCTCTTCATATATGACTGAAACAACATTGTATGCATAAAATGTCTCTTCGTTATTTAAAGAAAATAATGATACCAAATTAACAATATCTATAACCTAAAAACGATAACTCTGGCCACAAAAAACATGAAAAGAAACCCCAAAATAAAAAAATGGTGATGCTACATCACCCTTATTTTAGGGTTTAAATTCTAGCATTTTCTAGCCATAACATTAAAAACCAAAATCATGATCATGGAAAATCTTAAAATTCCAAAAAATTTCAACAATGGCATTAAAGATCAAATAACATGACTTCCAAAAACCTTAAAATTTTGAGATTACATTTTTCAACAAAAAATTAAAACCAAATATCATGAGTACAAAAAACCTTAAATTTCAGCATTTTTTTAGGCATGACATTATGAACCAAATATCATGACTAAAACACCATAAAAATCAACAACTAAATCAAAGAGTCATTCTACTAATAGCATTTTTTTATTTTTGTTTAAATTTTACTTGTTTTGAGATCTTAGTCTAAGAAAACTTGACCAATTTTCAATAGGGCATTAAAATAACAATATATTTTTAACTATTTCTTATAAAAGCATCATTATTATACATACAGTAATGAAAACACCCTTAATAATTGATGTAACACATTTTTCTTAAAATTTATTTATTTAAAAACATGAAAATTATAAACTAAAAATTAATTAATTAATTAAATCACTAAAAAGATATTTTCCACCAAAAAAAAAATATGATTAAAAACCAAAAATTTAAAACTTAAAAAAAACAATGAATTAAAAAAAAAACCTTAAAAAAACCTTAAATTTTTAAATTTTTATTTGATAAAATCTTAAAATTATTTTAATTTTAATTTTTGTTTTTAATTATTTATTTTACCCTGATGGGGTTGTTATTGTCGCATTAATGAAGCTTGGTATTGAAATGACAGGCCCTCCCATTTTCCATCCTTTGTACATTCCACCATCTCATGGCACATTAATGAGACTTCACCTTCGCACATGTATTACATCAGGAACATCCAGAATTGCATAAGTATATTGAAAAAATTCAGATTGCTTGCTCCTATCCAAGAGGATTTCAAAATTTTCTCGATGAACATTGTTTTGAGCAACAAAAGGGAAATTTTGTAGGTGTATGCCTTACAAAATTAACCCATCAAAATCAAAACTTACACAACATTCAATTATGAATTTATGAGATAACCTCTCATAATAATGAACCTAATTAAGTCTTGTGTAGGCTCATTTAGATTAGAATAGTTAACTGTGTTGTGATTACGTGAGGTAGTATAATTTCCTGAATCATGAAATTATTTGTTTAAATCTGGCCAATGGACTATATTCAGATTGCTTGAAATGCCAAAATCATCCATGCTAAGATTAAACTATTTACCTATGATTGAAACTCTTTAATCTGCCTCCGAAATGCATCCACTTCATATTCATTTTGCTCTGTTTTTAATTTCACCTTTTGGAGATTTTCCATCATGCAAGAAGTGGGAGAAACATGCTCATTGTGCTTTGATTTTTTGCTGAAATACATCTAATTGTAGTGAGTCAATCCCAGTGCAATTGATGCCTTGTGATTACACCCCATGAAAGCCATACTGTTCAGGTCACCAACTCAGAAACTTCTAGGAAGATAAACTTTGTTATCTCAATCCTTAAAAACCCAACTATAAATATCCAAATAAGCAAGGATTTTGATTCTAAATCACATGGGGATCATCAATTGGGCCCAAATTTCTTTTCCAAAAACTGAAAAATATAACATATGAAAATTAAGATGACACCTATCCTTAGTGGATGCGAGGGTATGGAGATAACCTTCTATTCAAAAATTCACACAGAGATCCCTATTTTTAACCAAATTCAAGTGCTTCCCTGTCAATAAGGGATACAACACTACTATATGTAGTAATGAATTTTGACGAAATAGTTCGACGATACGACTAAAATTGGCCATAAAGTCGAAAATGATCAGAATTAATGTCATTTTCTTTTAATCAACCCAATTTTGTCAGTCTTTCGAAGACATATCTTCACATCTTCCTAATTGCGGTGGTATTCTCCATATTTTCGTAATGGTCACGTTATATGATAGTCATCAAAATATAGATGAAAAAACTTTTTTCCTATCCATTGAGCTATTAATGGAACGGTGGGTCACTTTTTGATTAGTCAATTTTGACTTGGTCAATTATCGTCGAAATTCTAATGGTAAGTAAATTTATAAATATGTTTCTTTTAAGAGACATTGTGAAATTTTCACTACAAATACAATAATTTTAAGAGGTTATAAGGTCTTATTGTTGAGATAAATATAGATTTGTTTGTGGAGAAGTGTAGCAAGAAAGTCTCAATTTTACTTTACCTTGGTAAAATTGAGAAAATTGAAAATTTCCACATCAACAAACAACTTTGAGGCAGTTAACTGAGGTGACATGGCTCTTTCCAATAATTTAGCTTAGTAAATTAGAGTTAAGGTCTTGGAGTTTAGTTTGCATGTGTTTATTTCTAATTTGTAGCAATCTAGTTCAGTTATTTCCAGTTGTATTCAGTTAAACTAGTTCTGACTGTTGATATAACTAGTAGGAGGTGAGTTGTGCAATGGGACATCCAGTTAACTAATCAGTCAACAAAAATAGTTCATGCATACAAGGAATTTGAATTTCTCAGATGTGGTGGTGACTCCAAGGTAGTGTAACATCAATTGTATACTATTTTTGAGTGTATAGGTTTTTCATGGAATTAGTGATCAATCCTTGGTAATTTCACAATCAAATGGAGAAAAATTCCTAAAAAATACGGGCCTAATTATTCAATATTTGTGTAAGAAAATAGGGGCTCAAACAAGGAAAGAAATTGGCTAAGTCTGGGTTAGAACTTCTCATTGAGCAGAGAGAAAGGTTATTCACTTGTAGGTTGAGATCAGAGTGAGCAATAAATTGTAATACGTTCTATATTCATCTGATTAAGGCAATCAAGATTAAGGGGTTTTTACCAGTTGGTTTCCCCTAGATAAATATGTGTACTTGTCTATGTGATTCATGCATGTTTGTGATTGTTGTTCTAAATTGTGAATTGATTCCATAGAGCAACAGATTAGAATTATGTCCCTTGATTTAGATTAAATTTCTTGAGTAGTTGCAATTCTATCACAATATTTATACATTATTTATATATATATCAATTGCATTACTAAATATATTACATCTAGTACACCACTCAATTTTATAACATAATAGCAGAAAAAATCAAGGGGATGATGGGAGATGTTATTTCCCTTGCGCTGAATGCGGGGGATTACAACACATAAGAGTTTTAAGAGAAGAAAAATAAAATACATTGTAGGAAACATGGGAGCATTGAAGGGGGAATGAAGGAATATCTTCCCTTGGTAAGCTATATATTCATTATTTATTATTTTTAAAATAAATTTTATTTGTAAAATTTTATATTCATATAATATTTGTTATGAAAAATAATTTTTCATAATTTTTTGTAATTATAAAGTGATGTTGGCCCCTTAGTTGGTTTCTAAATGGCCCAATAGTATTAGGAATGATGTACAATATGAGGAACATGGAAAAAATATTTAAGATCAAGTTAATAATCCTATGGAAGAAGATGAAAATAATAATATAGTTCAAGATGAATTGATCCAAGACTCGTTTTCTCGATCAATAAATGAATTGATCCAAGACTCGTTAAATGGGACAAATGAATTGATCCAAGACTCGTTTTCTCGATCAATAAATGATTAGGATGAGGAAAATGATGATAATATTCTTGATGAACCTTTACTAGAAAAGGAAATGATACCAATTTATGAAGGCTCAAAATCAAATCTTCTCTCCTCTACATTTTTGTTGGTGAACTTGAAGGTTTTGAATGGCTTTTCAAGCACGTGTATGACACAAATCCTAAGGAATGTAATATGTTTCACCACATATTATACATAAAGGTTGATTTTTTTCCTTTTTCGTGTCAATTAATGTGTAAAATATGAATGAAATATTTACGATTAATAGTCTTTACACTAACTAGCATTTTTTTATGTTGTAAATTGTTAAGTGAAATTTTGTTACCATTGTCAAAAAATTTACCTCACACATACCAAGATTTATAAGCCATTATGAAAGAAATTGGAATGGAGCATCAAGCTATATATGCATGTCCTAATGGTCATATTATATATTATGGACAACATACATCAATTTTTTTTTTCCCACAATGTCTGAGACATAGAGATTGAACCGATCAAATAACAAAAAAGGTGCCTCAAAAGGTTCTTCATCATATTCCCATAATTTCATGTTTGGATTGGTTGTTCAAGTGTGAAAGAATAACACAAGTTATGGATTATCATGCACAAAATAGAAGTGGAGATGGTGTTCTTTCCTATCGATGGTTATGCATTTAAGGAAATTGAGGGAAAATTGTTGCATTTTAAAGATGAACCTTGTAATGTTAGGATTTCATTGGCAACTAACAATGTTAATTCGTTTGGAGATCTCAGGCCTATTTACTTAGTGTGGCCAATTTTTATTATCAACAATAGCCTTCCTCCTTGGATGCAAATAAATAGGTTGCACATACTGTTGACAATGATTATTTTAAGTATTTGTTTACATTAATTTTTTGAATGTAACATTTTTATTTGTCGTGTTTGTGCATAGTATATTTTATTTTTTTATTTACTTATATACATATGTATTATGGTAACAATTATGTGTAATTTCAAACAAATACTAGGTAAGTACCAAGTTAAAGATATGAATGTATATATCAAGCCTCTTATCTATGAGTTACTAAATTTATGGGCCGACATCACTATGTATGACATCTGTAAACCAATAATGCAGAGGAAATTTCAATTCCATGGAATACTTGTATGTAATACTATTCCCAGGTCTGACACATTTTTTTGGTATGTAACATTTCAATATTGCACTTTAATAGTATATATTTATTTGAAGATATAATGCATACTTTTTAAATAACCCCTTCCTATAATTGACATTGATCCATCTCTTAATGCATGTCTTCAAGAAAAGGGTAAATTTGTATTTCCATTTTTTGGTCCTAAGAATAAATCTCGTCATTCAAAATTTTTAAGAAAGCACGCGTTTGATGACTATAAGAACTTCATCTATAAGAACCATAAGTATCGCACTATTGAAAAAAAAAAAATTCAATGGGAAAGAAGAGATTGGATTAAAACCATGAATAATGACACCTCACATATGGAAGTTGGAATATAACATAAATCGTCAAGGTATGCAATTTATTTATATCTGTTTTGAATTTTTATTTTTATATAATTTATTTTAACATATTTGATAATTATTGTTGTGATTTCTTATATGCTTAATCATGAAGGTCATGAAAGTATTAATAATGCACTTCCACAAGGAATGAAAAGTTATACCACTGAATTCATGAGGTCACGCTACTATGATGACCTAATAATAGTTCATTTGTTTGATGCAATGTATATTAGGAATAATGTGACATAAAAATTTGGCAAATCATAGTTGGTAGGAGGGATAAAGAAAGAATTGTCAAAATTTTTAGTGACATTTAATAAGCCAATCATGCAATGGAAAGTGTGATCTCATCAAATAGCGATGGATACTAAAATAACCTTCCATGGTTATTGACAAAGAAGAAAAGAAACGATGTAAAAGAGGTCATTCGAATAATTAAATTTCCTATAGGTTTTTCTTCAAACATAAAAAACATCTTAACAAAGGAAGGTGAGTTTGGTGGGGTAAAAACACATGATTGAGATACCTTCATTAAAGTAAATATTTTTTTTATATATATTTATATATTGGCATACATTTTCATAGTTTTTTTTTTGTCTACTTTGGATTAAAAAAATAACAATTCATTTTTATTGTTATGTTCTACCTCTATCTCTCCCAGACAAATTTGAGAATAACGTGAAACAAATTATATATGATTTTGGGAAATACATGAGGTAAGTAGCGATTTATATGTAATTTTTTTTTTCAATTTGTTGTTCAACGTAATGACATGTGTTTTACTTGTAATGTAATATATATATATATATAAGCTAGTCTAAATTCTATTAATTAGAAAAATATAATATATTCCATGGTCTAAGTTGAGGAATTTAGCCTATTCCTGCTCGCATTTTTCTCCAAAAAAGCAAAAGAAAGGGTTGTCGTTGACAGGGAAACCAACCCATTAATTGTCTAGAGAAGTCTGAAAAAACTAGCCTTTCTAAAAAATTAATGAAAACTGGAAAAAATAAATATATCAAATATATCCAAAAGAAAGCTATGGCGCATAAACCATGACCTTCAGTCCTTGCTGGCTTCTTCATTCTGGTCTGCATCAGGTCCTGCCGATTCTTCCTTTGTCACTGGGCCTTCGTAGATGTGTGCTATTTCTTCTTCTTCCTCCACGAAGACGTATGGGGCCTTGGGCGGGGCTTCATTATCACTAACCCTACTCCAAATTCCTTCAGCTGAGTAATGCCAGAGGTTGGGAATGTACATAGAGGAGGCCTTAACATGCAGACACTCCATTTTCTTTGGAGGAGGCGTTAAGGAGTAGGGGATGGTAGACTTGCAGTATTTCTAGTTAACTCTGGGCGGGGGTTGCAGGAGGGGGTCAACTTTGGTGATGAGGGAAGCTGCAGGCGAAGCGATGGAGGTGGAGGAGGGCTCAGAAGGTGAATCTACGGGCGGATCAATGGAGGTAGAGGAGGGCTCATCATCGAAATTGAAATTTCTGAGCGTTGTGTCACGGTTCAGTGAGGTCAGAAGAGCGCCCCTGACATTGACACAACGTGGCTTTTGTTGCTGGCGCAGAGCCATGGAGTTGCAGGTGGAACTAGAAGCGAGGCTGAGATGTAGATGGCGAGCAGATCTGTGAGGGAGAGAAAATATGGAGCAATGCAGGATTAAAATGCGAGGGAGAGGGTGCAGAGGAGGAATTAAGGCTGTGCTCCTCAAACCGAGAGCCCAGGTGGAGGCATTCAAATGCATTAACTGCATTAACTATTGTTTGTTGCTGCGAGGTTCTGGAAGCCATTCATGGTGTTGCTGTTCTAGACTAGGGCGCATCATCAATTTCCATGGGAGGGTGTGCCTCTTGCATGGCCTGTGCATTGGATGGCTCGCTGGAGCTGTCACTCGGATCCTAGAGTACTTGTAATATAATATATTATGTTTTGTTGAATCATGTTATTTTCTTGTATCATATATATATTATTTTCATTGAAAGAAATCCATAAAGAAGATATAAAGTAATGGAAGAGAGAAATTCCTCGGCTAATGTGTGAAATGAAAAAGTTTATAACTCCAACATTTTTCAGTGCACAATAAAATTATCTCATACACCAATTTTAGGAGATTGAATTGTGTGGGCATGCACACATAAGGTAAGTTCCTTAGATCAAAAAATAAAGGTCACCGCCCATAAATAGATCACAAATCAGTACACCAATATTATCACATGGTTAAAACCCTTGAAGAGGGAAACAGTCCACGGCCTGAGCCAATGCGGCCACTTCAGGAAATTTATTAATATAAAAAGAAAAGTTACATATGTTTCTCTCATAACTGGTTACCGGAAAAATGACCCTCCATGCGCTTTAAATAGGGACCATGGACCAATCAGGTGTAAAGCCACAGAACAAGTGTCGTTAATACCAAGGAGAGAGTGAACTGTCAGATCACTACAAATCATGACTGTCAGATTATAAGTTACAAATGTACATAGTAAAGAAACACACTTTACCTAACTCTACACTAGACTAAGTTATTCTTAACTATTTCCTATGTGTCAAAATATCCCAACATCGCCCCTTAAGAATAACTTGGGATAGGATTGAAGGATTTACAAAGGTGACACAAAAGGAGCCTATTTCCTACGTGTCGAAATATCCTAACATCCCCCCTTAAGAACAAATTGGGATAGGATTGAAGGATTTACAAAAGTGACACAATAGGAGAAGGAAGGAGGCATTAGAGCCTATCCCACCTTAATGACAACTTTGTTGAACTCCAAGCATGGATCGAAGTTTGGTAAACTTCACTTCTGTGAGAGCCTTCGTAAAGATATCGGCTTCTTTATCATTGATTGGACAATACTGCACTTCAAGAACACGATCATGAATGAGCTTTCTGATGAAGTGTATGTGGAGTTCAATGTGTTTCATACATTGATGTTGAACTGGATCTTTACATAGCTGAATGGCACTCTGATTATCACACCAAAGTGTATTTGGATGCTGCTGATGAAGACCAAATTCAGACAGGATCTGACGAAGCCACATGGTTTCCTTGTTGGCTTCAACTGCACCACGATACTCTACTTCTGCTGAAGAAAGAGAGATGGCACTTTGTTTCTTACAAGACCAAGTAATAGGTCCTAAACCAAGAGTGAATACATATCCTGCAGTAGACTTTCGATCATCAGGGTCACCAGACCAATCAGAATCAGTGAAACCAATCAACAATGAAGATGCTCTTGCACTGTAATGAATCCCGAACTTAATAGTACCTCGAATATATCGAAGTATTCTTTTAGGTACTTTCCAGTGACTTTCATGAGGTTGGTGCATAAACCGAGCAACAAGACCAATGAAAAAGGAAAGGTCAGGACGAGTATGTGCTAGATACAAAAGTTTACCAACAAGTTAACAGTATAAGGTAGCATCGACTTCAGGAGTAGTACAAGTGACTCAAAGCTAGACTCCAGACTGAAAAGGAGAAGGGGTTGGCTTACAATCTTCCATGTGAAGGTGGTGCAGAAGATCACAGGCATACTTGGACTGAGAGAGGGTAATGCCTTCTTTGGATTGCAAGACTTGCAGACCAAGGAAATAATGCAAGTGTCCTAAGTCTGTCATTTCAAACTTATTTTTGAGGCTAGACTTCACATGGTTTATATGGTTTGGATCACTACCAGTAAGGATAAGATCATCAACATAAAGAACAAGGATGGTGAAGGACTTACCCACTTTCTTGGTGTAGACAACATTGTCAGAATGACACCTACAAAAGCCATTATCTATTAAAAATCTATCCATTTTGGCATACCAAGCCCGAGGAGCTTGTTTGAGACCATAGAGAGACTTCCTAAGGTGACAAACAAGGCTAGAGTCATTATGGATAAAGCCATGGGGTTGTTCCACGTAGATTTATTCATGTAAATATCCATGTAAGAAGGCATATTTAACATCCATATGATGGACTTACCATTTAAAAGAGGCAGCAAGGGAAAGAATAAGGTTGATAGAATTCATTTTGGCAACAGGGGAGAAAGTTTTAGTATAGTCAATGCCTTCAACTTGTGAGAATCCTTTAGCGACAAGACGAGCCTTATGTCTATCCACTTTTCCATCTAGTCCAAACTTTGTTTTGTAAACCCATCTGCATCTGACAAGTTTTCTTCCTTTTGGAAGAGGAACAAGATCCCAAGTATCGTTTGCCAATAAGGAACGATATTCTTCATTCAAATCTTCATCCCAATTTGGATGACCGAAGGCTTCTTCAAAGGTTTCTGGATCATGATTTTCTGGAACTTGAACCAATAAGGAAGAGGCTCTTTCGAACTAAGAACGTGTACACCATTGATCGACAAGGTCACTTGCAAGAGAACCTGCTGCATCCCGAGTAGAGCAGACCCATCTTGGAAGCTGTGGAGTAGAAGGAATAATTTCAAGAGGTGGAGGAGGATTTTCATCCTTGTTTTCATCATCTGAACTAGAAGGGATTCTATTAAAAATAGAAGAGAGAGAGAGAGGTGGCACATATGCCAAATCAGGCTCGCAGGCCAAAGGTGGCACACCCGCCGAACTAGGCTCACAGGCCGATATATTTTAATCAAATTTTACATCTCTTATAATCATTATATTTTTGTATTTTGGTTGAAGACGTCTATAACATTTTACATCTTCAGAATATCCAACAAAAGTGCAATTTTCACTCTTAGGTTCTAAGGCTTTATGTTTCTCATTTGGAATATGGGCCCAAGCATCACTTCCAAAAACATGAAAGTGACTTACATCTAGTTTGATTGAGCTCCAAGCTTCTTCTGGAGTTATATTCTTTAAAACCTTAGTAGGAGTGCAATTTACTATGTAATTTTTCTTAGTTGATTGCTTCTGCCCAAAAATTGAGACTTAGTCCTTTAGATTGAAGCATACAGTTAGCCATTTCTTTTAAGGTGCCATTCTTCCTTTCAGCTACACCATTTTGTTGTGGAGTATATGGAACAGTATGTTGCAATTGAATGCCATGCCCAGTGTAGAAGTTGATAAATTTGTTGTTAACATATTCTCCTCCATTGTTTGATCTTAACTTAAGAATTGGATGTCCAAATTGTTTCTCAACAAAGGCCTTAAAGGCCAATAACATGTTAAAACCTTCAATCTTGAGTTTTAAGAAGTATACCCAGGTGCGTCTAGAAAAATCATCAATGAAAGTTAAGAAGTACCTGCAACTAGAGAAAGAAACAACAGGAAGTGGACCACATAGATCACTATGCACAAGCTGCAAAGGGGTTGAAGCGTGCCAAGAGGCACGTTTGTCAAAAATATCCCGATGATGTTTTTTGAGTACACATCCAAAGCAAACACCATCTCATCAAGATACCATAGGAAGACTTGTCACCATATTTTCTTTACATAGAGTTTGAAGAGAGAAATAGTTTAAGTGATCAAATCGCTCATGCCAAAGTTTGCTCACATCATCATTATGAGAAACAAAAATGGAGGGAAGACAGGATGACCCAAAGTTGTCAAACTTATACAACTTTGTGGAATCATCAGCAATGCCAGTAGCTAAAATATGTCTAGGATCTTTGATGTCCTTGATTACAACATCATGAGGTGAGAATTCTACTATTTTCCCTTCACCTGAATGAGTTATCTGATAAACAAAGAGAATGTTGCATGACAAGGTAGGAACACATAGTACATCATTAAACTGACCATTATCTAGATGAATGGTTCCAGATCCTACAACACTAAGATATCTATCATCACCAACATAAATATGTTTGGTGTTACAATCATTTAAATAAGAAAACATGGCTTGATTTTTGGCCATGTGGTAAGAAGCTCCAGAATCAATGAACCACTCATGAGAATGAGAAGAAGAAGATACCTTTAATGCATAACCAAATATTGATGCTTGACAACCACAAGCAGAAAGTTCCATTCTTGAAGATGAAGGTGAAGAGTGCTCCAAATTGATGTTGTGCTTCTTCATTTCTGCTTCTAAGGTTTCCATCTTCTTAAAACTTTTGGACTCTATATGGCCATCATGATTGTAAAATTTTCAATGTCTATTTGTCTTCTTCCCTTTGTTTTGACTTGTCTTATTGTTTTGGTGAGTTTATTTTTCAGTTTGCTGCTGAAATTGCTTAGGACCCTTGTTTAGTTTCAGACCATACTTTTTAGGATACTGCTTCTTGGTATTCTTTTGATATGATTGCTATTGGGATGCTAAGGTTTTCTTAGAAGCATTTCCAGAAGTGATAAGACCAAGGTGTAAGAGTTTTTCTTGTTCTCTTATCAAAGAATCACAAAAGGCATCAAAAGAGGGGTTCTTGTAGGTGGTTCTGGAAGAAATGATGGCTTCTTTAGTGGGATGGAAGGTGGAAACAAATACAGAGTATGCAGTGCCAAGCTTAGCAAGAATGCAATAGATGAGGCTACCATCTTCCTTTTTGACCTTACAACCTTCTAAAAGAAGTCTAAGGATCTTGAATTTGGAAAAAAAATCTTCAATAGAGGAGAAATCGTTGGGGTCCAAAGTAAGCAACTAATTTTCAAGCTGGTGGGCCCTGATTTGATTTTGAATGCCAAAGACAGTGTTTAGCTTATCCAGGGCTTCATGAGGGGTGTCAATGCCAAGGATATGAAATCGAAGATCTTGAGAAATGGACATTCCTGTCAACCCTCGTGCTTGATCTTGTATATTTTTCCATTTAGTGACTTTATCATTACCATAAGGTTTATTTTCTAGTCCTGTGGCTATTTTATAAAGCCCTTTACTTCTAAGTATATCTACCATGTGAGGTAGCCATTGGAAATAATTGGTGCTGTTAAGAATAATCGGGCATGCACTTTCCATTTTAAAAAAAATGAAGCTGAGAAAAGCTAAAAATAACTACTCCAATGGAAATATCTTGAAAAACTAGGCCGATTAAAAAAAAACGGCTCGAAAATCGGCTTCCTGATGAAGAAGCTATGGCTTTTTGAAAAAACGAGTTGAAGATGCCGAATAGTTACTGGAGCGGTTTGAAATTTGATGATGAAGTTCGAATTTAAAAAAAAAATCCCACCCCTTTAAAAAAAAAATTACGAAAGAAGCTTGAGAAAGAGACTTGAACCCAAGACCTCTATTCTCATAAACTAACTTCTCACCAAGTGAGATGGTAAAAGGATTTTGTAATTGTTTGAAAGGCGGAAGGTTTTTTTTTTTCTTTTTTTCTTCAGTGTGCGTGTCTTTTCCTGCCAAAAAAAGAAGAAGAAAAAAATATGCAAGCCTTGTGGCAGAATGTTATATTTTTGGTTAGCTTTACTGGAAAATATCTATTCTTCACTATTTCTAATTCTCCGAGATCGCACAAAGACGCAGGGAAAGAGCATACGTAGCAAAAAAAAAAAATCCCTTCCTCCTGTTTCTGATTTGTCGAGATCACAAACAGTGTAGAGCAAAGAGAATACATAGAGAAGAGGGTATAGATCCAGAAAATAAATAAAACCTAAAAACCGAAAATAAATAGAGGGAACCGAAATAAGAAGAACTTTTAACAAATATAACTCCAAAACATATACTTTATACCTCCAGATCTAAACTGTCATAACTTGGGAAACTAGAAAAGAAACACACTTTACCTAACTCTACACTAGACTAAGTTATTCTTAAATATTGCCTAAGTGTCGAAATATCCTAACACAATGTGGATGGTGGAGAGGCACTTGAAATCATTGAAGGCTTTGGTTAGAAAAAGAGCATGTACTGATGGTTCTATGGTGGAGGGATATATGGTATATCAATTCATGGTGTATATTAGTCAATATATTACAAAATTAGCAGCAAATATGCATGTGGATCACATTTTGGAAGTGAGCTCCATCAAACGTTTTGAAGGCGAACACATATTGGGAAAAGGTAGAAGAAGAAAAGTGAGAGGTAATTAAATATTTAATGTGGAGATTATTTATAATACATATAAAATTTCATTTTTGTTTATATCATACTTATTAAACTTTTATTATTTTATCAATTATTAAAATTGACCATGGTAACTAATATTTTTGGTGAATTGTGATTTTTTTATAAAGTTGGTTGAGAGTGGGATACATATGTACATTGCAAACAATATTGATTGGATGAAGTTATGGATTGAAAGATGTGTACACCGTGATGGTAGGTTATCATGGGAAGGGGTGTCTACATTGGTTATAGAAGCTCATCGTAAAGGAGATACCAATATTAAAAAAAGGGAAATCAATTTAGTAAATGGTTTAAAGGATAAATAGGAAAGCGTGCATTTTCACTTTGCAATATTTTATTAAGTTATTTTATAAATTATTAATGTGAATGTAAGCGTTTTTATTTTTTTATTTTTTTTAATTCTAATATTTTAGAATTTATATAGATATGTTTATTAATTGAAAATTCCTTTTGTTATGTGCTTGGAATATTCCGGTTGAAACACCACAAGCCTATATGGTACAATGGGGATAAATTTCGCATATTAAATTTGGATGAAAAGAGGAAAAATTATGATTGTGGGATAACTGCAATCAAGTTCTAGGTCACTAATGTTTCCTCTAGAAGTGACACACGTCCAAAAGCCTCTAAAAGATGATACTATGGGTATTTGGATGACATACTTGAGTGTGACTTTAATTCCTTCAAATTGGTTTTTTTTCAATGCCAAATGGTACATGCTACAAAGGAATGAACATGATCCTGATAGAACTATTATTCAACATGATAACATATTTACCATGGTTAATACAAGGGTCATTTGAGTCAGGACCTTATCACTATTTTCTTCCAAGCCAATGCAAACATGTCTTTTACTCAGATGTTCCAAGTATAATGGGTTGGTCATATGTTGTTAAATACAATCCAAGAGGAAGGTCGATAGCGTATAATGCAACAGAAGAAGATGATGTGGCTGAAGAAGATGATGTAGAGGAGAAACTATTTCATGTGTTAGGCAAAGAAATAAAATAAGTTCAATAAGATTTTTTAATCAAGACAATATTTTGGATGAAGATGATATTGACAATGTATTGTCGGATGAAGAACTTGAAAGAAATATAGGAGACAATGTTACTGATGATGATAATGGTGATGATATGATTCGAAATGACAACATTGATGATGATGTTGATATTTCCAACCTATTTAACAACATCAATTTTGAACAAGATGATATAGGTTTTGAATTGGATTAATAATAAGATTAATTATATCAAAATGTTGAAATGTACGAGGTATGTGTTTATATGTTTTCAGTTGATTTTTCATCTTTCATTTACCTTAAATTTTTGTTTTCTTATTTTATAGCTATGTTTGATTCTCACTATGTTGCTTTCAAATATATTAGAGCAGATAAATTGGGTAATGGGGAATTTAGAGTGATGTGGGGGGAGGGGGATGAACCATATTACCTTCCACATTCATGTGGTTGGCCTTGTTCAATAAAGAATATCTCATTCTTGAAACCAAGAGAATCTCATTGAGGTATGTATTCAGCTCCGTTGAGGGTTATCTCAATTGGTCGAGTACCTATCATCAAAGCATCCTAATTTTATATTGAGAGGTGACAGGTTCAATTCTCTCAATGTTCTTAGGGTTAGGTAAATGTTCAATTCACTTAAAATTTAGAAATCAAAGGAATTGTTCTTTAATTAATTGACCCCACACAGAGGGGGTTGTGAATGGGGCCAACATTTTTTTTTCAATTTATGCTTGCATGCACTAAAATTTGACATGGTTATAGTAGATGCACTAGTTGATGGTATGAGAGGGTTCTGAGACTCAAATGTGACTCACACAAAGAACTCAAAAAAAATATAACATAAATTTTGAGGGGATGAAATTATTTAATATTTTTTATTGTCCTTATCATGGTATATTGTATTTAGCCCCATAGAGGGTAAGCTAAATTGGTCAAGTACCCATTTTCAAAGAAACTTAATTTTCTATTGAGAGGTCACATGTCCAATTCTCTTATCACCCTTGGGGTCATGTTAATGTTCAATTCACTTAACATTTAACAATCAATGGAAATTATGCTTTAATTAATTGATCTTGCATAAAGGCGGTTGTGAATGGGGCCAACGTTGAAATATTTTCATTTTGTGCTTGTATTCATTAAAATTTGACATGGTTATAGTAGATGTATGCATTTTTGGTATGGGAGGGTTCTAAGACTCAATATGACACACACATAGAATTCGACAAAATTATAACATAAACGTTGAGGAGGTGAAATTATGTATTATTTTTTACTGTCCTTATCATGATATATTTTATTTAGCCCCGTCGAGGGTTATCTCAATTGGTCATGTACCCATCATAAAAGCACCTTAATTTTCTATTGAGAGGTCATAGGTTCAATTCTCTCGACACTCTCAGTGTCAGGTAAATGTTCAATTCACTTAACATTTAGCAATCAGTGGAAATTATGCTTTAATTAATTGACCCCACAAAGAAGGGGTTGTGAATAGGACCAACATTGTTATTATTTTTTCATTTTTTTCTTAAATTTAAATTTTCGAATTTTCTAAATTTTTATTATTTATTTAATTATTAATTATTATTATTATTTTTAGTTTTCAGTTTGTGCTTGTAGGCATTGAAATTTGACATGGTTATAGTAGCTACATGAATTAACAATATGTGAGGATTCTAAGACTCAAATATGGCCCACAAAAATAATTTGACAAAATTATTACATAAATTTCGAGGAGATGAAATTATTTGTTATTTTTTTACAGTCCTTATCATGGTATATTGTATTTAGCCCCATCGAGGGTTAGCTAATTTGTTCGAGTACCCCTCATCAAAGTACATATTAGTAATTCCCTATAACAACCCTCGTGAAAAATCCATGTAATAAAAGTTAATAAAGACAAATTAATAACCACGGTTATGGGACACTTTTTCCAAGATGAAAGTTGGGAAAAAAATACTAGTGTGGGTGCTCATTTGGTTTATTATCACTAAGGAAATTGGAAAAGGAAATGGCAGAGGAATTTGGATAGGAAAAATGGCATTTTTGGAAATTTATTTCTAAAATAAAGGAAATTAGGATAAAATGAAGGTGAAAGGTCACATGTTGCATGTGAGGAGGGAAATGAAGGAAAATAATGGAAAATTAAGAAAATAGAGGCCTAATTAAAAAAAAGGCTTTTGAGGATCAATTGGTACCCTTTTGTCAGTTCATTTTTGGAGCTCTCTCTCTCACTCTTGGACACTTAGAGTTTTCTTGGAGCACTTCAGCATTGGATCATGAAAGGAAAATAATGCAAACAGGAAGAAAATATCAAGAAAGGAAGATCGGGATCACGCAAAGAAGAGCAGAATCAAGCAACTACAATAGGTTTAATTATAGGTATTGATTTGCATGTGTGATTTCATTGTAGATTTGGCATGCATGGTTATGCATGTGTGTTATTGGTTCTCTTGTTGTTATTGGCATGGTTTTTTCCAGGTGTGATAGCGTTTTTCAACCTTGCATTGCCATTTCTTGATATCCATGGTGTGATGGGGTTCTCATGTTTTGGTTGAGATGATTGTTGGATGGATTAGAAACTCGGTGAGGTGGTTTTATGAATGAAAGAGCACATGGCATAGTAATCCATGAACTAGACTGTGGAGTGTGGTAAAGCAACTGGCATAGTAACCCTTGAACCAGAAAGTGAGTTATTATAAATCTAGGTATTGTGTGCCTAGGTGGGCCTAGGAATCCTCGACCGGTGAATGGAGGGATATACGATAAAGCCTAGAGGTGGTTTCCCTTGATAAAGTTTAGGAATTCTTGCCGATGAATGGTAGGATATATGGTAAATCCTAGAGGGTGGTGTCTTGATTATGGCCTAGTAATACCTAGATTAGACTGTGGATTACGGTAAAGCCTAGAGACTAGGAGACAAGAAAATTCCTCACGGTGTAGGTGGAGAAATCTGGTGGCATCCATGCTTATTTATGGCCTAGTGATCCGATGAGGATTGCGGTAAAGTCGGTTTCTATTGACGAGGATGAGGTGGCTTAGCCTTAGGAAGCCATGGTTGGTTCTTTTGGTTAGAGTCCCACATTCATGCTTGGAATATGGCATAGGGGTGATTGGTTGAAGAGATATTTGGCTTAGCCAATCTATGGTCGGGTGGAACGTGGTAGTCCCATACTGGGTTGGATTTTGCATTTATTAATACGGGGTTCTTTCCTTGGTATACTAAGTGTAAATGGACTGGATTATATGTGGAATTTATGGATGTTGTATCCTCATTCTTTCTATTGTTTATATGCTGGTTATGGATATGTTTTATGACAGTGAAAAGGTATGGTTCTCATCATGTTTTAATTGTAAATGAATGAACAATGAATAGATGACCTGATAGATGGTAATGCAGCTAATGATATAAGGCATCAATGCTTCTTAGTGATTCTCAGATAAATATAATACCCCTATGCATAGATATGTTATTATGACTTGTAGAATACATCTTGTGAAATGTTTGATGAAATTCTTGTGATGGAAATTAGGGGTTTAGTCAACTCTATATTCAATAATTTTCATTGGCATACTTGTCTCTACGTTTCATTTCATTTATGTAGCTTTAATGAATTTATGGGAAGTGACTAGGTCCTAGCCCTGGAATTCAGTCTTAAATCTCACAATATCTATCATAGAACTGGAAGAAAAATTCCATAGTCGCACTAAGGAAAGCTCATGGGAGTGACTGGGACCCACAGCCACTTGGAGGGCTTGGAAAGGGAGTGATTGGGTCTCTAAGAGCTTTAATTGTTGAGTTTCCTCAGGAGTTGGTCACCTGGAAAGGTGGGGTAGCTTCTAGAAGTTATGTTGGTTGTGTAGATGATCAGTTTGTTTCTGTTTTTTGAGATCCAATTCCTTAAGGTGATCTAGGAGATTGAATTAGATCATAGTAGCCTCTCGTCACATGTTTACCCCAACGAATCAATTAACTTGGGTAAATGCGGGAGGAGGGTTGTACAGAGTAGTATCAGAGCATGGTTCACCCCTTGGACTATATGGGCAGTATGTTGGTCATGCATTCATGCCGATTTCATATGTGTTCTCATGTTTATGGTCTATGCATTGGTTGTGTATGCATGGTTTTGGTTATGGTTGCAGTGGCGTTGCCATGTGAAAGTTAAGGGTGTTTTTGTTGGATGTGTTTATCATGAGTTATGTTGGTTATGCATTAGATATGCATGTGAATTCTTGTATGTAATGTGTATGTGTGTGTGTCACACATATGTTAGTATGCATGCATTATGTCTAGTTGGTGTTATGGTTGTAGTATCATGCACAACCACTAGATAATGGTTGAGATAATGATTAAAATTTGATATGATTATGTTTATATATGTATTGTGCTAATCTGGTCGATCTTACAGATGATATATCCTCCCCAAGTTATACTAAGTTGTATTGGTTTGTTTATGATTTGGTTTAGCTGACATAGTTTGCCTTACAGGAAGAGATCAAGATAACTAGCAAGATGGTAGACTATAACTATTCTCCCTATGCATCAGATGATCAATGTGGTGTTGGGAACTATTCTGACTTAGAAGACACACTGAGGAGTTTAAAGGAATAAATAAGGAGTTGCAAAGTATATAATGACAGAATCATGCAGGCACAAAAAAAACAAGCAGAAGTCAGTGCGGTAATTCTTCATAGTTTTTCAGAATTGCAGAGACAAGGACCACTATAGATCAGCTATGGATAGAAGGATGGGACTAATGGGGCATATGGAAGTAGGTCTCATGGTGGTCACAGTTCATATAGAGATGACACGATAAAAAATGGTAGATTTTTGGATACTCCAGATAGGAGAGGTGATGGTCACAGGTACTATTCTAGTTATGGTTCTAACAAGCACTATAATCATCATTGTTATCACCCTTATAGGAGGAGTGATAGGGGGTAATTTCTGGATGATTTTAAGAAAGAGAAGCCACCTAATTTTTATGGAGAGTTGAAGAAGTCTGAGGATTCAGAGGCTTGGTTACTTGACATGAATAACTTCTTTGAACTGCATGAGTATACAGAGAATATGAAGGAAATAATAGTTATATTCAACCTCACGGGGAAAGCGAATATCTTGTAGGAAGATGTAAAATGAGCCAGATAAATCAGGACAAAGGACTTGAGTTGGCATGAATTCAAAGACTCTTCAGAAATAAGTACTTTTCAGAAAGGTATTATGACAGAAAAGCCAAGGAATTCTATGAGGTTAAAATGGGATCGATGAAAGATGAGGAGTACACAACCAATTTATTTGATCTGTTAAGGTATGTACCATATATTAAATATGAAAATTTCAAAGTTCAGATATTTTTCAGTGGATTACCATTAGAATTTAGAGATCGGATTGAGTATGATGATCCTTGGTCACTCGAAGAAGTTATCGGAAAAACGAAGCACTATTATGAGAAGTCAAAGCGTAAGAATGAATCTCAGCAAGGAAGGAAAGGAAAAGATAGAGATAAAGGTAAAGGTAAATGACAAAAAAAAAGAGCAAGCCCTTAGAATGAAGAAGAGAAAGAAAATGTTGCACCACATAAGAATTTCAATGCAACTGGACATGGACATGGGTCACAAAAACAAAATAGAGGTTATGGTACAAGATGATTGGAGTTTTGGACATGTGGTAAGGAGCATATTAAAAGGGATTGTCCACAGAATCATGGTGGTAGGCCTTAGATCTATAGTGCAAATGAGGCACAATTTTTTGGAGATGTTGGTTAGAGAATTACTCATAGCTATGCAGCGCTAGATAATAGGTAGGAATATCATCAAGAATCTATCATTGGGATGGACGGTAAGCTTTGTGATCAATTTGTTTCTATTTTGATTGACCCTAGATCTAATTATAGTTATGTTAAACCTGACTTGGTGGATAAGTGTGGTTTGAATAAAGAAGTGCATGCAAAATCTTGGTTAGTGAAGTTGGCTACAGGTACCAAGAAGAGAGTTCACCATTGGGTAATAACTTATGCATTTTAGTTGAGTGGTATTCCTACTTCAACACATTTGAATGTATTATGATTAGGGTCGTATAGTATGATTTTGGGTATGGACTGACTATCTCTTCATAGGACCAAATTGGATTGTTATGACAAATCCATTGAATGCTTGGATGACAATGGAGAGAAGAGAATATTACAAGGTAAGCAGAAAACAACATCAGTTAGGATGGTGACAACTATGAAGGAAAAGCGCAGTCACAGAAAAGGGTGTGTGTTATTTGAAATGTACATTTCTAGTTATAAAAGTAAGGATAATGAGGAAGAACATGCCGAGAATTTAGAAAAATTATTGAGACAATTGAGAGAACATCAGTTGTATGCTAAGCTCAGTAAATAAAGTTTATTTTAGACAAAGGTACATTACTTGTTGCATGTGGTCTCCAAGGAAGGCATAATAGTGGATCCAAAGAAGATAAAGGGATATCATGGAGTGTGAAACTCCTATAAATGTGGATGAGGTAAGATCATTCATGGGGCTATCAGGCTACTACATGATTTTTATTAAGAACTTCTCTCACATTGCATATCCTATTATGCCATTGCATATGAAAGGTAAGAAATTTGAATGGACATAGGAATGTGCAACAAGATTTTAATAGTTGAAGTAGTTGTTGACAAATCCTCCAGTGTTAAATATTGCAGACCCAAACAAAGAATTTGTATTGTGTACAAATTCTTGCAAGAGAGGGATTGATGGATATCTTATGTAGGAAGGACAAGTAGCATGTTATGAGGCACATACATTAAATGAGCACGATAAAAACTATCTAACACACGATCTTGAGTTAGCGGAGATCATTCATGTGTTGAGGATGTGGATGCACTATCTTCTTGGAAGGATGTTTGTATTGATGAGTGATCACATTGGTTTGAGATACTTGTTTTACTAGCCAAATATGAATTCCAATCAAGATAGATGGTTTCCATAATCAGTGAGTTCGATTTTGAGATCAAGTACATCAAGGGAAAAAAGAACATGGTTGCAGATTCTCTTAGCAGGCAGATAAAGGTATTAGCTCCCCATAATTTTCTAGATTGATTGAGATACAAATGGATAGGGGTAACATCAAACCAAGCTTTAGAATCTAAGGACCTAGCCTTCCTAGATTCAGAGAGGGATCTCTCTAGTAGGTGCAAAGATGGGAAATTGTTTACTGATTAGGGTTGATTTTAGGCTAGATGTTAAGTGCAGGGTATTTTGATTGTTTTTGGTTGGGTATGATGCTCGGATAGATTATATAGAAAACAAGGAAGATTTTTAAGTCATTGGGCAATGGAGTCTAACAAGTTCAAGTTAAGTTCATCAATGGTTTTAAGAGTATTTGCCGGGAAATTTTAACTTGGTTGGTGGATCTTTGAGGTTGTGAAGGATCATGAGATGGACATCAAGCTTGAGAACAAAAAGCTAATAAAGGGCAGAACAGAATCCTTTATATACTTTTAAAATGAGGGAGTTAGAATATTTATAAGCATAGCAAGAGAATCAAAGGCATAAGTAAAACATAATCCATTTGATTTCAGACCGAAAATAGATAATCATCCAAGAAAAACATTCAAATGAGATATAGAAAGTCAAGATACTTATTTAACTTTCATAGATTTCATCATCAAGAGCAGAAAATATTTAAGATGCACAAATAACTATAAAAATAGAAGGAGAGAAAACCCTGAACATCTAAATTTACAACTATGAAGGTTCCTTGAAACAATTTTAGCTAAATAAAGGCAAAGAACATGATTGCAACAAACTTCTTTGATAAACCTAGGCAAAGATGCTTCAAAGAAATGATTCCAAGAACAGAGTATTTAGTGGAAACAAATATGTAGGGCTATCCATGAATCATGTTGAAACCAATTGATCTAAACCATTCAAGAAATAGACAAGCATAAGAAATCCTTAGAGAGAAAAAAGATGAATTCTCTAATATATCCTAGTAGAAGAAAACATTAAGGCAGTGAAGGAAGCAAACAGACCTAAGGTGCCATTAGCAAACAAGTATTAGTCTAAATTCTTTGTCCTACTGCAACATAGCAAGATGGAAACATAATGAAAACTAGAAAAAATGAACAAAAGAGAAACACATCACCATCAACCAGGCTTATGGATCGTGCAAACAGTCCTCCTCCATCAACAAAGAAATCAGATCATGCATGAGCTCCAAGACATCAAATTCTCATCAAAAACTCCAAGAGACTATGTATTGCTCTAGAATAAGTCATCAAAATACAACTAATACATAAGAGCCTCATGCTATATTTATGGAGCAAAATGAGGAGGTGGAAACCCTAAGAGGCTTATAGAAACCCTAATTTAGACATAAATGTCATAAATGTGCTTAATGACCATGTAATGCCCAAGATACATAGTTGATAAGAAAATAAATGAAAAACACCAAAACATAAATCCACAATCAAATTAGAAGTGATTTGTCCAAGAAAATATTAAAGAACTCCTTTGCCATCAATCCGTGTGTTTTGTTGACTTTTTTGGCAAAAGGCTGCTCTTGTGCGTAACACCTTTTCACCAGAAAATAGGGTCTGTTGCATCTGAGTTTTGGACCCCTTCCCGGCATCAGATTTGGCCTCGTGGTGGCTCGTTGGAAAGATTTATGAGTATAATTTCCAAAAATAATTGATTTGTGATGAATTTATGCCATTTACCTTCTCAAAAATTAAATCTCCCAACACTTCTTTGTGCGTAACACCTGCTCTAAAAAAGAGGCAGAAAGGTCAAATTTGAGGTGTTTTTTGACCTTTTAAGGGGGCGAAAATACTCCAATTGACCTGAAATTTTGTGGGTAGACTATTAGTGATGTGAAAAATAAAAAAATGTAAACTCCAGCAGCTGAGGATGCCCCAATTTTTTGCGTAACACCTAGGGTGCTGCGCTCCTAGGGGTCAAAATTTGGAAAAAACAAAAAGCTTCTGGATTTGCCTCAAAATTGGTGTGTAGACCCGTCAAGGGGTTTTAGATACCTTCTGAGAAGCATCAGAAAAGATCCTGAGGCTGTCATGCACTTTGGTCCTTTTTAGCTCTTCTAGCTCCATGAGGGCTTACTTTAGTTTGGCATTAGCAAGCATGCTTTTCCTTGCATAGTGTTTGACCATTTTCTCCTGTAAGGCAAGGCCCCTCTTTACCTCTTTGAAATTTTTATGCTCCTCTTTATAATAGTATATGACCCTTTATGGCCTCTCAAATTCCTTTTTCCATTCTTGAAGCTGAGCATCCTTTTCTAAGAGGAGCAACATAGTACTCATCCCTTGGTCCTCATTATCACTGTCTAGATCAACAAAAAGAGGCCCTTGAGAAGTATTTTTGATCCTTTTTCTCCTTCTTACTTGTACCTTCTGCTCAACATTTTCCATTTTTTCTTTGCCCTTGTTCAATGTTTTGGCAGTTTGAGAAGAGATGGCCCTTTTCCTTTTAGAGGCAGCAAACACATTTCTTCTCCCTCTGTGATATGTGCATGTGAGAGGGGTAACAATGGAAGTTTCAAAGGCAGTGCTATCATAATTTTGAATTTTAATTTGCTTGATATATTCTGCACTTGCCTCACTATGATTTTATTTGCCATCCATGCACTGATTTTTGTCAAGATAGTCATGACTATCATGACTCTTTCCTTGACTGTCTGGTGTACTTTGATGGTTGTCCTGTTCATCATGTTGCTCTTCCTCATCATCTGGCTGCTCTTCCTCATCATCTAGCTTCCCTTCTTCATCATTTTTCTCACTACTTTCATCTTTGTTTTCCTCTTCATCAAGCTCACTACTTTAACTGTGTTGTTCTTGGCTATTTCTACTTTCTTCTTGGACATCGTTGCTTTCTTCTTATCCATCTCCCTCTTCTTCATTTTCTTCTTCATCTTCATCATTTTGCTCTTTTCCATCACTTCTTTCTTCATTTTCACCATCATCCTCTCCCTTAATGATTTCCTCATGATCATCACTTCTTTCTTCATTTTCATCATCATCCTCTCCCTTAATTCTTTCCTCATGATCATCACTGCTTTCTTCATTTTCATCATCATTCTCTCCCTTAATGCTTTCCTCATGATCATCACTGCTTTCTTCATGATCATGGCTACTTTATTTAGGGCCACCACTGCTTTCTTCATGGCCATCGTTATCTGTCTTAGTTTCCTCTTGACTGCTGCCCTCTATTTGTTCTTCACTAGGGCTACTGTCAGCATCTCCACTTGGTAGATTAGGGGAAGAAACAAGAGCTGAATTTCTTTGTGGAGAAGGCACATGGGGAGATGATGGATGGGTGGAGGTAGATGGTTGTGAGGTGGAAGGAAAGTTCTATTGGATGAAGGCGTTGGGCTCTGCAAACACATCATGTGAGATGAAGGTTTTCCAAGGTATTCCTTGCTGCTCTAGCTGATATAGGACAATCATTTTTATGAGGGAGTGGTGAAAAAGGATCAGCATTTGGTGGTCATAGCTTTTCTTTTTGACAAGTGAGGCCATTTTGTCAATGCTCCGGAAAAGGTAGTATGTTAGATTCATCATCTTGTTTTTAGTGAAGTGCATCAACAACCTTATATGATATGAGTAGAGTCTAGAATATCTCCCTTCACAGGTGAAATACCTGATAATTTGTTTCATTAGTGCAGCATACCTTTCTAACAAGTGGGAGAAAGGGAAAAAAACCTTGCAATTTTGTTGATATCTGGGTTTCAGGTAGGGCTCATAATAACTCAACTGCAACTTATTTTGTTTGAACCATATTTCACCAATGTCTGGTATACTGTTTTCTTTTGAAATAATCTCAACTGAGAGCTCAAATTGCACCCCTACTAGGTTAATTGATGATTTTGTAAGTTAAAGGAAAACAACCTAGTCAAGTTTGGATGACTACCAACTTGTTTGATCTTTTCACAAAATTGATAACACCCTACATCCTGAAAGCATGAAAGGATCATAGGAGAGGAGGTAATCTGGACTGTGTCTAAGGGTTCAAATCTATTTTCCCTCCCTCCTTTGTACTGAGGCTTGGTAGGTGTTTGAACCTCATCACTGCTAGTGTAGCTCTCAGAAAAAGGGCTCCTTTAAAACTGTTTGAGGGCTTTTTGGGTTAAAATGTTGTAATGAGTGAAGTGAGGGCAAAGATGAGCAAATGAAGGAAAGATGGAAGTCTCCAAGGGTGTATTCAGTGTTTTCAGAGGCTTGATTGATGCCACTCACCCTCCTCTGGTATACATAACAATTTCCTCTTTCAAACTCTAAACCAAGATATTTTTCAAAAATTGACTGTAATGTAGCTTAGGATTTATTTCATTCGATCCCTTAAATATGATTTTTCCTAGAAAAATGGAGGTTTAGGAGACCATTCAAATCACCAACCTTGCTCTTGTCCTTTGCTGAGGCCTTGAGGGTGAAGAAAAATCAAATTTTTTACCTCCTTGAGCAATTTCGGAGAGACTTTGTCTGTTCGTAACAGCCAGGAGTGTAATAGGCAGAATTGGGTGCCCAGGAGCGTAACAGGTGAGTCGGGTGCCTAGGAGCGTAACATTCGGGTCGGGCCTGTGCGTAACACTGCCAAGTGCATAACAAGAGTGAGCGCCTAGGTGCGTAATAGGCGGGCCGGTTGAGTCGGGCCTGTGTGTAACACTACTAGGTGCGTAACAAGAGCAGGCACCTAGGTGCATAACAACGGGCTGGTTGAGTTGGGCCTATGCGTAACAAGAGTGGGCGCCCAGGTGCGTAACACTACCAACTTCCCCAATTTTCTCAAAAAATGAAAAAAAATCTTCTCTCAATGGCTCTCTTCGATTTGGAGATGATAAATGGTGTAGGGGGAAGTATGTTCAAAGCTTTTTATAACCTTTTTTGAAAAATAATTTAGAATTTGAAACCCAATTTGATGATGTTTTTGTTCATTTACCTTTTACCCACTCTGCCCTTTTGACTATTTGGTGTTGCAGGTGGTGGTTTTTCTTTGACCTTTATCATTTTATATGAACAAAAAACTTATCCCTTTGTGCCATTTCTTCCTTTTAAGCTGATATGCTTTGTATTCCCTCTGCTGTGAAGAAGTAGGCTTTGTCATCTTCAATTGACCTATCTTGCCAATCTGTGCAAACCCTTAGGTTTTTAGGGATTTTTATAAAGGACAAGGAGTGTTGCTAAGTTTCTTTGTAGCCTCTCAAAACTTATTCATTACTTTGCAACAATATTCAATGTGCATTTTATGGTAGTTGAAGTGGCTTTTGTCCTTGTGGCCTTTGTGATGGTTTCTTTCCTATAACCATTGTTTTGTTCAAAAAACCATAAAAAAATATGTTTCTCTTTTTACAAATAGGCCTGCTACCTTTGTCTTGTTTGTGGATGTCTCCTAGTGATGGTTGCATCCAATTTCCTTACTTCTTCTTTTTGTTGATGGCTAACTTAATCATTCATTGTAAAATATGAACAAGGGCAATTGTCCCTTGTAGTATTTGTGCTCTAAGCCAGGGAGGCTTTTCTTGAATGATTGTTTTAACCAGTCATGGACCAAATTGCTTGATTTTATCCCTCTTTGAATACAATTTATTCATGCAGGAAGGCATAGTTTTCAGGGCACCAAATCCATCCTATGAATGAGTGAGATCTTAGGTGACCTAATGGGGCTTTCTTGGATTTGAAATTTGGATTGAGATCTAGATTTAGGTTTTACAAGTGTAAGATAGGATCCATGCTCAGCTTAGTCTATTCAAGACCTAAGATCCAACATACTTGACTATCCAAAGGGCCTGCAGAGACAATCAGTGTTTGAGAGTATTATGGAAGGGACATCAAAGTTATTTGATTGGTAGGTTTAGGTGGTAGTGGGGAATTTTGTAGGTAAACAAAACAGAGGATTTGGGCCAAAAGGAAAGACATGGTGAAAAATGGGTGACAATTTAGGGTTAAAATAAATGGCTTGAGCCCATGATGGGTCTTCCAAGAGTGGTGGGCCAGTCATGAATAGATAGGATGATAAAGTAGTGAAATTTTTTATCTTAGGATAATGAAGGAAGTGAGATTTCTAGAACTCACAATGTTCATGAACTTTGTTTCTAGAAATCTAGGACCAATACTTGGTCATATTCAGATAGTGAAAATTATTGATGAATAAAAACAGGTAAATCAAATTGAAGCTATGAGTTATTATGGGACAAACTTACAGGATTGGATTTTACAGGAAGGCCAGCACGATGACAGGTATAGAGGGCTCATGAATAGGTTACAACAGAGTACATGTACATGTACAGGTACATGTAGTGGTACAAGGATAGGTATAGGTGATTAGGACATGGACTATCATCTCTTGGTAGATAGCTTGATCAAATTTAGGGACAAGATATATGTGCCAAAAAATAGTGAGTTCAAGAACATTATCTTGAGGGAGTTTCATGTAAAACCATATTCAGGTCACCAAGGCTACTAAAAGACACCGAAAATAGTAAATAAGATTTGTTATTGGATGAATATGAATAAGGATGTGTCAGAGTTAATGGATAGATGTTTGGATTTTCAACAGATAAAGGCAAAGTGTAGGCATCTAGGTGAACTACTATAACCGATTTTGATTCTAGGGTGGAAATGGGAGGTCATTTCCATGGATTTCATTAAAGGTTTTCTGAGGACATATAGATAGAATGATTCCATCATGGTTGAAGTGGATAGGTTGAATAAGGTAACACACTTCATTCCAGTGAAGACTACGTATTCAACTAGTGATATGGAATAGGTGTTCATAAGAGAGGTGTTAAGATTGCATAGTGTTACAAATAATATTGTGTCAGAAAAGGATGAAAAGTTCACTTCCAATTTTTGGAAGGAGTTGTTTTCAGGTTTAGGTAAAAAGTTGGCCTTCAATACAACTTATCATCTGTAGATAGATGGATATATTGAGAGGGTCAACAAGATATTGAAGGACATGTTGAGGATGAATCTGATGCATGAACATAGGACATGGGAGGAGTACCTCCCGTTGGTTGAGTTTGCTTACAAAAATGGTTACTACGTGTTATCACTCTAATAATTCTCAAAGTTATGAGATTTTTTATTTTGTGTTAAAGAATATCAGAGGTGACCACAAATCTACTTTTAAGCTTTAGGATCTAGCCTTCCTAATGCTCAGAGAGGGCTCTCTCTATAAGATTTAACTTTGTTTTTATATCCGATTTTAGGCTAGTTATATGGGGCAAATTGGTTTTGGGGTTTTGATTTGGTTTGGTGGGAAAATCACTTATTTAGATGGATAGTTATAGATCTGTATCCCATTGGGAAAATGGATTCAATGTGTCAAGCAATTAGATAAGGATCAATATCTAAAGGAAAATGTTTACAAGGCAAGATTGCAGAGTCACTTCGTATCTCCAAATTCTGATGATGAAGTGGTTTTGATCGGGATAACGAGAAATTAAGGGTTCTTAAATCCAGATAAGGAGTGAAAAGGTAGAGGTCAATCGAAATCAGGGAGAAATTAAGGGTTCCCTAGTCTGGATATCAACAGAAAACATTTAAATGATAATCAATCAATAACAGAGTGCTTTTAAAAAATTCTGAAATAACAATTCCTAGTTATCATTAAAATTTAGAACACATTCATGAATGGATGAAAAACATAAGAAAATTGACATAATGACAAGTGAAATAATTCACTGCAGTGGCCCAACACATGAATCCTATAATATGATGCTTTATTTCCTGTGTTCCAGTCTGCTGACTTGAACTTGATACAAAAAACCCTTAGGTTCAGAATATTACAGCTACAGAAATTTTCAGCAATTAATCCACACTCAATACTTCAAATGATGAAGTATTTATAAAAAAACTAGTACAAAATATTTTTTGGTGAGGTAAATCCCCTCTACAGATAGAGGCGATCCCACTAGCCCTAGAGTGGGTCTAGCCACAAACAAGAAAAGCTATAATATTGATTCGTAGTTAACGAATGGACGAAGATTCGATGGATGACTCACCGGAGGTCCTATGCTGTTGTTGTCAGCGGAAAGAGTGCCTCGCTCCTCGCTCCTGGTTTGACAGATCATGATCCGTTCTCCTTAATGCTTGGACACCTGTACACGCACAAGAAACAATGATGATATACGAAGTATTAATTCACATTCGTAACTATCAGTCAGTCGAAGAGGACTAAATCAATTGCATTACATAAACAACATAACACAATGAGGAACCAATAACAGAGTCGAGTATATCAATAAATGAAAGGAAGAGTACAACCAAGCTTCGACGTTGCGGTCTCCTCCAACAGGGTTCAAGTGGAGCACGTCTCACAAAGGCTCGTCGGGAATTCAGACGGGACTCTCTCTACGAAGTTCTCCTTGGTTCTACCTTCTCGATAGCAATTACTCAACTATAGTATTCTTCTCCAGTTTCAGCTCCTTGGCTATATGTTCAACTAGCTTTCATAAAGGGAGAAGGCCTGTTTATATAGAGGGAGAGGGAGAGGTTAGGATCCCTATAATTATGGAAGGGAGGCCTATCTCTAAGGAGTGTTCCATGGGAGGTAAAAACCACTGCCTAAAAAGAAAGATCTGTGGCTAATCATCTTAACCACTTCCAGTGAATCATCCCTGAGGTGGTTAGAAGGAAACTTCAGCCTCTAATTTTTTTTAAAACATTCCTAAAACAGCTTGGCATGGGGGCTTCACTGAGACAGAGCACCAGGTGGCGCGGGCTCTAGTGAAAATATTCCACATTGGCGCAAGGGGTGAACTGGCTATCCGCGCCAAGGCCAAAACATAGGTTTTGCGTGATTTTTGAGGAAATTTCCAACAGGAGAAATGATGTCCTTATGCAGAAGGATGCAAAGAAGGTGTTTCAAAAGTATGACACTTTTCAAAAGTCACGGGGATGATCCTCCAATATGTGGGATGAGGGATTGCAAGGATGGTGAAAAAATGCTACGTAACAGATGCCCCTAAAGCATGAGGCCCGAGGGAGAGGGAGGAATGAAATTCTTTATGAGAACGCGTTTGACCCAAACAGTGTTGTTAGAAAACTTGCAAGTACAAATAAAACTGATATCTCTGATACATTATATGTGGCATGGGCGCAACCATCCATAATAGAGTACTAAAATTGAGATCTGAGGTATGGACACAGCCATCCATCAATAAGGATCAACAAATAGACTCAGTTATGGTCACAACCATCCAATCAGAAGAGTCATGTAATAAGCCATAATAATCCACAAAGAACCCGCAACCTGGATTTTATCAGACAAAACCCAGGGTCTTGTGCTCCATCTCGACCTGAAAAAAGTACAAGTTCGAGCATGCGAATAGACGAGTTGAAGTCGAACATGCAGGAACATCATCTAATTACCCGCCAATAATAAGAGTTGTTAACAGACATGAGAGAAACCACCAATAATGACAATGGCTCTCAAGGTACAAAAGGTACAATCCACAGAATGTGAATAGTGATCTGGCATTGAATACCTGTAGAATCATCCGATCGAAGGCTAATGATGTGAACCTCACGATGAATGCAAAGAACCTGCCATTAAGGCATGCAGGCTCCAGGGCACCTGAAGGGAGTCTCTAGATCAGCTTCCTGGAAAATGATCTAAAGTCAACAGTAAGTGACATGGTCGAAGGAGGGCCATGATGTTTCCCACATCATTGACACAAGACAGAGGAATATGATGATTTTTGAATCAAGACCAACAGAGAATTAGAGAGAGGTTGAAAATTGCAGAGGCAAAACTTCTCTTGAAAATATCGGTAGCAGGACACTGGATTTGGTAGTATTTGACATCAAGGGATCTGAGGTCATGGTGACGAGGAAAAGAGAAGATGAGCGGTCAAAAGAGATTACCCAAACCCATGGAGGAAAACAAACGACGAAGTGAGATGTCCCCAACCTGACACGAATGCAGACAAGTGCCATGTTCAAGAGTGACATACTGCCGACTAAAGTTTGGTTCCATTTTCCCCCACCATTTCTGGCAAGTACCCTAATTATTTTTATAAACAAGCATGAAGGGGATATGATATGCTTTCGATGTAAGTTTGTTCTTCGAACAAATCCAACCTATTACATTTTACAAACCCTAGGAAGGAGGAACTCGAGTAATGTCATGACAATGGAGTCCGATGTCATCAGTTTTTAATGAGTCTGATAAAGGGAGAACTCGGCATATTTTCATATTTAGAGAGTTTGAAAAGAAAGTGGAAAAGAAAACTCCAGCAAGGTCCTTTTCGTAAATAGTCTCTCAGATCCGAAAAGGTAGAAAACAACATCCGAGAGAACCTCTTAGTCGCGATAGGCTAAGGTATTCATTTTTCGTAAATAATCTATCCCAGCCTGAAAAAGGGGTAAACGTATACTGGGTAGATATCGTTTCGTAGCCATTTAACGAGTTCAAAACGAAAAGTGTCTCAGCAATATTTTCAGTTTTAGAGAGTCAGAAAAGAGCTAAAAGGTGACTCCAGTAGTGAATTTTTCGTGTTTTTACTGAGTCCGAAAAAGTATAAAATATAACTCGTTACTTCGTCATAACCATGTGAAAACCTGTTATTGCACAAAATACGTGTGTAAAACCTATTTCTCGAAAATAATATGATAAAACAATCGAAAAATATGTTTTAAAACCTAATTTAAGATTCTAAAAAGTTATAAAATGCCATAAGTGGTAAAAATTATTTACTTTTCATTTTTACCTCTTTGTGGAGCAACAACAACCCATTTGCTTTGTGATCTTGCGGCGAAGATTGCGAGTGATCCAGTGAACCAATATTGATTCCTTCAGTCTCAGGTAAGAGATAACACCATTTTCCATCTTTTAAGCTAAATTTAATTACCTGTATTTCTCATTTTTATTCCTTTAGGAGAGGATTTTTCAAAACTAGGGCATCGTAGTTGGCGCGGGTTTCGGGCACGGACCCGCGCCAATCGCCCCTTTTTTACACAGAGGGTGCGCCCATTGGTGCGAATGTTTGTGAAACAGTCATGCCAACCATGCAACCCAAAAATCCGCATAAATTTAAAGAAAATGCAGTCAATTGTTTGAAAATTTCAATGCCCAAGTAGACTAACAATGCTCATATGAACAATGTGTGCAGGTACCAAGCAGAAAGAATGGTGATTGAGTGGAAAGAGAGGGAACACAGTGAGGAAGATGAACTTTCCATGGAGAATGATCGGTGCATGGAAACCCTCAGAGACTGTGGGCTAAAGAAATTCTTCCTAACATTGTGCCTCCGGGCTCAGCCAAAATTGCTTCAGTATCTGATAAGCATCTGGGATGAAGACCAAGAAAAGTTCGTGCATTGAGATCAGGAACTCGAAGTCGAAGTATTTGAGGTGTATTTTATTAGAGGATTTTCGCAGAGGGGTGTAGTCCCTATGTTGACCGGTACCTGTCCCTTTGGGGAGAGTATGGGGATGGTGACCGACAAAGTGTGCCGAGGGGCACGCAAAGGAACAGGGAGCGGGAAGGTTGACATCCAAACCATCCCGGATCTGGCACTAAAATTAGTGCTGCACACTATCACGTGAGTTGTAGGATCGCAAGCACCACATGAGGCCACAAAGACACAACTTCTTCTTGCCGTAGACTGCCTAACGCCGACTCTCTACAACTGGGCAGAGGTCGTGACTATTAACATTAAGCGACAACTAACCAAGTGCAAGAAGACCAAAATAAAGCAGTTTGGGTATGGATCCATTTTGGTGTCATTCTTCTTGGAACGACTACCAATATTCCAGTGTCAGGAGTGTTAAGTCTCTGTAGTTTGCAAGATTGGCAATTAAAAATGCTGCAGAGCCTACATCAAAACCACTTTGGAATCCTAGGATTTAGCCCTCCTAGATTTAGAGAGGGATCTCTCTATATAAGTGTTTTCAAAGATATTTCCTTAAGGCTTATGATATGATATTAGGCTAGTTATGAAGTACAAGGGTTTTTGTTTGTTTTGGTTGGAATGGATATCATCAAAATAAAGAAAGTCTTTTTGAGGGGTAAAGATGTGAGCAAGTTGACAGAATAGTTCAGCTGATAGGATAGGTAAGAAACAATGTCAATCCATTGGGCTATGGAGTCACAAAGGATTTAATTGCACAACAAGTTTCAAGTATGGTCTATGGGGCAAGTCATCTATATCAAAGGATCTTTTTATATTGAGTTATGGTATGAAACATCAAGGAGTGTGATGAAAGAAGCAAACATATAAGAAAAACAAAGGCATCTTAAGATCAGGTAAGAACTTTGAATCTAGCCTACTTTCAACATACTTTCAAGGGAAAACAAAGAATAGCCTAAGATCAAGTAAAGAATTTTAAATTAGCCTGCTTTCAGCATATTCTCAAGGGAAAACATTTAAAACAAAGAATAGCTTAAGATAAAATAAGGATTTTTAACCTAGTCTTCTTTCAGCATATTCTCAAAGGAAAACATTTCAAGATGAACATAAAAAGTAGCCCAAGATCAGGTAAGAACTTTAAATCTAGCCTGCTTTTGACATACCTTTAAGGGATCTTCTCAAAGCAACTGTTGGAGATAAACTAGAGGACAGGGCTAACCATAAACTTATCTAATTAAACTTTAATTAGAAAACTTTTTAAGAACTTTCAAAGACAATATCTCAAGTTATACTCAGTAAACATGGGCTCACCAATACTTCACTGGTTATACTCTATTGAATTATCCTTGAAACAAAATTAGAAGAAAACATAAAGATGAAGATTTATCGGTGAGATTTAGGGTACTTTATAATAAATCCTAATCTATATTTGCTGTTCTTTATCAGAGAAAGTGGAAAGTAAGGAAAACATGAGAAAAATGAAAATTACAGTAAGAAAAACATCACCATTGACATAGACCAAGATCCCATAAATCAAGCTTGTATATTTTATGTTCAAACCAGTTACAATCTTCAAGTCCAATGGGTCTTTTACAACTTCAAAACTCTCTTCTCAGCCTATCTTTCTTCAATTACAAAACAAAGCTTCAACAGCCTCAATAGTTATTTACGCTTGATAACTGTTCAACCAACAATAATAATGAACTCCTCATATGATATTTATGGGTGAAATGTGGATGTGGAGTGAAAGAAAGGGTTATTTGTTCAATTAATACAGAGTAATTGCTTCTCGGCCTTTGGGAGGCCTAAGGGAGAAAAAATTAGATGTTTTAACTCTGTTTTAATTAATTTTACATTAACTTCATCAACTTTAGTCACTTTTGTTGACTTTGGAGGCTTTTGGTAGGCTTGTAATTACTTTCTGAGCTGTCTTTGGCAAATATATTTGACCATGCATTCAATTTGTATTCTTTTGAGGGAAATGAACTTGTAGGTGGAATTTTGAGGATTAATTGCCTCACTGATGTGGCATTTGGAGGCTCTCTTTCTTGATCTGTCAAATTTTGTGGCTTTGAACACTTATTTAACTCTGATTTTGTGATTTAAGGCTGATCATGCCTTCTTTATTGTTCTTCGGTCTTCAATTGTCCTTTTGCTGACTATTTAAATGATTTTTCTCTAGTCATCTGTCTTTTGTCTTTTTAAATTGAATTAGGCTTTGGTTTCGTGCTTTAGGCCTGTTCCTTTAATCATCTTTAATTGTGCTTTATCTTTAATTGTCGGGTTAAGCTCTTTGACCTTCAATATTTATGTATTAACCCTTTAACTTTAATTTTTCTCTGATACTCTTTAATTATTCACCACTGTGTTTGCTGGTGTACAGGTGGTTGGGGCATACCGAGGGTTTGATTTGAATAACCAGTGCTCATGAGGCACCAGTCAAACCATGAAATTCAAACCCTGAACACTCATTTTTGGTGATTTTGTAGTTATTTGGGCTTCAGAGGTAGTGACCCTCGGCCCTATTTCTTATTGAACCATGAGAAGGCCTTTTGGCCTTAAAACTACCATCAAATCTTGCAAAAAACCAATAAAATGTTAATAAAACCCTGCGGTATTGGATAAACTGCTTGCAGAGGTTGGCAGAGGGCGGGAGGAGAAATAATGAGGGGAAACAGTATGCAGGAAGAGGTTCCATGGAGGAAACCTGTGAAAACCAGGTTTAAATGTGAATTTGGGCACGAAATATGGCTTGGTGGTTTTGCGAAAACCGTCAGCAGTTTTGGTGCGACATTCGGGCGGTAAACGGTTTTGACGTGATCGAATGCGATTCCATACGTTGCGTGACATGCATCCTCCAGGAAACCAGTGGTTTTGCGTGACTTTGGGTCATTTAACCCTAACACGGAAAACCGTGTGAAACGCGATGTGGACCGTTGGATGAGGAGGTGTAGATCCAAGGTTGAAGGAGGAGCACGATGGGGAAAGATGCATGAGCGAGGGTTTTAGTGGGAGCCAGGTGTCAAGAGGGGATTGGAAGAGCAACAGGGTAGTGGGAGGTGGGCCATAATGTTGGCGTTAGCTCCTTTTTTTGGTAGCGGGATGGTCAATCGGCGGCGTTGGGTATCGGGTTAAATGGGAACTGTTAGATCGATAAGATCTACGATGTAGATCGATTGTGAGGGTGGACGGATAGATATCGGTCGGAAGAATGGAGGGTGAGAGGGGAAGCATGGTGGCAGTCAGATCAAGGCTTGAGGCCTATGATCTTCGGCTGAGATTTCTCCGGGGTTTGGTAAGTAGGAAAAGGGAAAAACAAAGGGAAGGGGGCTTAAAGAATAAGGAAGGGAAGGGTCCCATGGAGGAGTATGGGACTGAAAGCAGGGTGTGAAGGGCTAGGGAAAAAGGGCTAAGAGGAGGGTGATGGGAAGTGATCCCGTGGGGAGATAAGGTGACCAGGAGCGGAGGGGAAAGGGCTAGCAGTTAGGCACTTGGTCACAACACCTTGGTTTTATGGCGGATAAGGAAAGGAGGCTAAGCCCAAAGGGGCTAAAAAATTGTTTTTAATATAAGGGAGCGGAACAAGGTTTAAGTGGGTTTTTTTAGTGGTTTGAGGTTCCGATAGGAAGAAAAGAGGGTTTTTGACCCAAAAATAAGTAAATAAATAAATAAATAAATTTATAGGTTAAAAGGATTTTTAGGTGAAATGAGGGGTAAAAAATGGGTTTTTTCAAAGGGAATAGAGGACAAATGAGAGGAAAGAAGGTATTTTTCAGAGGAAAGTGAAGGATATATGAAGGGAAAAATGAGTGAAACAGGCTTAGGAAATTATGGAAAATAGCCTAAAAGACAATTTCTTTTGATATCAACAGGGTTACTTGGTGGATTTTTTGAATGAAACAACAGTGAAGATTACTCTTAATTTAGAAAGCATCAGAAGGCTTCAAGAATGAGAAATTTTCTGTGAAAATAATCTCTTGAAGGTTCAAGATTTTTTTTAGCCATCATTTGCTATGACAAAAAATTACTGATGGCTAACAGTGGCTCCACTTGGGGATGGAAGCTCCTTGGAGGTGTCAAGAACTTCAGAAATTGATCTCTAGAATGTAGACCTGTGCCTTATCCATTGAAAACTTTTGTTCCTTGATCATGCTGCTTGAAAATATGATCAGTATTACATCAAACAGAATAACTCATTCCCCAAACAACTACCTACATAGCCTACTTTCCTGACATTTTTTCTTCATAAGGTGCACTTGGAATTGCAAACCTTTTGACATCAACATTTTGTTCTTTCATTGAAAGCAAAAAACTAATCTAAATCTACCCTTATTTCTTCCATGAGTTCAGTTTAAACAGTTGAACTCATTTATTCTCTACCTAAGCTACTATCTGCCACGATTAAACTGTCTGACTGATTTTTATTCTCTATATTCTAAAACAAAAATTTAAAACACAACCAAACCAAGATTAAACTGTTTGATTTTCTATGGTGTCTATGGCTGTATGTACAAGCTTCACATAGACTTTATTTGCAGAATTTCAAAACAAAATTGTGAAGTCTTAAGATCTGAAAATTTAAAACATCCTTTATTCTTTCCTATGACTTAGATTTTGATCTGTTTAGAGTCATCCTTTCTTTTGATTCTTTGGTTCAAGTTTTCAGTGTATTAGAACTATTCTTTTCTTTTTCTTTGGCTCAGATTTTGGTCTTATTAGAGCCATTTATTTCTATCCTAATCTAATCTACTGATAAGCCAAGGTTGAATTGTTTGGCAAACCTTCTTCACTAACCTATCAGTAGTAAATTGAAATCTATCTATTCATGATCAGGCTGTATGAATAAATAGCAGTGCTCTCTTTTGGTAGTGGCATTTAAGCTTGCACACTTTAAAATTTTTCCTTTCTTTTTTGGTATGGGGTTGTACCTTTCTTCTTTTGTTTCTGCCCTTTTTTTCTCTTTTTCTATTTTTTTTTTGTTTTTTCTTTTTTCAAATTTAAGAGTGGTGTTATATAAAATGAACAAAAAATCTTAGAAACTTAAACTATTAGTTAACATAAACAATGTTTGAGAACCCTACCATTGACAGGACCTCCAAAATATTTAGCCCCATCCAATTCTTGTAGAAAGAATGCATTGTTTCCAATAGCTGATTGAATAAGATAAGGGCCTTGCCATAAACTATCAAATTTTCCATGTTTGCCCTTATCTTCTCTCCTTGAATCCCATTTCAAGACTTTATCACCAATCTTAAAATCACTTGCCTTGGTTCTTTTGTCAAACAGCTTCTTAATTTTTTCTTGTAGTTGTTGTGCTTTGATGTATGCTTCCTCCTTGGTTTTTTGTAGATGTATACTCTGATTTATTCTCTTTTTAATATCATCATCTTCAGACTGTACTTCTTGGATCAACTTCATGACTGGCACTCCTAGACTAGTTGGAAATATTGCATCAGTTCCATAAACTAGCTGGTAGGGAGACATTCCAATTGATTTTTTAGTTGTTAGTCTGTCTACTCATAAAGCATGTACTAGCTTATTGTGCCATTATTTTTTGTTATCTTCCAGCAGCTTCTTAATTATGTTTACCAAAATTTTATTTGAGGATTTTGCCAACCCATTACCTTGATGGTAATATGCTATAGATTGACCCAATATAATCCGATATTTATGATAGAATTCTACCATCTTTTTAGACCCAAATGCAACAGCATTGTCAGTTATGATCTTTCTAGGAAAACCAAATCTAGACAGTATATGGTTTTCAAGGAATGAAATGATAACTGAGTCTGTGGCATTCCTATAGGGATGGCTTCTATCCATTTTGTAAAATAGTTTGTTACTGTGAGGATCCATCTATGTTGGGAAGATGAGGCAGGATGGATTTCACCAATGAATTCTAGACCCCATTGCTGAAAAGGAGCTTCAACAGTGATTGGTTGTAGAGGTAAGGGAAGCAGTTTTCTTTTTCCTTCAAAAATTTGGCATTTGTGACAAGCAGTAATCATTTTGTGGACATCTTGAAAGAGAGTGGGCCAGTAATAGCTAGCTCTAAGGATTTTTTTCGCAGTTGACTTCCAGTAGAGGTGGCCTCCACATTCTCCTTCATGAAACTCGTGCTTGATCTTATCTGCATCATTCTCAGGAAAACATTTAAGCAATAATCCACTAGCATTTTTCCAATATAAACATTTATCCAAAATGCAGTAATTTACAGCTTTCAACTTTAGGAATCTTACCTTTGTCTTAGAAAAACCACGAAGGGCATTAATATTGAGCAAAACATACAAAATATCAGCATACCAAGATGAATTCAGAAAATGATCTTCAATAATTGGAGTTGTGAACTCCTCCTGTTCATCTAATGCATTAAACATGTTTATATCAAGAGATTGAAAGTTGGATTCAGCCATAAGTTTTGCTATACCTTGACCTTTTATGAGCTTAGTGGGCTTGATTTCTAAGTCATATTCTAAAATTACAGGAATCCACTTTCATCTTTTTCCATCTGGATCTTGGGTTAATATGTCTTTTACAACTAAATGTGGCACAAATGCTATCATGTGGGAATGTAAACTATAAACTCTTTAGTCTTTTAAGGCTTTGACCAAGGAAAAGGATTGTTTTTCCATTATGTTGTACTTCAAAGGTGCATCTCTTAATGCCTTGCTGAAAAATGAAATTGGTTGCTCTTGTCCCTTCAAGTTTTTCTGTAATAGGAAAACAACTACTCTGTGTTCTGATGCAAATGAAAAAATTAAGAAATCCTTTGTAAAATCAGGAATAATAAGAACTGGTATTTTGGTAAGTGCTTGTTTTACCAACTCAAATGATTTCTTTACTTCTAAGGTCCATTTAACTCCTTCTATTTTAAGCATATTTGTCATGTTTCTAAGGAGTTCAGCTAAATTGGGTATGAACCTTCTCAAGAAATTAATCTTCCCAATGAAAGATTGAAGTTCCTTGATTTTTCTGGGATGGCTGATTTGCAATATACCATCGATCCTTTTTGGGTCTATCCTTATTCGTTCTTCAGATATGATATGTCCAAGAATTTTACCTTCTTGGAGGCCAAACAATGTTTTCTTTGGATTTAAGGACAACCCATATTTTCTAAATTTCTCAAATACTTTTCTCGAGTGTATTAGGTGTTCTTCATCTGTTTTATAATAGACGGTGATATCATCTAAGTAAATCACTATGAAGTAACCTATTTCCTCTGAGAATGCTATATCCATGGCTCTCTGAAATGTGGCACCAACATTTATTAAACCAAAGGGAATTTTCAAATACATGAAAGTACCCCAAAGAGTAGTAAAGGATGTCTTAAGTTGATTATCAGGATGTACCAATATTTGATTGTAACCTAAGAAGCCATCTAGCAAAGAAACTTTTTTAGAACCAACTACCCTTTGTAAGATATGATCCATTTTGGGCAAGGGGTAGTTGTCCTTTAATGAGGCTTCGTTTAAGTTTCTAAAGTCAATGCAAAGCCTTATTTCTCACGTTTTATTTCTAACAGATACAAGATTAGACACCCACACTGATTATCTAGCAGGGACTATAATTCCAACATCATACATTTTTCTTATTTCTTTCTCTACCAGAGGTAATTGAACAGGGTTGATTCTGGGCAGTTTTTGTTTAAAAGGCTTCTGGTTTTCTTTGAGGGGTATCTTATGCTGGATTATTTCTGTATCATATGATTTTAGATCTTCATAGCTCCATGCAAATACATCAGGAAATTCTTTACAAAGCTCAATGTATTTTAGTTTAATGTGAGATGGCAGTGTTTTAGACAGTTTGATCATTTTGGGCTTTTCCTCACTACCTATGTTACATTCTTCCACTTCAGCTTCAGTAGGTTCCATCTTTGGCTTTTTGGAAACATCATTCAAGTCAAACAATTCTTCTAATGGGACCAGTCCTTTTGGAAAGCTTTGGTATTTAGATTGCAGTACTTCCAGGTCTTCATTTTCTAAATTTGTGATATTTTCTATTGTATGTTTGGGTTTATGGGTTAACAGATTTATTTTAGCAATCTCAGGAGACTTTTCTTCTTCAAAAAGTGGATTTTCTTCAGTAGGACAGTCTTGTTCATAATCTGAATCTGAGTTTGGTATTTCAAATTCATTTTTGGACTGTAGGAATTCTTCTATTTGTTTATCTCCATAAAAAATTTGCCAGTATTTTCATTATCCGGGACAACTGGTCTATATTTGACATGGGTGGTGCATTTCTTGGTTTCATAAGGTGTTAGCCAAGTTCTAGCAGCAAAGGCTAATCCATTAGCAATAATTTTTTGATTCCTTGGGACAAAGGTAAGTTGGAATTCAACAAAGGTTTTCAACAAGTCCATGGCATCATCTCTATAGGCTCTAAGTCTAGGATGTTTAGCCGTGTACTCCCCATTTACTTGTTTAATTATCAATTCTGAATCCCCATGAACTGTTATTCTTTTGGCCCCTAATTTTTTCAATAAATGCAGGCCTAAAAGGAGAGCTTCATACTCTGCTATGCTATTGGTACAATGAAAGTTTAATCTATAAGAATGACCATCAACATGATTTTTTTTCAGTTTTATGCACCCATATGCCTGCTCCTGCACCAGTTTTAGAACAAGACCCATAAAAAATCATACTCCAAAGAGGAATGTTTTCATATTTATCATCAATTTCCTCTCTGTCTTGTTTATTACAGCTATCATTGTGTTGTTCTTGTAGGTCTATACTATGTTGAATTACATTTTGTTCCTCAGGGTTTTCAATGTTTTGAGGATTTTTTCTTTGATGTCCATGATTGGTACTACGTTTATGACTGTTTTGATGCTCAAGATCTGAGATTTGTTTGCTATGATTTTCTGAATTAGCAAACTATTTTTAAGTTTTCTCCTTGTTTTCCTGTTTATCTATGGCTACCACTATGTTAGGGGATGGAGTGGCCACTATCTTGGTTGATGTTTAATTGACTAACTCTTACTCATTAGGAATCTCATCATTATAAAGAATGACTGAGTCAAGGTTAGTGTGTATAGAATAGAGAGGGGATTTTTCTAGTCTTTCTTGACTACTCACCATATATTTCATGTGTGTTTCCCTATAGAGTCTTCCAGGTTGACTGAAGATAGGGATGGTGGCATAATTCATATCCATCTGCATAGTACCTTGCAACTTAGCACCCCATGATCTTGAAAGAAGCATGCCATACTTGGGGGGCACATCATCCACTACCACATCCATTACTAGGCATTTAGCTGGGATCTAGGTCAAGTTTACACAAAGATCTTTGATCAGGCCTAAACATTTTACTCTACTAGAGTCAAAAGTATATAAATATTTATATGGTCTGGTTATCTCAAGGCCTAATCTCTCCATGATTACTTTGGGCATGAGGTTATGTGAATCCCCTAAATCATGCATAGCATTGTGCAAAATCTTATCATGGATATTCAAAATGACACAGAATGGAGGGGTATTTCCTTCTTGAAATTTTCCTTCAATATTTGGACCAAAAAGAAGCTCTGGTGTATCATCATTTAAGTTAACAGTGTCATGAAAATATTCTATGTTAAAAGCTTTCAAAACTTGACCTCTATATACATTTTGAGTGAATAACTCAGTAAGAGGGACATATATTTTGATTTTAGCAATTTCATTCTCTAGACTAAAGGGAATCTGATTTTTCAAAATGTTTGATTCAGCCTTGTTAGTCACTTCTTTATCAGCAAAATCAACTTGCTGATTTCTACTATTTACAACAATTAAAATAGTTTTTTCAGGAGCATTAGCTGAAGTGCTAGTGCTGCTAGGGTCACCACTTTGTTTTTCATTGATTTGGGTGTTTTTTCCCTTGTTTAGATTAGAACTTTCAGCCCCTATGTTATGGTTTTCTGTTGTCTTTTTGGAAGTATTTTGGATGAATTATCAGAGGTTTTCTTCTTGGGAGTTTCTTGATTCTTTTTTCTTCTTAGTTCATAATTTTTTGGGCGCTCCTATGATGGCATTTTCAAAATCTGGTTCATAGTATTCAGTTTCTGGTCTTCTGTCATCATAAGGTGTATATAGACCTTGATTTCTTTCAATGAGGAAATCAGAATCCTCATTGCTTACTCCCAACATGTTTATGTGATCATCCTCTATTTTTTAATTTGTTTCTTCATCCTCATTAACATAATTTTCTTGAAAATGAGGTCTGATCTGTTGATCAGCATCTCTTTGTCTATTCTGAGGTTGATTTCTTCTAAAGTTATGATTCTGGTTTTGGGATTGGTTTCTAGTTTGAGGAGTTGGTTGGTTTTCTCTGGATTGAGCTCTCTCATATATGCTCATCCTCTCCATCATCTTTCCATCATTCTTTCCAATTTTGAGTCAGATGTGGAAGGTCTAGCTTCATCCTTATAAGATACCCTCTTCTCAGCCTTCATTCTAGCTCTCTTTTCAATCAGATTTTCTTCTACACCTAAGGCTTCCCTTTGCATATCTTCTAAAGTTAAGGGGTCCCTTTCTCTTAGCTGATAGGCAATTTCAGGATCAAATCCTTCAGGGAACTTCGCCAAAGCTAAGCCTTGTGGAGGTTTTAACTCTGGGGGAAATGCATTATAAACACTATTAAATCTAGTGCAATAATTTTGAACACCTTCTCCAGGGTTTCTCTTGAGGTTGTTGTAATCTGAAAGTATTTATAAAGGGTTCTTCCTCATTTCCCATTTGTTTATTAATGTTTGATGTAAAGAAGGGAGATCATTTATACTATCAGGAGTTAAACCCTTAAACCATTTCTTGGCCTCTCCTCCTAAACTTTGGGAAAATATTCTCATCTTAATGGTCTCATATTCTATTTCCATATAATCAAAGGCATCATTTACCTTGTCTACTTTCTGTTGAGCAGTAATGGGTTCATTTATGGTGAAATGGGGAATTTTGGACTGATAGTCCTGAGGCAAATTGGCTAAAGGTAAAAGAAGGACTAGAGGAGCATACCATGTTGCCATGATAGGAAGTTGTGGGATAAATGGAGGGTTTACAAGTGGAGGGTTTATGAAAGGAGGGGGAGGATGGAATAGAGTAGTTTGAACATAGGGTGTATGGATAACAGGAGTAGTAGGACCAGCAAGAGACTATTGAGCAGATCTAGGATGAAAGAAACCAAAGTTATGAATTAAATGAGGGTTAGGTGGAGTGGTTTCTCTACTACCAATATGTTCACCACTATGTTGGGGTGAGTGTGGAGACTCAAAGTCTATCTGATCTATATCACCAAGTGACCTAGTTCTGGATGGATTTGTTAATTCAACTTGTGTATCTTGCAGAGCTAAGAGATTTTCAAGGACAGAGTTAGCTCTATGAATTGGTTTGTCAATAGTTGAGGTCTTGGATTTAGGATATTTCCTAAGGATGCTTTCTGGATCATCAAATATCTCAGGAGGATTTGGGTCAGGATAGGCTCTAGTATAAATTGTTCTGGAAGCCACTATTTGGTGTTTTTAGACCCAATTATGAGAAAAGTTCAGCCAAGTATGACAGTCTTTTAAAGGCTAACTAATATTTTTCAAATAAAATTCAATCCTCAAAGTCTTATTTACTGGGTTTGGAATGATGTTTGAAGGATAAAAAAATTTCCCAGTGGAGTCTTAGGTAAAACCAGTGGGGTTAGCAGGCCTACTGAATACCAATGGAGTCGCCAGGTGAAGGATTTTTACTTGTTTTCAAGGTTTGGTTGTTGTTCACCATCAACAATCCATAATAACCAGTCTTGGTGACACTTGATTCATTTAGGAATAGGGGTTAGTTGAGTTGTGAAGTTATCTATTACTCAATATTTTCCCCAGTATGGTCACCACTCTGTTAGGTCTCTGTAGTTTGCAATATTGGCAAGAAAAAACACTGCAGAGCCTACATCAAAACCACTTTGGAATCCTAGGATTTAGCACTCCTGGATTCAGAGAGGGATCTCTCTATATAAGTGTTTTCAAAGATATTTATTTAAGGCTTATGATATGATATTAGGCTAGTTATGAAGTACAATGGTTTTTGTTTGTTTTCGTTGGAATGGATATCATTGAATGAAGGAAGTATTTTTGAGGGGTAAAGATGTGAACAGGTTGACAGAATAGTTCAGCTGATAGGATAGGTAAGAAACAGTGTCAATCCATTGGGCTATGGAGTCACAAAGGATTTAATTGCACAACAAGTTTCAAGTATGGTCTATAGGGCAAGTCATCTATATCAAAGGATATTTTTAGATTGAGTTATGGTATGAAACATCAAGGAGTGTAATGAAAGAAGCAAACATACAAGAAAAACAAAGGCAGCTTACGATCAGGTAAGAACTTTGAATCTAGCCTGCTTTCAGCATACTTTCAAGGGAAAACAAAGAATAGCCTAAGATCAAGTAAAGACTTTTAACTTAGCTTGATTTTAGCATATTATCAAGGGACAACATTTAAAACAAAGAATAGCTTAAGATCAAATAAGGAATTTTAACCTAGTCTGCTTTCAGCATATTCTCAAAGGAAAAAATTTCAAGATGAACATAAAAGGTAGCCTAAGATCAGGTAAGAACTTTCTTGAGGGATATTTTCAAAGCAACTGTTGGAGATAAACTAGAGGATAGGGCTAACCATAAAATCCTCTAATTCAACTTTAATTAGCAGAATTTTTAAGAGCTTTCAAAGAAAATATCTCAAGTTATACTCAGTAAACATGGGCTCACCAATACTTCACTGGTTATACTCTATTCAATTATCCTTGAAACACAATTAGAAGAAAACATAAAGATAAATATTTATCAGTGAGATTTAGGGTACTTTATAGTAAATCCTAATCTGTATTTGTTGTTCTTTATCAGAGAAAGTGGACAATATGAAAAACATGAGAAAAATGACAATTACGGTAAGAAAAACATCACCATTGACATAGACTAGGATCCCATAAATAAAGCTTGTATATTTTATGTTCAAACTAGTTACAATCTTCAAGTCCAGTGGGTCTTTTACAGCTTCAAAACTCTCTTCTCAGCCTATATTTCTTCAATTACAAAACAGAGCTTTAGCAACATCAATAGCTATTTACACTTGATAAGTATTCAACCAACAATAATAATGAACTCCTCATATGATATTTATGGGTGAAATGAAGAGGTGGAGTGAAAGAAAGGGTTATTTGTTCAATTAATACAGATTAATTGCTTCTCAGCCTTTGGGAGGCCCAAGGGAGAAAATATCAGATGTTTTAACTCTGTTTTAATTAATTTTACATTAACTTCATCAACTTTAGTCACTTTTGTTGACTTTGGAGGCTTTTGGTAGGCTTGTAATTACTTTCTGAGCTATCTTTGGAAAATATCTCTGACTGTGCATTCAATTTGTATTCTTTTGAGGGAAATGAACTTGTAGGTGGCATTTTGAGGATTAATCGCCTCACTGATGTGGCATTTTGAGGCTCTCTTTGTTGATCTGTCTAATTTTGTGGCTTTGAACACTTATTTAACTCTGATTTTGTGCTTTAAGGCTGATCATGCCTTCTTTATTCTTCTTCGGTCTTCAATTGTCCTTTTGCTGACTGTTTAACGGATTTGGCTCTAGTCATCTGTCTTTTGTCCTTTTAAACTAAATTAGGCTTTGGTTTCGTGCTTTAGGCCTGTTCCTTTAATCATCTTTAATTGTGCTTCATCTTTAACTGTCGGGTTAAGCTCTTTACCTTCAATCTTTATGTATTAACCCTTTAACTTTAATTTTTCTCTGATACTCTTTAATTCTTCACCATTTTGTTTGCTGGTGTACAGGTGGCTGGGGCATACTGAGGGTTTGATATGAATAACCAGTGCTCATGAGGCACCAATCAAACCATGAACTTCGAACCCAGAACACTCATTTTTGGTGATTTTACAATTATTTGGGCTTCAGAGGTAGTGACAGTCGGCACTATTTCTTATTGAACCATAAGAAGGATTTTTGGCCTTAAAACTGCCATCGAATCCTGAAAAAAACCAATAAAACGTTAATAAAACCCTGCGGTATTGGATAAACTTGTTGCAAAGGTTGGCAGAGGGTGGGAGGATCAGTAATGAGGGGAAAAAATATGCAGGAAGAGGTTCCATGGAGGAAACCTGTGAAAACCAGGTTTAAATGTGAATTTGGGTGCGAAATATGGCTTGGTGGTTTTGTGAAAACCATTGGCGGTTTTCGTGCGACATTCGGGTGGTAAACGGTTTTGACGTGATCGGACGCGATTCCATACGTTGCGCGACACGCGTCCTCCAAGAAACCAGCAGTTTCATGTGACTTTGGGTCGTTAAACCCTGACACGGAAAACCACGTGAAACACAATGTGGATCATTGGATGAGTTGTAGATCCAACGGTGAGGGAGAAGCGCGATGGGGAAAGATGAATGAGCGAGGGTTTTAGTGGGAGCCAGGTGTCAAGAGGGGATTGGACAAGCGGTAGGGTAGTGGGAGGTGGGCCATAATGCTAGTGTCAGCTCCTTTGTTTGGTAGCGGGATGGTCAATCGGCGACATTGGGTATCGAGTTAAACGGGAACTGTTAGATCGATAAGATCTACGGTGTAGATCGATTGTGAGGGTGGATGGATAGATATCGGTCAGAAGAATGGATGGTGAGTGGGGAATCATGGTGGCCCTTCAGATCAAGGGTTGAGGCCTATTCTCTTCGGCTGAGATTTCTCCGGGGTTTGGTAAGTAGGAAAAGGGAAAAGCAAAGGGAAGCTTAAAGAATAAGGAAGGGAAGGGTCTGATGGAGGAGTATGGGACTAGAAGCGGGGTGTGAAGGGCTAGGGGAAAAGGGCTAAGAGGAGGGTGCTAGGAAGTGATCCTATGGGGAGATAAGGTGACTAGGAGCGAAGGGGAAAGGGCTAGCGGTTAGGCACTTGGTCACAACACCTTGGTTTTATGGCATATAAGGAAAGGAGGCTAAGCCCAAAGGGGCTAAAAAAACTGTTTTTTAATATATAGGAGTGGAACAAGGTTTATGTGGATTTTTTTAGTGTTTTGAGGTTCCGATAGGAAGAAAAGAGGGTTTTTGACCCAAAAAGAAAAAGAAAAATTTATAGGTTAAAAGGATTTTTAGGTGAAATGAGGGGTAAAAAATGGGTTTTTTCAAAGGGAATAGAGGACAAATGAGAGCAAAGGAGGTATTTTTCAGAGGAAAATGAAGGATATATGAAGGGAATATGAGTGAAACAGGCTTAGGAAATGATGGAAAATAGCCTAAAAAACAGTTTCTTTTGATATCAACAGGGTTACTTGGTGGATTTTTTGAATGAAACAGCAGTGAAGATTACTCTTAAGTTAGAAAGCACTAGAAGGCTTCAAGAATGAGAAATTTTTTGTGAAAATAATCTCTTGAAGGCTCAAGATTTGTTTTAGCCATCATTTTCTATGACAAAAATTTACTGATGGCTAACAAGGAGGTCATTGTCCCGATGCCACCACCCAGAGAACCACGGATGGGCTGATGGGTTGCGCTGATGCCTAGAACAGGGGGTGGCCAACAGATGTCCTAGAGGCCGGAATTTTTTGATTGGCTCCGTCGACAACTGATTGTCATGGAGGATTGGCCTTACTTTGGTACAAACTTCACCGGTGATCCAGACCTCCTGCTCCCGGAGGGAGAGGATTGGGATGAAGAGCTAGGTGAGACTCATTTTTTATTTTCATGATTTTATGATTTTTTGGTATATATGCATGTTCTGACAGTTAATATTATATTTATGCAGATTTTGGCCCAGAGAGGCCTGTAGGTATGTCATCGATAGCAAGGCGAACTCCTCGCGATTTTGATCCTCATGGTGAGGGTGGCGAGGAGGAGATAGTACAAAATCTGGAGGGGATCGCCCATGGGATCCCAGACTGTGCTCGCCTTGATGATGTTCCTCGGGCCTACCAGAGGCATACTGTAGGGGTGTCGAGTTGTATCCACCGCTTGCTGAGGCGGTTGGTACAGGCAGTGACGTGCTATCATGAGCTCCACACTGATTAGGCACCAAGGCTTTTTATTTTCGCATATTTTGAGAGACATGTTGTCTCAGGATGTAACTGAAACAGACACATATATTTTTTTGGGTTTTTTATGATGCACATGCTGCAAACAATCGATATATATATATACATATATTTTCTACATGGGTCTATTTACATATGATGATGTTTTATAAATTGCGCAAGTGTCTATCTAATACAATGTTAGCCACTGCATCAGTTAATGTATTCATTCATCTTGGTATATGTTGATATGTGATGAAATCAAAATGTCTTTCAAGAAAACGAATACGTAAATACAATCTCAAAATGCATCGGTTTCGAACCAAATAATTACCGTTAAGTTGAAGAACAACAAGCTATGAATCTAGATTTACAAGCAATGCACGTATGCCAAGGTTAACTGCCTCGGTTAATAGTTCCACAACATCACTATAATCAGAGACGTTGTTTGTAGTTTGTACTAGACAAATACCTTGTAGGTTAATCAACTCACCAGCAGGATTATAAATTAACCAGGCTGCCGAAGACAAGCTCCTGGTACTGCGGGAAGCACCATTCGCGAAACCGACATAAGGAGAAATAGACATCTACATAACCAGCAAGACCCAATAAGCAAAAAAAATCTCACAAAGCACATCAAACCTAAATATGCAAAAAATTAAAAAATAACCTATGTAGACATATCATGCATGAATGACTCAAGAATAATATTTTTTAGATACAACCCATTTCTGGGTTGTGCTAAGGGATAACCTTCATAATAAATAAGCTCATAAGCCCCATTCTGTAACACACGTTTGATGATGTAGGGCCCATGCCACATGGGTTGGAATTTACCTGCCCCCATCTTTTCATGAGCTTGGTCGTATAGGAGAACGAGGGGAAACTGCTTGGTCAAATTGAGCTTTGACTCGCTTCTTTTGTGCTTCAATGACCAAAGCAGCTAAGCGACGAGTTTCATCCAATATCTCTAAGTAGAGGAGACGCTCTTCCTCAGGTGAAGTATTAGGTAGTAATTCCACAAATAATTTGAGTGAAGGAATTTCACACTCAATCGGAAGAGTAGCTTCCAGACCATACACCAACTGAAACGGGGTGAATCCAGTTGCACTCTTAATCAACATTCGGTAAGCCCATAGAGCTGAAAATAGCATGAGATGCCAATTTGATTTATGGATCCCAATTGTTCGTTGAAGCATCGTAACGAGAACTTTGTTTACGGCTTCAACTTGGCCATTAGCTTGAGGTTAATATGGCATTGAGCTGTCGTGATGCAGACCCAACTTAGATGTCAGCTCCACCATCATATAGTCTCGATCAGTAATGATGGCTTGAGGGATACCAAACTGAGTAATAACATGATTGAATGTGAATTGCACTGCTATCTTATCGTCCACAGCCAATGTAGGCATTGCTTCTGCCCATTTTGTAAAGTAATAGATGGCGAAGATAATATAGGCATGCCCCTCGGCCGAGTGAGGGTTACACGTCATAAAATCGATGCCCCATTTGGAAAAAGGACCAACGGTAATGACAGGGTGTAAAGAAACAGGTGGCGCATGCATCGTTTCGGTGATGTTACTCAAGTTACCTTCAGAGAAGACTTCGTGAGTTAAGATAGGTGTTTGAAGTGGCAGAGAAGGAACTTGAGAGGCGAAACTCTCAAGACAATTAGACATTGCCCCGAGGGCAGGCATAAACGAGAAACGATGATGCCCATCGCTCCATAGTAGGTCTTCGAGAGACATGGTTTCCACGATAGCCTCATCAGATGGAAACATTTCTTTCAAAGGATCAGGCGAATCTGTATCGCCGAGCCAGGGGGATTGAGAATAAACGTCGAGAGACATGCTCAAAGGAGCATATTCAGAAGGGGGAGAATCTGATGAACCTAAAAGCTCACAATAATTGATTTCAATTGGAGTAAGCGGCATCAAATCCCCAAATGAATCAACCTATTCAGGTAAAGGGACAATCCACGGGTCATCCAACCGAGAGATCGTATTAACTTGAATGATATTTGGTGGTGGAAGGGGAAAGATACCCATGAGGGCGGGGTCTTTGAAAAGACCCGGCCCTATGCTGTCGAGGGGAGAAGGAATATGATCCACATATGGAACATTGTTCTCAGAAGACGAGGTAAAAAATGACGACTGGTCAACATTAATGATTTTTCCCTCATGTGGAAACTTTATAAGACGAAATAGGGTGGACGGAATGCACAGCATAGCGTGAGTCCAACTGCGACCGAGTAGAATATTGTAATTGAGTTTAGCGTCAACTACTTCTACTTCGACATTGACTGTCTTTCCTTGTAACGTGATCGACAAGCTGGTGATAACACCCAAGGGTTTCGATTCCCTTCCACCAAATTCCTCAAGGGCATTGGGTGATGAAGTTAGGGCTGGAGAGCCAATTGCCTTCCAACAAGCAGATGAAATGACACAAGTGGATGCACCTTCGTCCACAATGGCTCTATGGATGTTGAGACCGTTAATGCCGACTTGTATGACAAGCGTAATCTAGTGCGGAAGTTTGGGGACGAAATTATCTAAATCGAAAGAGAGAAGGCTAGAATTAGCAAGATCAATCCCATCGATCGCAGATAATAACACTTTCCGTTGAGACAGAAAACTCTGAAGCACTTCTAATTCGGACATCGCAGATGGTGCCTATGCTAATTCCTCAACAATACTATAATGCTGAGCAGCACGGGCATTAGGATTATAAGAATATTTCTGGAGAACACCTTTAGAAGGTGGTCGTATAACGGGTTCAGCACTGGGCCTTTCAATCTCAAGAGGAACAGAGGCAGATGCGGGAGGAGGACCATCAGTGATCTCTTTCTTGGCTACCTGACATGATCCAATATAATCTTTCGACCGAGTAGCGATGGAAATGGGTTCAAAACTATTCATCATGAACACTTGAGAGCCAAACGGTGCAGGTGGCGCAGGTTGCTCGACCATTTGTGTTTGCTAAGATGGAAAAGGTTCTTTGAGGACAGCCGGAGTTCCCTTAGTGACTTTGAGAAATTTACTAACTTCGACTCATCTAGGACAATCCTTAGTGTAGTGTTCCTCATCACAAATCAGACAGAGATACTTCGGCTTACGCTATGAACCATCATTAGCATGAGGTTTGGACGACTCTGGTTTTGGGGCATCAGCTTTGGCCTTGCGTTTACTCTTCTTTTTCCCTTTGGATGTCTTATCCGTAGGATTGGCCTGAACGACATTGACCTTCGAGGTTTCGCTAGAATCCGGGGTAGGCTGAGAAGCAAAATCATTGGAAGAATTTGATTTTTTCTTCATAGTGTTGGAAGACTTATGTGAATTCTGAGACACGGAACCAATAACACAGTCGAAGGATGGGGTGGCTGGCGCTTTAGAAGTCCCAGATCACGGGGCATCAGTCAATATATCATACAAAATGCTCGATTGAGAGTACACTAAATCAAGGTACTGGGCACGAGCGATGACATGTTCCTTAGTAAAACATGCCCCCATGGCTATATCTTTTGCAATCTAATTGAAAAAATAGTTGGTGAACTAATGGGTAAGAAGCTGATCAGGAATTTCGAATTTGATTAGACGACGACGACATCTCCATTCATGAATGTGGTCCGAGATATGGGTAGCCCGGTCCTATTTCAAGGGTGTTAGGAGATGCGTCCCTGCTTCATAACGAACCGGTAAGTATAAATGAGTAAGGAACACCATAGCAAGAGAGTTTAAATCTTGAAAGATACCATGAGACAGTTCGATGTACCACTTAGCAGCAGCTCCAGTGAGAGTTCGTTGGAAAAGACGAAGTCGAATAGAGTCATCTACCCAAGAATTCTAAGAACACCATAAATGGTATGTCATGACATGTGCTTGGGGGTCTTCTCCAGCCTTGCCCTTAAACTTGGGGCAATCACTAGGAACCTTGGTTAGAACTGGAGGCCAATATGGATTATGAAGGATTGGATCATTCGTTAGTTTGGACACATCCGGTAATTCCAATGTGGTAAGAAAGGGTAATTGAGGATTGAAAGGCATAGCAGGTCCTTGATAAGGACCCATACCCACATTCCATCCTGGTTGAGTGTAACTCTGCCCCCATTGGTTATGTCCCGAAGGATTCAGACCATAAGGGGTGTAAGCCGAATAGTTCGGCTGATATGGGGGCTGAGGACTAGGATACTAATTCTGAGTATATGAGGGTCCTGATTGAGTAGCATAAATATTTTGCTGCAGAATGTAAGTATAGCCCGGTGGTTGAGGGTAATAAGAAGAACCTTGAGGCACATTTTAAACCGGTCGATATTGATCTCGAGGGTAATAGGCACCTTGGGGTCGGACGGGCTACTGATAAGTAGGGCCTTGCTGAGCTGGATAAATCGGGCGCATAGGTTGACTCGACTGTAGTGTAGAGTAGAGCGGTGGATGAGCAAGGTGAACTGTTTGTGCAAGTTTTCCCTACTGAGCAGGTTGACCTGAATGATGATGGCCACCAGGTTGCCCTTGCAGAGCAGGTTGTCCTAATGGCTGCAATGGGCCAAGTTGTGCCTGATGACTAGGTTGACCTGGATCAAGGCCGTAAGATGGCCCTCGCTGTGATGGGCCAGGTTTTACCTAATGAATAGGTTGACCTGGATCAGGACCATAAGATGGCCCTGGCTGTGCAACATTTAGGCCAATTGGAAGATATGGCTGTTGTGGTTGCACAAAAGGTTGCCCTTGAGATGGATAAATTTCCCCCCCAGGACCGTATGAAGGCCGAGGTTGATATATCGGTTGCCCAATAGGTCCTTGAGGTTGGCCAGGTTGGATCATAGGCTAACCTTGTAAGAGTTGGCCTTATGGATTGTAATACTATCCTTGCAGACCATAAAATAATCCTTGTTGGACCGAAGGTTGTCCCTGAAAGGGTTGTCCTTGTGGGTCGTAAGCATACCCTTTTTGAACCGAAGGTTTTCCCTGAAAGGGTTGTCCTTGTGGTTCAAAATTATACCCTTTCTGAATCGAAGGTTGTCCCTGAAAGGGTTGCCCTTGTTGGTTAGAAGGTTGCACAGGCAAGGTAGGTCTAAAACTGGAAAGGAACTAATAAGCTTCCAGAGGAGGAAAATAGATAGGGTTGTTGTACTCATCATAATGAAAAGGAAGTGCATAAATGGGGTTACCGACCATGCCATAATGAGAAAGATAAGGCTCACTAGAATCCTAAGGGGACTGATAATTTTGGGAGCTCTTTTGCTGAGTAGCCAGCCGATGCTCCTCGAAAGACAGGCTGTCGGAGGTTGCCATGGCAATTGAAGTCTCTACTGAAGGTGAAGCCCTCGACGACTGAGTGGTGACAACCGGTGCTGATGCATCCACGCAGACAGTAGGTCTATTTGGGACAGACATAACAAAATATGTCAACAAGATAGGTGTCGTTGGCGACATCCATAATGATGGAAGGACTGAACCCCTTGAAGGAGTTGATGGTGCCATGGAGGCAATACCGGCCATGATTTGACCCAAAGACCTATATCCGGCTGGAAGTGACACCGATGGTGAAGATTGAGCAGACTCTTGATGAATTTTTTCTGGAAAAGGTTGGTATTATTCATCAGAAACAGGAATCCCCTCAATACCAATAGGACCAGACGAGTCCACGTCTGAATCCGCCATGAGATCTTGTAAAATACTATGGGGACTAGGAGGTATGATAGCAGCCAAAAATGACGATCCTGATGTAAGAGGGGTAAAATGTTCCCCAACCCCAAACCAAAACCAAGCGTTTGAAAGAGGCCAAGTGAACTCAACTGGTTCTCCAAAGGGGTACTCTGACGAGAGAATAGGCTGCTGAAGCTCAGCAGACCTAGAGGTTTGAGAAGTTTTAGATGAATCGTCCAAGAAAGGACTACCACTAGATGAAACCGATGGTTCCACCACTGTGACTGTAGCACACTAGAAAAGGAAAAAATATCGAAAACAAAGACTCTTGGATAAAAACCAAGGCAAACAAAGACAGGCCAAGCAATCAAACTTTAATGGGCGTGTAATCATAGGTAGTTTATTTTACCACATTGAAACCAAAATTTCATTGTTTCATGTTTTAAGAGTCAAGAAACAGACAAAATATGACTCTAGTCACTTTCAGTTTCAAGCGAGCGTGAAAGGACAAGTGCTCGATGATCTTTTCAAATTTATGGAGTCAGTAAAGATCGAAAATGACTGCTCAGGTAGTCTAGGTAGAAGGGTGTACCAAGTTTCCGTGAACTGCCATATACACCTTGGTAATCAAATGAAAGAAGAATGACCAAGGACTTGACCTATGTGCAAATAGTCTCCCTGAATGCTGTGTTTAGTGTATCACGGTTACAAGGCGGTAGACTCGACTACCTACAGATAAAAGGATTGCAACCTAGAGGGGTCTCCCTTTGATACTCAATAGTACGGGGAACACAAGTCCATACTAGTGCTGTCTGAAGCTAGATGGCGAGCAATAGCTGCTAGGTTTAAAGACGCTGAAACACGTCTCTAGCTTAGACCACTAGATATTTCGTTAGGTTTCAATGTTGCCTTAGGTTAATTGAGTATATGTTTCAATTCCAAGGTCATACCAAATTTTGGATCTCAAAAATCCCTAAATGCAAGCTACATGCCAAAAGGTACCATTCCGTTCGATGAAAATCTATCTACGAGAAAGTTAGGAGTTTTCAAGTGATATCAAATAATGAGAACACGCGGAAACATCCACTATAGTATCCGATGCAAGCTAATGAAAATGAGAAATCTTTACTAGAATTGTCCAATGCTAGATATGCAAAAGACTTCCAATTTCACAATTCAAACAAGAATGAAAACAATTTTTTATTTTTCAATGTAATAGATCAAACATTGCACTAAATGACATGAAAAACAAACCAAAACACTAGCTTGTGAACGTTAATGCGAGATTTGAAGCGAAACAATTTCAATCAACCTAGGACAAACATAACAAAACCCAAACCAATGTTGCAATAACTCAAATTGAAGAAAGATTTCAAAACCGACCCATACAAGCAGTGTGATCTATGCCTAGAGTGACAAGAAGAAAAATTGAAAAAAAGAGTCAAGAATCATTCAAGCAATGCAATCACTAAAATGAATCAAGGGAGCTGAATGCAACCAAACCAGGAAGGAAGTTGACTGCGAAACAAAAGGATCAAATTCCTACAGGAGGCTCAACATACCAAAGCACTTGAAAAAACCTAAGGCTACGATGCTGATAGGAAACATACAAAAAACTGAAGGAAGGAAGCTAATCACAATCAAAAGAAATCCCAAATCACTCAATGCATACCTAAAATAACCCAGAAGCACAAGCACTGACCAAAAATCTCCAAAACAAAGCAAACCCTAAAACCTACAGGGGTCAGCATGGATGTTTGGCTGTAATCAGCGCCAAACAAGAGATGGCACAGACACAACAACAACAACTAGTGCCAATCGGCGCATCTGTCTAAATAGAAAATGCGCCAAGCCAGGTCACTCAGGCAAAAGGGAAAATTTTGAAAAACAGAGGTCAGATCTGATCCTCTGGGGCTAAACAAGGGTCTTGGACTTAGCAGAATAATCAGAAAAGGTAAAACAAGCAAGAAAAGACCAAAATAAGACCTAATGGGTGAAAGACAAACTCGCATTGATCCCCAATGGAGTCGCCAACTTGTTGGTGGGGTAAATCCCCTCTGTGGACAAAGGCAATCCCACTAGCCCTAGAGTGGGTCTAGCCACAAACAAGACAAGCTATAATATTGATTCCTAGTTAACGAATGGATGGAGATTCGATATATGACTCATCGGAGGTCCTATGCTGTTGTTGTCGTCAGAAAGAGTGACTCGCTCCTTGCTCCTGGTTTGACAGGTCACGATCTGTTCGCTTTCATGCTCAGACACCTGTACAGGCACAAGAAACAACGACGATATACAATGTACTAATTCACATTCGTAAATATCAGTCAGTCGAAGAGGACTAAATCAATTACATTACATAAACAACATAACACAATGATGGAACCAACACCATAGTCGAGTATATTAATAAATGAAAGGAAGAGTACAACCAAGCTTCAATGTTGCGGTCTCCTCCAACAGGGTTCAAGCGGAGTGCGTCTCACAAAGGCTCGTAGGGAATTCGGATGGGACCCTCTCTACAGAGTTCTCCTTGGTTCTACCTTCTTGATAGAAATTACTCAGCTATAGTATTATTCTCCAAGTTCAACTCCTTGGCTATATGTTCAGCTAGCTTTCATAAAGGGAGAAGGCATGTTTATATAGAGGGAGAGGGAGAGGTTAGGATCCCTATAATTATGGAAGGGAGGCCTATCTATAAGGAGTGTTCCATGGGAGGTAAAACCACTGCCTAAAGGGAGAGATCCATGGCTGATTATCTTAACCACTTCCAGTGACTCATCCCTGAGGTGGTTAGAAGGAAAATTCCGCCTCTAATATTTTTAAAAACATTCCTAAAACAACTTGGCGCGGGGGCTGCACTGTGAGACAGAGCGCCAGGTGGCGCGGGCTCTAGTAAAAATATTCCACATCGGCACGAGGGGTGAACTGGCTATCTGCGCCAAGGCCAAAACATAGGTTTTGCATGATTTTTGAGGAAATTTCCAACAGGAGAAATGATGTCCTTATGCAGAAGGATTCAAAGAAGGTGTTTGCAAAGTATGACACTATTCACAAGTCATGGGGATGATCCTCCAATATGTGGGATGAGGGATTGCAGGGACGGTGACAAAATGCTGTGTAACAATATCCTAGAATAAACATAGGAAATTTTCTTGGAAAATAAAATATCTTCATGCAAGAAGATAGTGACAACTTCCTAACTAATTGCTAGCTGTCCTATTTATTGAAATAAAATAGCTTGCTGTTTGGATTTTGGCTGCAGCTGGACAACTGAGGTGTCCCTCACACTGGCAGTTTTATCTTCAATCTGTTTTGATCTTCAATCTTTCATCTGATACACTTTTAACTGATACATTTTCAACTGATACTCTTTGACTGCCAAAATTGTTTTATTGCTGATGTAAAAAACAACGCTACTGGTGTAAAAAACAACCAACTTCTTTTGTATCTTTCATGCTCTGTCCTCACTGTATTTTGATCTTTCAGTAAATCTGTTAACTTCTCCTAGAATGCAACTTCTAGCAATTTAATCTTCATTAATCTTCTGAAGTTTTCATCAGCTTCAGTGTATTTGGGAAATGTTGGTTTTTTGACAAAAAGGTGTTTTACTTCATGCTATAAGTAAAACATATTTTCAAGATTCTTATGCAAAAATTTCCCTGTTGGGATTCCCTAAAAATCTGATTTGTTTACATGTTCTTTAGCAAATTCTCTCATCTTTTTTTCACAATCCTCCAATTTCATCAAATTTTCATTGATTACCAGTGGATTAGGAAGGCCCTTTTGCCTTAAAATATCAAATTTGATCATAAATATTGTAATTGCCACTTCCATGTTTTGGCACTTTTCCTCTAATTGATTCATCAAGTTCTTCTTGGATATTACCTTTCTTACCTCAAGTATGGTCTCTTTTCTATCTGTAATTCCAATTTTATCCAATTATTGTTTATTCTTGGAATTGAGGAATTTGATAATTTCCAAGGCCTCTTCAGGATTTTTACCTAGCTCCCCCTTTGTCTTTTGTATTGCTTCTTTTTCTACTTTCAGTAAATATTTCTTCTCATAAATTACTTGTATTGATGGCCAAGTATCATTGACTGATTCAATGATATTGGACCATAATTGATTTCTAATATGTGCCATAGGTTCTTTCAAAGTCAATTCTGTTTCCAATTTCTTTAGTTGCTCATTCAACCTTTTGGCCTTCTGCTCTTCAGTCTTGGCATTAATTTGTGCAAGTTTTTTGGCATCTTCCAGATTTGTAATATGTTCTTTCAACCTGTTTATCTCATTGGTTTGTATGGACATGTCCTACATTTCCTTTATCAATTTACTGGCCTCATTTGATTACTGGGCTTTTGTTGCTAAAGACTCAGTGGTAGAAGTTGTTGAAGAAGTTACTGGGACTACTGTAGCTAATGGAACATTCAGAGCTAGTTTTTCTTCCAGAGTAGATGGCACTATTGTTGAAACCATAGGAATTACAGTGGCAGGGACTTCTTGTGATTTGGTGGCTTCCTTTTCTTGGACCAATTTGTCCATCTCAATCTCCATTTCCTTGATCTAGGCTGTAAGCTGCAAAATAAGACTCATAATTTCATCCTTTTGATTAGACTCTTCTAAAATCTCTTTGGCCTGAGGATATTCAGTGGGAGGTAGTTTCAACTATTTCTTAAGAGCAACAATATCAACATTCTTCTTTTTAATCAATTCCTCTGCAACTTTTATGTTCTGAGGGTCATAGCCTACCTCAATCACTAATTCCTCCAATGATTTTATTCTGATATCCTTGGCATATGATGAATCTTTCTCTAGTTTGAGTTGATCTATTACATTTATCAAAGTATTTTGAAGCTTTTGAGCACTCACTGCTTTAGTAGTCATTGTGGAATAAAGCATCTCTCCTACTTGTTTATGGAATTCTATTTGGTCCAAAGGATGAATATCTTGGACTAGCACCTCAAAATCAACCTTTTTATAATCAGCTGATGTTTTTGGAGTTGGTATTGTGGGCTGAAGCACTGTCATCATCATTTTTTTCTTTTTGTAATCAAAGGCTGAAATCAACCTATTTTGTATGATGGGGGTCTACTTTAAGTACTGAGAGTATATTTCATTCTTTAATTCTTCATTTTTAGCTTTAATCTCCTTGTACCTTTCCTTCATGTCCATATTTTTTTCTTCTGTTTGCTTTGATGATGAAAATTCTATAATATGTTGTTTTTGAATCAACTGTGTATTAGAAGTGGTTGGTTGTTGTTCATTTTCAACTACTGTGGGAGGCACAGTGTCTTTTTCTGCAATCTTTGTGTCTATGATCTCTACTGTCTCTTTTTCTTTGTCTGTTGGATTAATCTTTGACTTTTTGTTGTACCTAAGCTTGAACTTTTTCTCTGTGGTAGTTTCAACAGTGTAAGAGCCTTCTTCCCTATTTCTTTTCATACCTCTGTCTTTCTGAGTTGGAGTCTGCAAAATGTGACTAGTATCACTTTGCTTATCAGCTTCTACCAGTGTATTCTCTAACCATTCTGTTTGGTTTGATAATTTCTCAATATCAGGCTTCTTTTCATGAATGTATGGATTTAATTTACATTTAACTCTCATTTTACTGATTATACCAAAGGGATCATAATACCAAAGAAAACTAGTGTTGAATTTGTACTCTAACAACTTATTTTTTGCCTCTGAACCTGCTTTTCTGTTATTACATATGAAGGCACCAACCTGGTTCTTCCATTTAAATTGGGTTTTCTTCTCTTTAAAATATGTCTTATATATTCTAGAGCAAACAACCTCATGGGGAGGTATTTTGGAAATTTATAGGGAATCAGGTTTGACCCATAGACTCTAATTTCAGTGCGAGTTTGGTATAAATACCAATCACCTATCCTGCTTTGTTCAGACAACTGCAAAACTTTCTTGATTTCATTGTTTATCCTAGGCTGCACACTGTTGTTTAGCAGATTTATCAATGGATGGATAAAAGAATCTGTAAACTCTGCATAAGTAAACTCATCTGACTCCTTCCTTATCAAGGAAGTCTAGAATACCACAAATTGTGGATTTTCTTCCACATCAAGCTTCTGAAGAGTTATAGGGAAATTTTCAAACTGGAAGTAAAGGAACATGTGGAAAATAAATGAAGTATACCTAAAGACACCTTCAGTAGGCAGTTTGACCAGTTGTTCATGGATGCTATCAGAAATATACTGGGAAAAATTGAAGATAACTGCATGGGGCTGGACAGGTACAAAAATGGACAAGAAACCAAGTACTGATGCATCAACATGTTCATCAGTGAAATATACAAGGATAAAAGATAGCATGCAAATAATGTGTCTGGTTCTTTCTGAGAATTTAGAAGATGAATATGGAGGATTGAGCTTAGGAATTTCCACATATGATGGGATGAAGGTCTGAAAATTTTGAAATCTCTTGGGAAAATCCAAGTCTAAATAGAACTTAGTGAGAGCTTCAATTGATAAAGGGACTTCATTGGGTTCAGGCTGTAATTGAAGCATTTGGTTGATAGATTCAGTTGTAATGGTAAACAATACTTCCTTTTCAGAATTCATAATGGCCCTTTGATCTGGAGAATAATGAGATTGGCATAATCTGATAGCTTCTGGGCATTGATGGGTGTGAGGAACAACATACTTAGGAAATCTTGATTCCCAAATGAACACATCATCTGCTTGGTCCAAGGATTTCTCTTGGCTCCAGTAGTGGAGCTTAAGAAGGTTAAATTTAGTCACAGGATCTGTGATTTTGAAGTCTACATCTTCCAAGGGAGTATGCTCTACATCTACAATAGGAGGTTGTAGAGGTTTAATCACAATAGTTCTTTTGGATTCCATTGATGGGTTTGTTTTATCAGTTTAAACACTTTTGACCTTTAAAAAATATGGTTTTAGGCTTCTGAAACACTTATGTAAGATTAAACAGTTTACATAAGGACTTTAAATATAAAATAGGTTCTATATTTGACTGAAAAAGGTATAATTCTGATCACTCTGACTAAAAAAATATCAATTCTAAATAAAAAACCAATTTTCCTAACCTTTATAGCCTTAGAAAATGATATTAAGGGTTTACAGCGAAATTTATGTGATGAAACAATCCTAAAACATCAAATTTTGTGCAAAAAGAGTTTCTGAGTACTGTAGAAAAGGTTTTGGATGTCTCAGAGGGCTTTTTAAGTCTGCAGATGACTAAAATCACTTCAAATTTTCTCTAAAACAGATCACAGTTTCAGAAACTATAAGTAATGCTTAGGGTTTACAACAAAAGATGAATTTATGAGGCAATAGGGTTGTTCCTTAGGCATACAAGATTTAAAAGGCTTTAATTTACAGTCTAATTCTTTCAGATTAAGGAATGAGTCTCTTTGATCTGAAAATGGAAGTACTTGAAAATGTGTGCAAGGTATCCATTTCCATTTAATTAAACGTGTGCAAAATTCCCCATATCTTGCTGATGAAACAAAGTGTTTTTGATAACTGTTTATGAGTTTATGTGTGAGGGAAAGTTAATTTAATTTTCTATTTGACATATTAAATCAGAAATATACAGCAAGATAACTTCAGCATAACATGACACAAATGTTTGGTGAGCAGTTCACCCCTCTTGGGCTACGTCTGCTGGATCAAGCCTCCCAAAATGAGCTTGTCCTCTTGTTTTATAATGCTCTCAAATGCTAATAAAAGTTTAAAAGTGCCTCAATTGGAAAATCTGAATGTAAATACAGAATCAAAAGACATGGAAATGCTAAAAATGCCTTTCCATATTCACTAAACAGTGAAAAATTACCATAAACAGTGACTTCTTCAACAAGGCCCTAATGGCTCTTTGAACTCCTCTGAAGCTTTTCGGGCTATAGAAGTCCTCAAATAGTTCTAAAACCTCTTCCATTAGGTTCAGAAGGTAGAAATTAGCTGAAAATGATCTTTGGTTCACCTCAAATAGAGAGGTACAACTCAAAACAACTCCTTTTCCCCAATGGCCCTGGTGGCTCTAAAAACTCTCCTAAAGCTTTTCGGGCTCTGAAAGTCTTCAAACATTTTTAAAACCTCTTCCAATGGCTCTAGAATGCTGAAAATATTCAAAAATGACTTTTTTCACCTCAAATGGTTAAGCATAGCCAAAAACAGCTCCAACTCCCTCTTGGCCCTGATGGTTCTCATTGCTTCCCTTAAGAAAAGGGGGTTGAAGATAAACTCCAATGGCTCTGAAACTTATTCCAATGGATCCAGAATCCTTTGAATACCTGAAATCATAAAAAATTTCGTCCAAAAAGGTTCTGTAAATTAGAACTTATGACCAAAACAATATTTACCCAATCTGGCCTAAAAGAACTCCACCAAATTTCGGCTAACTCCAGTTAGCCCCGCCAAAATAGCCAAAACTGCCAGTTTAGTCGAAATGCGCCCAAATTTGGCGGGAACCAATAGCAGTTAAATTTAATGCTAGAAATGGAGCGGTCACATGTGAATCCCACTCTATCCACCGACGGTTTTGTTTATTATTAAAGTTAGCATTTATTGTAACGACAACAATGGCCACATGTTGCGGTCATCCCGCATTGTTAACCACCTAACAACCCACGAATAAGTGTTTAAACCCATGGTCTTTGTGTGGAGGTCCCATGGTATCCGGGCTAGCCCCTTATTCCTCTGTCGCTTTGAATTAAACGAAACAACACAAATGCTTTCCAAATTCGTGTTAAGAAACGCCGTTGTTGTCTAATGGTAAGGCATTGTGCCATTAACCGGAGGTACCAAGTTCAAATCCATTAACTTGCAAAATTTTACTATGACATACCTCCTCCTCGACCTGGGGCCACGTGGTGGACGTGGCAGCACGTGATTGGCCAAAAATCACAAAAGTCAAACCAACTTCCAATACGCACTTGCCACTTGTCAAAACATAATTGGCTCATAGGGTATATTTTGAGGAATATTCCTAGAATATTCCCAGAATATTATTTTCTTAATAATTTCCAAAGCGGTTCCGTTTATTATTAAAGTCAACATTTATTGTAACGACAACAATGGCCACATGTCGCGGTCATCCCACATGGTTAACCACCTAACAACCCGCAGATAAGTGTTTAAGCCCATGGTCTTTATGTGGAGGTCCCATGGTATCTGGGCTAGCCCCTTATTCCTCCACCGCTTTGAATTAAACAAAACAACACAAATGCTTTCCACCTTCGTGTTAAGAAACGTCGTTGTGGTTTCACGGTAAGACATTGCGCCATTAACCAGAGGTACCGGGTTCAAATCCGTTAACTTGCAAAATTTTACTATGACATGCCTCCTCCTCGGCCTAGGGCCATGTGGCGGCTTCCGAGCCTGCCACGTGGTAGCCCGTGATTAGCCAGAAATCACAAAATTCAAACCAACTTCCAATATGCACTTGCCACTTGTCAGAACATAATTGGCTCGTAGGGTATATTTTGAGGAATATTCCAAGGAATATTCCTAGAATATTTCGAGGAATATTCCCGAAATATTATTTTTTTAATAATTGCCAAAGTCAAGTCAACCTTGGTCAAACTCAGTTTTTGCAATTTACCGAAAACTTCAAACCTGCATAACTTTCACATACAGTGTCCGATATGAGTGTCGTCCACGGCGTCAGGATCATATCGACGAGGCCTATCCAGTTATTTAGGTTGCAAGTGATTTTTAACACTTTCAATTTTGATCTTTTTCCATAGCTCAGACTTGAGCTCCTGATCACACCTCCCAAATGAGAAGCTTTTGGACCCCAAAAGCTCACTGAAATGATGAAACTGAACTGTAGTACAGAAAATGAGAGAATAACAACATCCTCTTCTCTTCAGCCTCAAAAAAATTTCCTGACTTGCCAACTATTCTCATGGCGAATTTTTATTGAATGAGCCATGTACTTGTGCTGAATCCCGGTCAAGTTTTCTCGCCATACCAATCTACCATTCTGAAACCAGCAATGATCCTTGCTGAACTTTGTGCCCTCTTTGTTTGCATGCCTTTCCATCTCATGGAATCTTGCACTGCTTTGCACTGACACTTTGTTCTCTGCACTAATCGACATCAAAGGCACCTTGTGCAACATATGACATCAACAACAATTTGACCTGAAATGTGCTATACAATTGACACAACCATCAATGTAACAAGTTTGCCCACAATTGACACAAGTTGACAATCATGTCTAACATGATTGACACAAGTCGACAATCATGTGTAATACAATCGACACAAGTCGACAATCATGTGTAACACAATCGACACAAATCGATAAACAACAAGATACATCTTGACAAACACATGTGTATGTATCATGTGCAATGAACCTATATATAGTTCGCTAATTACACATACAACCTCTATGTACATGTGCAACTTCAACTCTTCTTTTCAAACACAAAAAGTACATCATCTGAAAAACATGTGGGTGACTAAGAGCTGAAATAAAAGACATTGCTGCAATATAAGTGAGTATCATACTCATCTTTTACACCTCCATGGCAAAATTTTGCAACAACAAAGAAATTCTTTTAACTGAAACTGCTTTTACATGCAATCTTGCATCAACTTTTCAACTGAAATACATGCATAAAAAATCTGAAATTTGCATGTACAAAATGAGTATTACTTACTGCATTAAGAAGTTAATCCACTTCCTACCAAGCCAACTCCATGGTGTCTTTTCCTGCTGCAACATTTCTACATGTGAATCTTCCATTTCCACATCGATAATGGAATTCGTAGATCCACTTGCGCCAATATTTTTGTCATCTAGCTGCATGTGCTTTGGACAACTTGTTGGATGCAAGGTCCAACAATGAGCGACATCATGTCCCTTATTTTTACAAAATGTGAAACTCTTAAGCACTTTCTGAGAAAGTTTTATTTTCCTCTTCTACTTCCTGTGTGATTTTTTTTTCAACCAGCATCTTGAAGCAACACGGCTAAATCCACCACAAAATGTGCAACAAAACTTTATTTCATTTGAACAAGAAAAATTATCATTCTTTGCTGAAACATAATCAAATTGATCATGTGAATAATTATACCTCTTTTGCTGCATGGAATGTCCATCCTTTTTGTCTTTGAAAGGCGATGAACTAGTAGAGGAGATAGCTTTCTTTTTCAGACTTTCATCACAGTTCTTGTCTTAAAAACTGTTTACATTTACATGCTCGCCATAAGCGACATGTTTACCCTCTACTTGCTACAATGATGGCTTAAAAAAATGGCAATCATCCTTAAAATTTTTTTGACATATACGCATTTTAGAACTTGGAATAAAGGTTCTCTTTAAATTTGCATCACATGCATTCAAGGATTTGTAGTCTTCACCATTAAACTGCACATATCCAAGACCAACATTCTTGGGTCGCTCCACAACCGAAATAGGGTCAACCATGCCTTGTGCATGCTTGCCCAAACCTTTGCCTTCATGATAGCATCTTAAACATTAATTTGGACCCTATACCCCTTGTATGTTTTTCAAAAGAACCAACACACTTTTCAATTGAGGAAATTGAAGACAAGTTTGAATGCTTTACCTCTTCCTCTCACTTGTTCTTGGACAAAGCTTCTTGAGCTTGAAGGAGTTGTTTCTCCATGTCATGAAGTATTTGGAGAATTTCTTCCTTTTCATCCTTCATAGCCAACAATTGTGCATGCAGCTTAACACTTTCTCTTTGATCCTCAATTAGAATCTGCACCATGTCCTTCACCTTAATGAACTCATTTTTCATGTCATCATTGAAGAATATCGTGAAGGAGGAAACTTCACTTGTAGAAGAAGTTGACATTATGTAAATAGTCAAATTAACAAAAGGAAATTCCAAAGAAAAGTTCTCAAAGCTTTCTAACAAATGACAAGATTTTAACCAAATGTCTTTAAAGACCCCTTCTTATTCAAGCAAACTCATACAATCAACCATTTTGCAACCAATAAAAAAGTCAATCTTTTACATTGTTTTAACACCTTTTGCACAAAAAAAAATGCGCAACCTAAGCTCAACCTATGCTCTAATACCATCTAATCTAAAAATGGAAGTACTTGAAAATGTGTGCAAGGTATCCATTTCCATTTAATTAAATGTGTGCAAAATTATCCATATCTTGCTGATGAAACAAAGTGTTTTTGATAACTATTTATGAGTTTATGTGTGAGGGAAAGTCAATTTAATTTGCTATTTAACATATTAAATCAGAAATATACAACAAGATAACTTCAACATAACATGACACTAATGTTTGGTGAGCAGTTCACCCCTCCTGGGCTACTTCTGTTGGATCAAGCCTCCCAAAATGAGCTTGTCCTCTTGTATTATAATTCTCTCAAATTCTAATACAAGTTTAAAATTTCCTAAATAGGAAAATATGAATGTAAATACAGATTTATAAGACATGGAAATGCTAAAAATGCCTTTCCATATTCATAAACAATGAAAAATTACCATAAACAGTGACTTCTTCAACAAGGCCCTGATCGCTCTTTGAACTCCTCTGAAGATTTTTGGGCTATAGAAGTCCTCAAAAAATCCTAAAACCTCTTCCATTAGGTTTATAATGTAGAAATTAGCTGAAAATGATCTTTTTTTCACCTCAAACAGAGAGGTACAACTCAAAACAACTCCTTTTCCCTAATGGCCCTAGTGGCTCTGAAAACTCTCCTAACGCTTTTCGGGCTCTAAAAGTATTCAAACAGTTCTGAAACCTCTTCCAATGGCTCTGGAATGCTGAAAATAGTCAAAAATTACTTTTGGTTCACCTCAAATGGTTAAGCATAGCCCAAAACAGCTCCAACTCCCTCTTGGCCCTGATGGCTCTCATTACTTCCCTGAAGAAAAAGGGGCTAAATATCAACTCCAATGGCTCTACAACCTATTCCAATGGATCCCTAATCCTCTTAATACCCAAAATCAAAAAAACAATCATCCAAAAAGGTTCTGTAAATCAGAAGTTATGACCAAAACAGTATTTGCCCAATCTGGCCTAAAAAAACTCCACCAAATTTGGGCTAACTCCAGTTAGCCCCGCCAAAATAGCTAGAACAGCCAGTTTAGTTAGACCACGCCCAAATTTGGTGGGAACCACTGGCAGTTAAATTTAATGCTAGAAATGGAGCGGTCCCATGCGAATTCCGCTCTATCCGTCGGTCATTCCGTTTATTATTAAAGTCAGCATTTATTGTAACGACAACAATGGCCACATGTCGGGGTTATCCCACATGGTTAACCACCTAACAACCCGCGGATAAGTGTTTAAACACATGGTCTTTGTGTGGAGGTCCCATGGTATCCAGGCGAGCCCCTTATTCCTCCGCCACTTTGAATTAAACGAAACAACAAAAATGCTTTCCAAATTCGTGTTAAGAAACGTCGTTGTGGTCTAACGGTAAGGCATTGCACCATTAACTGGAGGTACTGGGTTCAAATCCATTAACTTGCAAAATTTTACTATGACATGCCTCCTCCTCGGCCTGGGGCCATGTGGCGGCTTCCGGGCCTGCCACGTGGCAGCACGTGATTGGCCAGAAATCACAAAAGTCAAACCAACTTCCAATATGCACTTGCCACTTGTCAGAACATAATTGGCTCATAGGGTATATTTCGAGGAATATTCATAGAATATTTCGAGGAATATTCTCGAAATATTATTTTTTTAACAATTTCCAAAGCCAAGTCAACCTTGGTCAAACTCAGTTTTTGCAGTTTACTGAAAAATTCAAACCTGCATAACTTTCACATACAGTGTCGAATTTGAGTGTCGTTCACAGCGTCAGAATTGTATCGACAAGGCCTATCTGGTTGTTCAGGTTGAAAGTGATTTTGAACACTTTCAGTTTTGAGCTTTTTCCATAGCTCAGACTTGAGCTCCTAATCACTCTTTCTCTGAAGAATACCTGTGAAATGTGGAAATTTGCTATGAAGAAGGGATTTTTGGGGTTGGAAAGCTTTCAAAAGTTTTTTTTGGCCTTTATATGCAATCTGGTGGCTTTGCAGTGATTGTAGCAGTTGATTTCAATGATTTTTTTTTGTTTTTGAGTTAAAACAGAGGTGGCAGCATATTTTTCTTGGTCTGGGAAGGTTTTGTGCGTAGAAAACGGCAACAGAAGGTTTAAAAGAATGTATTTCGGGTGTTTATAAGCAGTTTATGTGAATGTTGAATGCATTAAATACAGGTCAATTCAAATCTGAAAGGTGTTTTAGGCGCGGGGGAGGGTATAACCTCCAAGCAGTTTTCGCAACAATGAAAGGTGGTAAGCGAAATCAGGAGGATCAATGCAATCCAACAAAAATGCGACATGTGGAGGAGAGAGGAAATCGTAAAACAACTTTTATCGCAAGTTTTGATTTGTTTAACAATCGCACAATCAAATATGCGATGTTAGATCTACACCATTGGAGCGAATGGTCTGGATTGAGTGATGAAGTTGTGGGGTTGAAAGGCATGGGGCCTAGGAAATGTATGCGGTGGGAGTGTAAAATATATTAAAACATCAGGTTTTAATAAATAGTTTATATATGGAATATGATAGGCGGGTATAATGTTTTATTAACTAATGAAATGCTTATAAGGGTAATATTAGCATTGGGCGGGGTTTATATAATAGAACAGTTTTAACCTATGGGAGAGGGAATAATTATCACGTGGGGAATAATGAACCATAGGTTAGAACTATAATTCGGGTTTGGGATATAATATTTAAAAAGAAATTAAATATAATATGGGGTAGAAAGGTTAATAAGGAGCTAATATATAAGTTATTGTGTTAATAATAAAGTGTGATGGGGAATAAAAATAAACTAAGTTTTAATGTAAAATATAAATAAAGGGATAATTGTTGAGAGTCCCAATATCATATTTTTATATTTAAACTTAGGATAAAATGTTTTTATGGGTTTTTGGGTATATTTGGGGTAAAAGGAGAATTAGTCATAGGTTTTTACTTTTCTTATGTATAATGAGTTTTACACTTAGGAAAAGGGGTTTTTGTGAGTGAAACTAAATGATGATGGGGAAAAAGGAAAATGAAGGGGAAATAATCATAATGGAGGGGATGAAGTATTTTTTACAAGGGAATGACTTTTTGAAGGAAGTTAGTGACTGAATGACCAATTTATGCTTATCTATGATTGTAAAAACTGCTTCTGCCTACCCTGATGCCGCCCTAACATTTTTTTTTCTTCATTTACCTAGGTGCATTTGAGCTTGCAAACCCTTGTTCATTTTCTTTCCAAACGACAAGCTAACTAATTCTATTCTTATTTCTTCCAAGAGCTCAGATTAAACTATTGAGCTCCTTATTTATTCTCTACCTAACTACTAATCTACCAAGATTAAACTGTTTGGCTAGATATTTATTCTCTATCTAATAACATGAAATTTAAAGCATGAAAAAGTCAAGATTAAGCTATTTGACTTATCATGGATATTTATGGCATTGTAACAAGCTGCACATAATCATTTATTTTGCAGTAAAAGTAGTAGTAATGGCATTTTGATTTGCATCACTTTCATGTTTTATTTTTATCTCTTTTTGTTTGGGGTCTATTTTTCTATTCTTTTTTATCTTTTTTCTTTTAAGTCCTTTGATTTTTATTTTAGGACTTTTACCCTCTTTACATTTTTTATTTTATTTTTCTAATATGGGAAAACAAATTTGTATAAAGAAAAGTATTTACATATTACAAGACTAATCAAAGCCAATTCAAAAATTATGAATCCTATTATTATAGGACCCTAACACTAGGAATCACTAAGGATGAGTCCATTTGAAGCAATGTATGGGAGGGGTTGTAATAATCCCATCAGTTGGAGTGATTCAGTGAAAAGGATATTGATTAGACCAAAAATGTTAACATAAATGGAACAGGAAATTTATGTGATCAAGAATAATCTAAAATAAGAACAGGAAAGGAAGAAAATTAATGCAGATCGGAACATGTTATTTAAGTGGTTTTAGGTTGGGGAACAAGTGTACTTGCACATTAAGCCAAAGAAGAGCTCCTTGCGGATTGGATTGTGTGCCAAGTTGTTACCTCATTTTTGTGGACCTTTCAAGATTCTTGAAAGGATTCAGCCAGTATCCTATCGACTTGCACTCCCTCTGACAGTGAAATTCCATGATGTTTTCCATGTGTCATTGCTTAAGAAGTATGTTAAATATGTTGATCATGTGATTGAGTGGTCTGTATTGCAGGTGGATCCAAATGGAAAATTCCAACTAGAACCTCAGTGTATATTGGAGAGAAAGGTTCTCATGCTCCAGAATCGAGCAATAAAGCAGGTTAAAGTGTAGTGGAACAAATTTGGGCCTGACGAAGCTATATGGGAGATGATGGATCAGATGCAGGCTATGTATCCTTCACTATTCACTTGTTGAGTGAATGTTCTTGATATGCATTTTGGTATATGTTTTGATGTGAAGTTTGGTATATGTACATATGTATATGGATGTAAATATTGCCATGATATGTGATTATAAAGCTCCAATAAGCAGTATGGGTGTCATGTCATTATGGTTATCATGTTGTTATGTTGTCATGTTGTTTTTCTTCTCAACAGGTTTATCATTATAAATACTGCAATGGGATAAGTTATAAAGCTCCATGGGTATTATGTTTTTCTTTCAGTAGTATTTTTGGTTATAGGTGTCATTGAAAACCAAGGATGGTGTTCCCCAAGTGGGAGGGTTCAGTAACAACCCTAGTGAAAATTCCATGTAATAAAAGTTAATAAAGGAAAAATAATAACAACGATTATGGGACACTTATTCCAAGATGAATGTTGGGAAAAACATCCTAGTGTGGGTGTTCATTTGGTTTCTTGTGGCTAAGGAAATTTGAAAATGATATGGCAAAGGTATTTGGAAAGGAAAAATGGAATTTTTGGCAATTTATTTATCAAAATAATGGAAATTAGGAGAAAAGGAAGATGAAATGTCACAAGTTTGCATTATTTAGGAAAATAATGGAAACTGAAGAAAATAGAGGCCTAATTGATAAAAAGGCTTATGAGGATGAGTTAGTATCCTTTTTTCAGTTCAGTTTTAGATCTCTCTCTCTCTCGTCTCTCTCTCTCTCTCTCACTCTTCGACAATTAGATTTTTCTTGGAGCACTTCAACATTGGATTAGAAACAGAAAAAAAAAAAGGAAAATAGGAAGAAAATATCAAGAAAGTAAGAGCGGGATCAAGCATCTACAACAAGTTTACTTATAGGTATCGATTTTCATGTGTAATTTCCTTGCTAGATTTGGAATGCATGGTTATGCATGTGTGTTTTGGTTCTCTTGTTGTCATTGGCATGGGTTTTTATAGGTGTGAAAGTGTTCTTTATCATTTCCTTTCCGTTTCCGGATAATCATGGTGTGATGGGGTTCTCATGTTTTAGTTGAGCTGGATTTATGAATGGATTTGAAACTAAATGATGTGGATCTATGAATGAAAGAACACATGGCCTAGTAATCCCTAAACTAGAATGTGGATTGCGGTAAATCCACTGGCCTAGTAACCCCTTAATGAGAATGTGGGTTTTGGTAAAGACAAATATTGTGTGCCTCAATGGGCCTAGGGATCCTTGACTAGTGAATGTCAAGATATATGGTAAATCCTAGAGGTTTTTTCCCTTGATAAAGCTTAGAAATACTTATTGGTGAATGTTGGGATATACGATAAAGCCTGGAGGGTGGTGTCTCAATTATGACATAGTAATACCTGTATTAGATTGTGGATTGCGGTAAAGCGTATTTACTATGAGACAGTAAAATTCCTCATGGTGTAGGTGGAGAAATTTTGTGGCATACATGCTTGTCTATGGCCTAGTGATCTGGTGAGGATTGCAGTAAAGATGGTTTCTTGTGTTGAGGGTGAGGTGGTTTAGCCTCAAGAATCACTAGTTGGTTCTTTTGGTTTGAGTCCCACATTCATGCCTGGAAAATAACATGAGGCTGATTGGCTGAAGAGAAATTTGGCTCAAGCAATCTATGGTTGGGTGGAACGTGGTAGTCCCATACCGAGTTGGATTTTGTATTCATTAATAAGGGGTTATTTCCTTGGTATCTTAAGTGTAAATGGACTTGATTATATGTGGCAATTATGGTTGTTGTATCCTCATTATTTATGTTGTTTATATGTTGGTTATGGATACATTTTATGACATTGAAAAGGTATGGTTCTCATCATGTTTGAATTGTGAATGAATGAGCAATGAATATATGACCTAATATATGGTAATGCCAATGACTTGGGTGGATACTCGATGTCTAGTGATCCCATTGGTTCCGTTATCCTCCAACGCGGCCTTTGTGATTCAGGTTTGTCTCTTCCTTCAAATTGTGTGTCCACTTTTGATGGAGAGTATGGTTTATCTAATAACCTTATAAACCCTAACATAGATTCCTATAAAGAAATAGATTCCTATAATGAAATTATAATTAATATGAATAGTAATGACTCTAATAGTAGCATTTTAACTAATTTAGATAGTAATATGACTAATAATATAAATATGAACCTTGGTAACATTAATAAAAAATATTTAGCCATAAAAAAAAAAGACTATGAAAAATGGCTTAATAATAAGACATATAACAAAAATAATATTATTAAAGATAGTAATAGTAATAATGTTGATATTGAGAATAATAAAAATAGTAATAATGCTAAACATGATTATAATAACAAAAATAATGATTTTGTTGAGAACATTGTTAGTAATAATTCTGAATATAAAGATAAACTTAATAATAGAAATAGCAATTCCATTAATATGAATAGTAATTCTCTTAATAACATTAATAAAAACTCTAATAATAAGGTGGTCAATCTCTCTAGCTTTTATTTTGACCCGTCTATTTATAGTCTCTTAGAGAAAGGCTTTAATTTTGCCTTAGCCCCGAGGAAAATCCCCATCCATGATATTATTTGTGATATAGAATTTGGTATTAGGAACTGCCCGATTCCTCCAAGGATATCATTAGGCAAGATTGTGCGATCCTCTTCAAGAAATCCAAGCCCCCCAAGAGCAACTTAAGCAAGCCTGAGTTTGAGGCTCTAAAATCCTTAAATAATAATAAGGACATTGTTGTTCTTAAAGCTGACAAAGGTGGTGCGGCTGTCATCCTTAATAGGGAGGATTATAGGATGAAAATGTTAGATCATTTGGAGAATAGTGGGAGTTGCAAGAAACTTGCTAAAAATCCCTTAAAAAAGATCTCAAGAGATGTCACTGAGGCTATTAAATCAAGTAACTCGGTGAGCTCTCTTAGTAAGAAGTTGATTGAAAGTAACCCTCTTTCTCCAAGAATCTATGGTCTTCCTAATATCCATAAGGATGGTGCCCCCCTTCGGCCCATTGTTAATACCATTGGCGGTCTGACTTATCTTCTCGCCAAGTATCTAGCCCATAAGCTTAAGCCTCTTATAGGTCGTTCAGACTCCTTTGTTAAAGATTCTTCTTCTTTCGTTAATGAGTTGAAGGATGTTAAAATGGATCCTGAGGATAGGCTTGTCAGTTTTGATGTCGTTTATTTTTACACCAATATCCCCATTAATGAGGCTATTGATGTCATTAATCGCATTACTGATCCAGATACGGCCCATTTAGTTAGGATCTGCTTAACCTCTGCTTTCTTCAATTTTGAAGGAGAATTCTATGAACAAACATGTGGTGTTGCCATGGGTTCTCCCCTTTACCGATTGTTGTTAATCTGTTTATGGAGGACTTTGAATCTAAGGCTCTTTCCACAGCTCTGTTCTAGCCAAAGCTTTGGAAAAGGTTTGTAGATGATACTTTTGTCGTGTGGCCGCATGGCAAAGAAAAGTTAGATCTTTTTTTCCTTCATCTTAATGATCAATCGCGCTCCATAAAATTCACCATGGAGTATGAGGTGGATGGTAGTCTTCCGTTCCTTGATGTTCTTATCTCTAGAAAAGATGATGGTACTTTCTCCCATCAAGTTTTTTGAAAGAAAACCCATATTGAGCAATATCTTCATGCTAGTTCACACCATTTCCTTGCTAAAAAATTAGGTGTCCTAAACACCTTAGCCACAAGGGCGTTGAGGATATCTGATGAGTCTCATCTTGAGGGAGAAAAGTCCCATATGTTGAGTGTCTTTTTTAAAAATGGTTATAGTATGTTGCAAGGCCTTAAAGCTTTCCTCAAAGCAGAGAAAGGTCCTTTAATTAAAAATAATAAGGACCCCAGTCATTGGTCCATCAATGTGCGTCTTCCGTTCATTCAGGGAACCATTGATAAAATTGCTAGGGTCCTTAGGAAGCATAAGGTGTCTTCGTCGTTCAAGCCCCTTAACACAATTCACAGCTCTCTCAAATCAGTTAAGGATCCGAGTGACCCTGGGGATGGGAAAGGTGTCTACATCATTCCTTGTTCTTGTGGGACTCCCTACATTGGTGAAACGGGTCAGTCTATAAATCAAAGGATTTGTGAGCATGCTGCTGACATTAAACATGGAAGATCCCACTCGTCTGCCCTAGCTGAACATGCAGAAAAGACTAACCATCATATCTACATCGAAGAGGCTAAGGTCATTGCTAGGATCGACCATTTCCATCATCGAAAGTGAAGAGAGGCCTTAGAAATTGAAAAAAGACCTGTTAATCTCAATAGAGATGATGGCTGGATCATCAACAGGTGCTGGATACCTGCCTTATATTCTTGATTTTTTTATTTTTTTTCCTACCTTGCTTATTATTCCTTTATTTTTCTATTTATCTTAAATTTTTTTGTTTTTTATTTTATTTTATTTTTATTTTTATCTCTTATATTTTTTATTTTTGTATTACTTATTATTTTTCATTATTATTATTATTGATTGATTGATTTTATTTTAATTTATTATTTATTATTATTTATTATTATATATAATGTTTTATAATTTTTAATTAATTGAAAAAATTAATCAAATATTTTAATAATAAATATAAAACTAGCCATTATTAATTAAAAAATATAATATATAATTAAAAATAGATTAATTAATTAATTAATTAATTAATTAATGAAGAAGTCAAACCAGTTGTTTTCCTAACGGTTAGTTAGCCATCTCTACATCTATTTAAGCTTAATGTCCTGATCGAATCTCTTACCAAGTCCTAATGATGAACCACATTGGTTGGTTCGAAATGCGTCGACAATGTTCCATTGCATGTGACTATCACCGAAAGATTTTTTTATAGTTTATATGGTAATTCAATTAATGATATAAGGCATCAATGCTTCTTAGCGATTCTCAGATAAGTATAATACCCCTATGATCAAGTATGTTATTATGACCTGTATAATGCATCTTGTGACATGTTTAATGAAATTCCTGTCATGGCTAGTAGTGGTCCAGTCAAGTATCTGTTCAATATTGGAATAATTGTCTCTATGTTTCATTTCATTTATTTAAATTTCATGAAGTTTTGGGCAGTGACTAGGTTCTAGCCCTGGAATTCAGCCTTAAATATCATAGTCGCTAGCATAAAACTGGCAAAAAAAGGAGCTTGATCTCATTTGGAGAGAAAGTCACCCCAATGTGAATGTTCTCGGCAATTCCTAGTTTCATAGATATGTTGATAGGCATTGTCACAGTAATTTTTCCCAAGTTCCCCTTAGAGAAAACCTCATGTGCTAGCATCAGTGTCGAGAGTGGATCATTTAGAGCATGGGGAGCGAAATTTTCAAGACATGGCTTAAGCACTCCAGGGTTCGGGAGAAACGAAGAACGATGATGAGTATCATTCCAGGGTGTTTACTTGAGAGACATAGTTTCCACGATACTTTCGCCAGATGGAAACTTCTCATTCATGGGAACCGATGAGTCCCAAGAACCAAGCCAAGGAGACTGGGAGTACGTGTCAAAATGCATGCTAGAAGTAGCATGTTGAAAATTATTACCCGAAGCCGAGATGATTTCACAATAATTGACTTCTACCAGTCTTAACGACATCACATCACCAAACGAATCAACCTGATCAGGGGAAGGGATGATCCAAGGATCAGAAGAAGTGGAGATCATATTGACCCGAGCAGTGTTCAGTGGAAGAATATAAAATAGACCCATTAGGGTAGAATCTTTGAAAATTCCTGCCCCCACACTTTCATAGGGTGTGGTGGTATACTCTACATACAAAACATTTCCTTATGAAGAAGTGGAAGTGATAAAGGACAACTAATCAACAGTGATGTTATTTCCTTCATGCGAAAAATGGATAACACGAAAGAGAGTGGATGGTATGCAAAGCATAGCGTGAGTCCATCTGCGACTGAGGATAAGATTGTAATTGAGTTTGGCATCAACGACTTTTAACTCAAAGTTGACCGTTTTTCCTTCCAACGTGATTGGAAAGTTGGGGAGGATACCAAAAGGTCGAGAGTCCCTTCTGTTGAAGGCCTCCAAAGTGTTTGGATATTGGTTAAGATTTAGAGAACCGATGGCTTTCCAACACGAGACATACATGATGCAAGTGGACGCACCTTCATCCACGACTGTGCAATGGATATTATTTCCATTAATACCAACTTGGACAATTAAAGCAAGTTGATGAGCGAGACGAGAAATGAAATTTTCCAGATCAAAATTAATGAGGCTTGAATCAGATGGATCGATTCCTCCGATAGTAGAATAACAATGCTTTCCATTGTGACGAATAGCTTTGAGTCACCTCTAGCGCGAACACAGTGAAAGGCGCTTGAGCCAAATCCTCAACAATATTATAGTGTTGAGCAGCATGGGTGTTTGGATTATATGAGGATTTTCGGAGCACACCGTTAGAAGGTGGATGTACAATAGGATCATAACTAGGCCTTTCAATATGAAGAGGGCCAGAAGCAGGCAGGGGAGAAGGAGTAGGAGAATTAGTGATTTTTTTCCCTGCCGACTGACACAATTCCGAATGGTGCAGCACCATTCATCATGAAACGGGTGGAATATTGTGGTTGTTCCACCATTTGAGTCTGTTGTGATGGAAACAATTCTTTAAGAGCGACTGGAGTCCCTTGAGTGCCCTTCAGTAAACGACTCACTTCAGCCCATTGAGGACAATCCTTGGTGAAATGCTCGTTGTCACATATCCGGCAAGGATACTTCGGTTTACGTTTAGCATAAGTGTGAGGTTTGGGGGAACCTTGCTTTGGGGCATTATATTTAGATTTACCTTTACCTTTGTTTTTTCCTTTAGAAGATTTATCAGCCGTAGAATACTGAACGATATTTACCTCTGAAGTTTTTCTAGGATTCGGAGGATTCTGAGGAACAAAAATTGACAAAGAAGGTGATTTCTACTTAGAAGCAGAAAAATACTTCCGGGAAGTCTGGGAAATAGAACCAATGGCATCGTCCACCGGTGGTGACATAGGGGCTTTTGAGGTTGGAGACTAAAATCTCAAGTGTGGAGCGTTGGGTAAAATATCATATAATGTGTCAGATTGGGAATAAACCAAACTGAGATACTGAGCATGATCTATGGCTTGCTCTTCTATGACATATGTTCCCATAGAAATATCCTTGGCGATTTGATTGACAAATGATTTGCCAAGCCATTCTGTCAAAAATTGATCAGGAACATTGAACTTGATAAAATGATGATTACATCTCCATTCATGGATATGATCGGAGATATGCATAGTAGTATCTTGCTTCAAGCATGTAAGGAGGTGGGTTCCTATTTCATAACCAACATCCAACTGAAAATGTGTAAGGAAATCCATAGCTAAGGAATTGAAATCCTAGAAATTTCTGCACGGAAGTTCAATGTACCACTTGGCAGGGGCACATGTCAACGTTATTTGAAAAAAACGGAGATGAGCGAAATCGTCAACCCAAGGATTCGAGGAGCACCAAATATGGTACATCATAACATGCACCTGGGGGTCTTCTCCAAACTTGCCTTCAAACTTGGGGCAACCACTAAGAATTTTGGTTGGAACCGTGAGCCAATACGAATTATGAATAATTGGATCATTGGTCAATCTTGACACATCAGGAAGTTCCAACATCGTGACAAATGACAATAGCGGATTGAAGGGCATGATGTTCGGTCTCTAATACATGCCCATTTGTGGATTCCAACCAAATTGGGAGAAATTTTTCTCCCAAGGGTTCTGTCACGAAGGATTTTTCCCATATGGATTCTGTCCATAAGGAATGAACCCTTGTGGATTCAGACCATATCCCGGTTGTTGACCCAAAAATATATTTTGACCTGCAACAACCCATTGAGGTCCAACTTGACCATAGTTCACAGCATATGGATTTTGCTACTGAAATTTTTGGAATGGATTGCCCTTTTTTGACCCTGCGAACTCAAAAGGTAATATTGGGAACCTAATGGTTGACCTTGTGAGCCCAAGGGTTGACCTTGGGGTTGCTAGATGGTACCCTGAGGATTTGATGATACGATACCAAGAGGTTGTTGGGGTTGGCCAGGTTTCCCCTGAGGACCAGGTTGACCTGGCTAAACAAAGACCTGTATTTGCTGAAAAGTGGGTTGTCCTTACTAGACAAAAGGCTGACCTACCTGAAAATGAGGTTGGCCCGATTGACCAGAAGGATGTCCCTGCTGAAAATAGGAAAACTGACCTTGATGAGAAAAAGGTTGACTAGTTTTTACATAATGCATTGCCTGTTGTACGTAAGGTTGTCCTTGCTGCCCATAAGGTCGATTTTGACCATAGATAGGAATCTACTGAAAATTACAACTCCCTAACTGAATTCCATATTTCCCTTGAAATCATTGCAAATTGATTGACTGGGTCTGCAACTGTTGGGAAGCATACGATATGTAATACTGCTAGTTAAGAATTTGCAAATTTTTTTGATACTGATCATATGTTAACCTTGTTGGACTAGATGATCCAACAGACATAGGAATGCTACCAAAAACTTGGGATGAACCTTGGATGTGAGCTTGAGTTCCACTCATAGATGGTCCAACGAAGTATTGGGAAACATTCGACAGGGTAGGACCTCCACCAGAAATTGATGTCGATGGAATCAACGTAGGAACACTAACAGGAGTCACTGAAACACCTAAGAAAATAGTTGGCTTTGTGGTAGTAGGCATAATTATGGTCTGAGCAGGGATGGAAACAAACATGTTGGAAAAATTCAGACCAGGGGCAGATACCCCAGTATTCTGCTAAATAGTATTGTAATACAAAGGCATGGCACTCGACATACTCGAGATCAAGTGTCCCAACGAGGTGTAACCACGTGGAATATACGATTGGGTGGAAGGCTGAGAGGTTTCCACATAGGGAAAACCCTCGGGAGGGAATTGATGTCCCTCAAATAAAGACTCATCTACGCCATTGATGGTGCTTGAAACCTCTAGGGGAGACGAAACCTCTCCTTCAGAAGCCATTGGGAAAAACTGATAGGAATTGGTTCGAGATGGACGTGACGAATGTACGAACGGTACACCACGTGTATCATATGGACTATATGGCCATTCAGGGGAGATTTCAAGGGGATCGAATAACGGATTCGAAGGGTAGGCGACATAGCCTACTGCCACATCAGGAGGAGATTGAGTATCAAGAGGTTGTATACTCATAACGAGGGAAAACACATCAGTTTGAGTCCCAGTCGAAGGTAAAGAGTCATAAGAGACAGGTGACAATGTCTCTTCGGAAGAGGATGATGCAGAAGAAACTGAACTTGACAGTTCAACCACGATGATCTTATTTCAAAAAGCAAAATAGGAAAAATATAATTAATTCAAGGCTTTAAACAATATCTTTATAAGGAGTTACTCATAATGTGACCCAAAAATGTTCTAACAGGTAAGCCATGTGATCGTGGGAAATTAATTTTTAGAAAAAAAATGAAATAAATAAAAAAGGGCTAAGATAGGCAAAATGATTACCAGGTAGCCGTGAACTGCAATATACACCTTGGTGATCAAATGAAAGATAAAATGACCAAGGACTTAACGTATGACATCCAATCTCCCTGAATTATGTGTTTGGTGTATCACGTCTACAAGGCGGTCGACTCAATTACCTATGGTAGGTTTGCAGCCTAATGATGTCTCCCAAAATATACACAACGACACATGGGAGTCCAAATCCATAGTAGTGTTGTCTGATGCATAACCATTTGATGAGAGCGTCCCAAAATATACTTTCATACATCAATATACTTCCATACGCGGGAAGGGATATCACCCTCGGGCTATAACACACACTATTAGCGACAACTCCTACACTTAACGATGTCAGAACACGTCTCTAGCCTAAACCTCTAAATGTGATTTGTTAGGTTCCAAATGATCCTTAGGTTTCTTGAATAAATTTTAAGGTTGATCTTTAATTATGTTTCTGTTTTAAAGTCCTACTGATGTCACCTGAATCCCTAAGATGCAGCTGGATGAGAGAATAAATCATTCATTTCGATGAAAACTATGTTAATTAAGGAGATGGAAACTCATGCAGTCAATGGAGAAAACAAAACAAATGCATGGAATGACATTCACTTTTCTCTTCAAGTGCACAATTTTAAAGTGAAACAAAACTTTTCAATTTATTTATTTTCACTAAAAACACTTAAAAGCGAATCAAAATGAAACTTTTCATTTTCTAAAGCAAAATGAAACAAAAATATTTTTGTATTTTTCTTGCACAATGCAAAATGTAGAATGTAAATAAAAAAACAATGCTTTGAGTACTAATGAAATCTCTCAAAATGCATATAGGAGGAAAATATTCGCAAATCAAAGAGAGACCCAAACCAATTTCCTCAAACCAAACACTCCTCATTTCTACACTTATCAATCACTCAAAGAAAACAAACTTCAGCCGAAAGAAAACAATTGTGATCTATGCTCGATACCGAAAAGAAACTCAAATGCACTCAAGGTTGAAACTTGAAAATTATAATCATGAGAATTGACCGAAAGACAAACTCAATCAAACAAAAATCTTGAAATATATGACAAGACTTGATTCAATGGGAAGTCTGGAAATAAAAAAAGCAAGAAACCGCTCGAATGACCTGAAAACACCTAGAAACCCTAGGATGACAAGGATACACGAGATTTGAAAAGAGAAAACCAAAGGTGTGAAACTTGATAAAACATGTCGTTGAACAAAGAAGAACAAGAGCTATTCAAACAACAAAGAAAACTTAGAAGGATAAGACCCAGTGGCTAACTAATTGAAGGAAACCCGAAAAATTTATAAACAGAAATCGACGCAGATGTTAAGCTGCAACCCGCGCTAAAAGAGGAAAAGCACGACAGTCAGAGCAATACTAGCACCGATGTAGGAGAATACTTGAAAATAAAAGAGTTTGCTAAATAGACACTAGGCTTATCACTTCAACTGAGAGATAAATGTCTATAAGTAATTACAAAAGCTACAGAGATAAGGAGATGGACACACGACGAAAATTGATGACAAAAAAAAACATCAAAAATAAAAAATAGGAGACGTAAAGGAATCACTCCCTTGCGGAGTCGCCAACTCATATGGAATCCCAACAGTTAAAGCATCTAGATTATAGGAAATTATTCTTATGCATCTGCTCCTTCCACATATGGAGCGACCTCGAAATATCTCACCACCCTTCTGGCGATAGGTGACATCCCTGCTGTTAGGTCCCTATATTACTAGTATAGTCCCTTATTGTTGTTAGTGTAACCCCCTTATTGTTATTATTGTACCCTTGCAACCCCCATTTTATTATCATTGTGCCCTTAAATTATTAATGTTAGGTCGGCTAGGATTACATTGTGGCCCACTAGGATTATATTGTGGCCCCATGGACTCCTATATATAGAAGGAGGTTTTGTTCATTTGTATGATCCAAGAATTGTTCATTTATGTAATGTATTGGAGGTTTCCCCCTCGAAGTGGCTTATTTCTAAGGCGTTGATATCTCTTTTCTTCTATTTTTGGAGCTGGTTACACAACATTTGGTATCAAAGCTTTGGATTCTAGGGTTTCACTGCTCCAAACAGGTCATCGTGGCATTTTCGTTATAAATTGTTTTCTATGAATTTTCAAAAGCTGAAATTTTTAGGGTGCGAAGCTGAAATCCTGAGGAAGATTTTCTAAAAATTTCAGAGCTTGGTTCGCAATATTTTCGGAGATATTATCTGTGGAAGTTAAGTCTTTTTTCAGGCTCCTAAACAGGTCATCGTGGAATTTGCGCTATAACTGTTTTTCTACGAAGGTTCAGAATCTGAATTTCGTATGGTACGAAGCTGAAATCCTGAGGAAAGTCGTCAAAAAATTTCAGATCTTGGTTCGCAATATTTTTGGAAATATGATCTGTGGAAGGTAGTGCTTTTTCAGGCTCCTGAATTTCATCTCAAAGAGGTGATCGTGGGAAAAGTTCAATAACTCTCTCAATGGGCATCGGATTGGAGTGCCGTAAAAATTGGTCGCAATTACACAGACTTTAGTTTCTAGGATATAAATTTTATAGACAAAGGACAAAACAGTGACATGTGGCAAGTCGTACAAGTTCGCTCTACTGAACTAGTCCATAATTAGGTCATTGTGGGAGATTGGACACAACTTTGTCTTGGAGAATACAAATCAGGTCAGACCTGTGGAATTCAAAATATAATTCATAGGGCTACTTCATTGCTGAATTTTAGATATAGAAGAGCCGCAATCACAGAGATAATACAATTTCAATATCGAGCTCCTCAAAAGCAAGTAAAAGGTGTGTATTTTTTTTCCGAATTGCATAAGTCTTGTTTGAAGAATCAAGTTGAATTGATTGCAAGGGCATATTGTAGAATAGATATCAGTATTGGATTATAAAATGGCCCCAAAAAAGAATTCAATACCCATTAAGCCTTTGGAAATCTCTACTATGAATCATGAAGACGAAGAATTGCAACATGATCTGTCAAAATTACAAGAGCAAGTGCAACAAATTTCACTCTCGCAAAGAGCAACAAAAAATGAAATGGAAGTTTTGAAGAAAGGCATGGAAGCTAAGATGGATGGCATGGAGACTGGAATGGAATCTAAGATTGATGACATGGAAGCTAAGATCGATGAGAAAATGGAAAACATGAAGAATTTTCTAAAAGCAGACATGGAAGGTTTGACAAAGTTGATACAAGAAAGGTTTCCTAATGGTGAAAAGATAGTAGAAGAACCTCATGATGAGAACAAAATAAATGTTAATTGTGATTTCATAAACTCTAATGTTGGCGGGAAGAACCACCATATTCTAAAGATGGATATGAGGAAGTTTGATGGAAAGGATCCTGTAACATGGATACTACAGATGGAGCAATATTTTGATCTCCATAACATGCAAAACACACAAAAGGTACGCATTGCAACTTTACATTTAGAACAAAATACATTTGTATGGTATCGATGGCTTTGCTCCGTAAAAAAATTGTCACTTGGTCAATTTTTACGGAGGAAATGATAGCACATTATGAGGATACAAAGAGCAACACCTTCTTTAGCCAATTGATAAATCTCAAACAAAAGGGTTTAGTGGGGAAACACATTGAGGACTTCCAAAAATTGAATATAAGGGTAACTGATATTCCAGAGGAACACAGGATTGATCTCTTCATAGGCACTTTAAAGGATAACATCCAACATGAAGTTCGTGTTTTGGAGCCTGATTCATTGGAGAAGGCATTCAGGTTGGCAAGAAAAGTTGAATGTAAAATTATGGCGACAAGGAAGCCTATCACTCAATTCTATAAAGAAGGAAGTGTTGCTACGCCTAGATTTCCACAACCTACAAGGTTGACACCACAACAATTGGAAGAAAAAAGAGCAAAAGGGCTTTGCTACAGTTGTGATAGAAAATACACTAAAGGTCATAAGTGTCCTGAGAAGAAATTATTTTACATAGATTGTGAAGAGGAAGAAGAAAATGAACAAGAAGAGGATATACACCAGGAACCAGCCCCAGAAGAGGAAGAAATGAATCCGACCATATCGTGTAATGCACTGGCAGGAATTACCACTCAAACTCTCAAGATAAAAGGACAAATCAAGAAGAAAAAGGTAATAGTGTTGATTGATTCAGGTAGCACCCATAATTTTATTCATTGTAAGGTAGCCGAGGAATTAAATTGTTTCCTATACCCAGCACCAGAATGTCAAGTGATGGTTGCAAATGGAGGAACTATAAATTTCTCTGGAAAATGCCATAATATCAAGCTAACCATGGGGGAATATGTATTGACTAGTCCAATGCTTTCCATTCCTATGGGAGGGGCTGATGTTGTACTAGGAGTACAATGGTTACAATCTTTGGGGACGGTAGCTTTTAATTTTCAAGAACTTTTCTTGAAATTTTTTTCAGAAGGAAAGGAAGTCGAATTATGTGGTATTGAAGGGAAGCCAGGAAGGATAATAAGCTCTAATGTCATGACAAATCTTCTAAAGAAAGAACAACGAGGCGTAATTGCACAATTATGCTCACTAGAAGTTCCGACATTAAAATCATCTATTTCTGCAGATCTCCAACAAGTCTTGGACAATCATTCCAAGGTGTTTGAAACTCCGAAAGGACTCCCACCTATTCGTGATCATGATCATGCTATTCATTTGATTCCAGGAAGTGTTCCTCCAAACATCGGGCCTTATAGATATCCTTACTTCCAAAAGAGCGAAATTGAACGTATGATTGCAGAAATGTTAGAGGCGGGTATAATTCAACCTAGTAAAAGTTCTTTCTCTGCTCCTGTAGTATTGGTACACAAGAAGGATGGATCATGGCGAATGTGTCCGGATTATAGGGAGCTCAATAATCTCACCATTAAAGACAAATTTCCCATTCCTGTGATTGATGAATTATTGGATGAATTACATGGAGCAATTTATTTTACCAAGTTGGATCTTCGTTCGGGATATCATCAAATTAGAATGAAGACTGAAGATATTCCAAAAACAGCATTTCGAACTCATGAGGGTCATTATGAATTTTTGGTCATGCCTTTTGGCCTTTCCAATGCACCTTCTACATTTCAAGGGTTGATGAATTCCATTTTCAAACCCTTCCTTAGAAAATTTGTGCTAGTATTTTTTGATGATATACTAATCTACAACAGGTCGTGGAAGGATCATGTTGAACATGTTGACAGGGTGCTCAAACTATTGCGGGAGAAACAATTATATGCAAAAAAATCCAAATGTTTCTTTGGAGTACAAGAGGTGGAATATCTGGGTCATATTGTATCTCACGAGGGTGTTAAAGTAGACACTAACAAAATTAAAGCCATTAAGGAATGGAAAGTCCCCACAACCATAAAGCAGTTGCGAGGATTTCTCGGGTTAACAGGGTATTATCGCAGGTTTGTTAAGAATTATGGGAGAATAACAGCACCTCTAACAACATTATTGAAGAAAGATGCATTTTCATGGACTACTGAAGCATCTAAGGCCTTTGAATGGCTTAAAGAGGCAATGTGCCTAGCACCGGTCTTAGCTACGCCAGACTTCACAAAAACCTTTATTGTGGAATGTGATGCCTCAGGAAATGGAATTGGTGCGGTTTAAATGCAAGAAGGAAGACTCATTGCTTTTGAAAGTTTTCCAATCAAAGGAAAGTATTTACAGAAACCTATTTATGAGAAAGAAATGTTAGCAATACTGCATGCACTAAAGAAATGGCGAACTTACCTAATGGGAAGACACTTCAAGGTAAAAACTGATCATGATAGCCTTAAACACTTTTTGGAACAAATATTATCGCCAGAAGAGCAGCAAAAATGGGTCACAAAGATGTTGGGTTATGACTTTGAAATAATCTACAAAAAAGGAAAGCTTAATGTGGTTGCAGATGCACTCTCAAGAAAGAATGAAGAGTTGGAAGCATTTCTTTGTGCCATTTCTATTATCCAACCAGATTGGATACCGAAGCAAGGGATGAATGGAAGAAGGACAAAGATGTATGGACACTCATTCAAAAGTTGCAACAAAATCCTAGTACATCTGATACATTTAGTTGGAAAAATGATTCCTTATGGTACAAAGATCGCTTATATCTTGGTAAGAATTCCCAACTAAAACAAAATATTCTTCTAGAATTGCACAATTCTCATTTAGGAGGACATAGGATTTTTAAAAACTTACCACAGGGTGAAGAAAGAATTTTTTTGGGATGGCCTTAAATCTGATATTCAAAAGTTTGTGGCGGAATGTTTGGTTTTCCAACAGAATAAAGTGGAAACAATTAAGACCCCGGGACTTCTACAACCTTTATCCATTCCAAGTCAACGTTGGGAGGAGATTTCAAAGGATTTTATCACAGGTTTACCTAAGTCCGAAGGAAAGAGTGTCATAATGGTGGTAGTTGATAGACGTACCAAGTATGCACACTTTTGTGCATTATCTCATCCATTTAAAGCAAGTACAGTTGCTACTACATTTATGGACAGAATTCAAAAGCTACATGGAAGCCCAAGGGTTATTGTGAGCGACAGAGATCCCATTTTTACTGGAAATTTTTGGACGGAGTTATTTTCTTGTTTGGGTACTCAATTAGCTCATAGCTCATCTTATCATCCTCAATCTGATGGTCGAACTGAGATAGTAAATAAATGTTTGGAAGGATATCTTCGTTGTTTTGTATCTGATAAACAAACACAATGGGTCAAGTGGTTACCTCTTGCTGAATGGTGGTATAACACTTCCTTCCATACTGCAGCAAAAATGACCCCATTTATGGCACTTTATGGATATCATCCACCATCCATCACATCATCTTTAAGGGAAAATTCGAAGGTTCAAGAAGTGGAAGATCACATTGAGCATCAGCAAGAAGTTCTCCAACTCTTAAAGGATAACCTGAATTTGGCACAAAATCGAATGAAACAACAGGCAGATCAACATCGCAGCGAGAGAAGTTTTGATGTAGGAGATTGGGTATTTTACGGCTACAACCATACAAACAAATGTCCCTCAAGCAAGCTAAGAAGGATAATAAATTATCGCCAAAGTACTATGGTCCTTACAAGGTGTTGCAAAAGATTGGTACTATGGCATACAAATTGGAGCTTCCTGATTCTTTGCGAGTACATCCAATTTTCCATGTTTCATGCTTAAAGAAGGTTATCGGTGAAAATATTTGAGTTCAAACAATATTACCAAAACTTGATGAGGAAGGAAAAATCATATTGGAACCTGAAGCGGTCATGGAAACAAGAACTCGACAACTACGGAATCGATCAATTTCGGAGTATCTCATCAAGTGGAAGAACTTACCCACTGAAGATTCTACATGGGAGGATGAGAATTTTATACAGAAGCACCCAGAGCTACTCAAGTGTTGAGGACAACACTTTTTTGAAGGAGAGGGGCATGTTAGGTCCCTATATTACTAGTATAGTCCCTTATTGTTGTTAGTGTAACCTCCTTATTGTTATTATTGTACCCTTGCAACCCCCATTTTATTATTATTGTGCCCTTAAATTATTAATGTTAGGTCGGCTAGGATTACATTGTGGCCCACTAGGATTATATTGTGGCCCCATGGACTCCTATATATAGAAGGAGGTTTTGTTCATTTGTATGATCCAAGAATTGTTCATTTATGTAATGTATTGGAGGTTGCCCCCTCGAAGTGGCTTATTTCTAAGGCGTTGATATCTCTTTTCTTCTATTTTTGGAGCTGGTTACACAACACCTGCTAGCCTCTGTGGTCTGACATCTACGACACATAAAGTTTCAATATCAGCACATATATATATAAAAAACATAAACATGCAAAAGATAACAAAAAAAATGGTTTACCTCTTTCATCCTAGTTTTCACCCTCTGGAAATGGTAAATTGGGGTCACCTCGAAAATCCGTCCTAGAGTATGGCCAATCCTCCACCACAATCAATTGACGCCTCAGCCACGTAAATAGGGAGGGCTTGAACAACATCTGCTGCTCGCCTCCTCCGCGAGGCATCAGCTTTTCCCACCTCGTCAGTCGTGGCTCCCGTGTTGCCCGCGATGCTACTTCTACCCCCTGGTATTGGAAAAGCGGTACCCGTTCTAGGAATATTGCTGTCAAAATGGATCTATACCCGAACTGCTTCAAATTTTCATTTTTGCACTTTGTGAGATACTTTTTCATGTTTTCCACCATGGCCTCTAACCAATTAAAAATGATGGGTGTCATACAATCCACCACAGTCTGTAGCTAAGCCTTAGTGGCCTCATGCGGTGCTTACACCCCAGCCACACGTGTAATGGTATATAGCACCACTTTGAGTGGTAGATTGCCCACAATGCTTATTGCTATCATCCCACTTGAATATCTCGTTGCCTCAAAGCATGCTCTCCCAATGAGCATGTCCATGCTTTGGTCCATGATTCGAGCCCCAGTCAAACATGCTCATGCCCCTCTACATGAGAGGCCGGTAATGAAGTAAATGTCAACCACTTCAATCTCAACCTCCTGATCACCTAGGATGATCCTCTCCTGATCTGTATCCTAGATGTTGATCAAATACTGCGATAGATCTGGTTGTGCTCTTATGCCTGAATTCATGAATAACTTGAGGAGCCCACAGTTCCTCAATGCAATGATACAATGTCTGTCCTCCATGGTTGCTCTATAAACATCATAATGATCTCTCTCTTTCCACTCTATCACCATGATTTCCTTCTTTTCCCTCCTGCAACAATGTTCACATGGTTCATTATCAGTATTTATGCTTAAAAAATGACTTTAAATGGTTTTTTTGAGAGGAATCTATCGTGTTTTTATCCTCTGCGGGTGGTGTGACTGTTTTAAAAACAACAACATCGATCGACACCCTTCCCATTTTAAAAATTGCAGTCTGGTGTGATCCCGACATGGGACCCCCGCATTGATCCGCCATGGCAACTAGTTTGAAATCATCCTCCCAAAAATTAATCATGCCATGAAAAACAATAAAACAAGTATTGAAATGTAGGGACTAAGTGCGCCTCTTACTTGGCGTTGACAGTTTGTGGATTGGCCTCTTGGATCTCTTGCGATATTCTCCTTAAGAACTGAGGTAAAAGAGGGTAAAAAACTTCTTCTCAAGAATGTGAAGGTAAAAAGTGAAATGTTTTTTACTTTCCATTTTTTATAAGTTTTTAAAGTCAATTTAGGGTTTTTTATCATATTCTAATAATATTTTAATATTTTTACCTAGAAAAAATATTATGGGTTTGTTCTTGTGCAGTGACAGGGTTAGTTTCTTCACGACTGACATATTTACGAGTTCCAGTTTACTACATTTTCAGACTCAATAAAAATTAAATGAAAAAGTAACCCACTCGAGTCATCTTTCAGCTCTTTTTGACTCTCTAAATGTGACTATATTGCCATCTTATTGTCATTTTGAACTCGTTAAAGTGCATGAAACATCATTTACCCAGTGTTTACCTTTTTCAGGCTGGGATAAATTATTTACGAAAAAGGAATACCTTAGTCAATCACGACTAAGAGTTTCTCTCAGAATATGTTTTCTACCTTTTTGGGTATGAGGGACTATTTACGAAAAGGGCCATATGGAGTTTTCTTTTCACCTCTTTTCAATCTCTCTAAACATGAAAAGATGTCAATTTCCACCTTTTTCTAGCTCATTAAAATTTAACAACATTGGATCCGTCATCATGACGCCACCAAGTTCCTCCTTCCTAGAGCTCTTAAAATGTACTAGGATGGATTTTTTCGAAGGAAAAACTTATATGACAAGAATATGTTATCCCCTTCAAGCTTTTATTAAAAAATAATTGAGGTACTCACCAGAAATAGTGCAGGAAAATGGAAACTATTAATCGGTTATGTCGACAGTATATTGCTCTTGAACATGACACATCCTTTGTTTCATGTCGAGTTGGGGACATCCTACATTCGTCGCTTTTCCTCCATGGGTTTGGGAAATCTATTTTGTCTATCATGTCATTACTACTCTTGTCAACATGACCTCTAATTCTAATTGAGTCAAATACTGCCAAACTCTAGAGTCGTGTCGATGATATGTTCAAGAGAATTTCCTTCTGCGTCTTATTCATTGCCTGGTTCTTTGATCATTTTCATCATTATCTTATTTCCTTTATCTCATGTCGATAATGTGGGATACATTATGGCCCTGCTTAGATGGATCACTTCTTGTCGACTTCATATCATTATCCGAGAAGTTGATCTAGAGATCCCTTTTTAGTACCTTAGAGCCTGTATGCCATAGTGGCAGGTTGTTCGCATTCGATGACATGCTCACATCATTGGCCTTAGATCGAATGATTTCACGAGTGTTTGTCATAAGCTCCTTATTCGCATCTTGTGGATTGTACTGTTGGTACCTTGAGGTCCATTTTCATTATTGGTGGTTCTCTTGTGCCTATTAATAGTTTACATCATTGACTGGTAATCATGCGAGTTTCTTACATGTTCGACTTCAACTCATTCATTCACATGCCTAAATTTGTACTTGATCGGGTCGTGACAGAGTGCAAGACCCTGGGTTTTGTCTGATAAAGCCTAGGATGCGAGGTGATATGTATTTTTTATAATTGTACACATGAATCTTTAATTTGGATCATTGCGACCATACCTTGAGTCTATATTTGTAATCCTCTTTATTTGGATGGATGTGACCATACCTCAAATCCTTTTTCATGATCTCTTTTATGGGGGGTTTTGTCCATACCCCATGTCATGTGATTATCTTAGAGATTTTAGTTATGTATATATGTGTTTGTTTGCATAGGTTTTCCGATGACGACGTCTTGGTCTTGGCACATACTTGTAAAGCATTTCACCCCTCACTCTCGTTCGACCTTCATGCTTTAGGGGGAATCGGTTACACAACAATTTTTCACTCTTCCTGTACTCACCATTCTTGATCCTGGAGACCCATAATAGTGACCGCTTTGTCTATTTTCCATCATGAAAATGCACCATTGTATCCCATGCAGCATCTTGAGTAAACTCTCTGTTTACCATTCCTGAAGCAACTCCTTAAAAACATGGTTATCTGGAGAGGTGTGCCCTCTGCATGTCTTTCTCACACCGATGGATCTTTTTTGGTCTAGGGAAGCGCTTATAGACCCTGGAATGAGAATCATACCCACACCGATCCTCTTTTGGAAAGTTTTTTAAAAATGGAAGTGAAGCTTCAAGATCTAAAAGCTTCGTGGCAGAGAGATGGTTGTTTTTTCCTGAGGATAGAGCCAAGATTATCCATTTGGGATTCTTGTTCCTACAAAAGTGGAACCACCCAAATGGATAACCCATTTCCCCACCTTAAGTGGATCCATGTTACCTCTTCCCTTGCTATAAAATGGACATCCTCCCATACCTCTGCTAGTTATAAAAGAGATAAGAGAACAATAGATAGATAGTTGTTTCTATAGGCGTTGAGCGAGAGTTGAGACCTTCATCCCCTTCATATCAAGTTGAAACGAGCACTTTGGAGATGTGCCTAGATCCGGACCTGTTGAAGGAGAGTTGCGACATCAAGGCACAGGTTGTAACTCCCCCTCTCTATATTAATACAATACAATCAATTTTTTCTTTCCATTTTCGTCTTTAATGTATGATTTTATTTCTAATTCTCCTTGATCAACTAGATGGATTGTTTATGCGAGATATATGTTACGATTTCATGTTTGTTGTTGTTTGATCCCTTGTGTAGGTAAATAAGCATTGGAGACAACAAGGATATGACTACGGAATGCAAAGGATCAAAGGATTCAATCGAGCAACAACATCATATCAAGGTAGGTGATCTATTCACGATATGTGTCCATTTGCAATCTAGGAAAGTAGGCTTTATATTGTTCCCTGTTGTTACTAGACCCATCCTAGGGCTAGAGGGATCGTCTCTATCTGAAAAGAGGATTTTTCTATAGAAAAATGGGCATAAGAGCTTCCAAATTCACAGGGTTGGCCCTGTTCAATAAAAAATAAATTAAGATTCAAATAATGTTGGAGAAAACCTCCCTCGATCCAACAAAGAAATAACAAAGCTAATGTTGAATTGGCCGCTACTCCGTCAAATTGTGGGAGGTTTGCTCCAAGATTAGACTAATCCAATAAATTATTCTCAAAACCAAGAGGGGATCATTTAGGCATTCATGCACTCAATTATTTTTAATTATCATTTATTCATAAAAATGTTTGTTAATTTATTTTATTATTTTGTTGATTCTTTAAGTGTTGTTTGAATCAATAGAACAACTGTTGTAGGATATTACAGTAGGAATATTTGGCATTGATTATTAAAAAAAAACACTCTTATCTATTCCCATAAACCATGTACCTTAAAAATGGCAGAACAAGCACAATAAATCTCCATATCTTCTTTGTTTTCCTCTTCCTAACAAATACGACATTCGACCATTGTATAATCTCCCCAATCACTAATGGATTGTGGAGATGATACAATGACTGAATGTTGTATTTGTCACGAAGAGGAAAACAAAGGAAATATGGATATTCCTTGTAACTCTTCTTCCATTTTTAAGGTACATGGTTTAGGGGAGGGGTCATCAGAGCTTTCACTTTCACATGGTTGTCCCTATTCAGAAGAGAATAAATTAAGATTCGAATAATCTTGGAGAAAATCTCCCTCTATCCAATGGAGCAACAAAAAATTCAATGTTGGATTCACTACTACTCCATCAAATAGAGGGAGGTTCCCTCCAAGATTAGTCGACTCTAATAAATTATTTTCAAAACCAAGAGGATCCCTTTGAGTTATTCATGCAGTCATGTCTTTTTAATTCTTATTTAATCATAAAAATGGTTGTTAATTTAATTTATTATTTTTTTGATTCTTTAAGTGTTGGTTGAATCTTCTGCAACAACCTTTAGAGGATTCATATTTGTGTGAGGGATAATAAGGAGTTGGACTAAGAATATAGGATACCTTCAATAGGGACTCGAGGTAAAAGAATTTGGTTGATATAATGTGTCTCTTGTTATGGATATAGATCTATATGATTTTCCCCCTCATTATCTTGTGTATTCAATATTTTATGGAAAAAAATGGTAGATCTAATCTTCCTTAAGTAGATTAGGTTAGATCTAATATTATTCAATATTCCTATTAATTGAAAGGATTTTATATTAGTGTTCTTGTTCTCTTTTGCGTAGGAAGAATGTGCTAGGAAATGTAGCTAGATCTTTGGGGATATATCAACCAACATTATGCAAGAACAACTATAAAATAAAGGGTATGGGCCATATTATCCATTCCCTTAGCGTGTATTAGGATTGATCACATTGTATATAGTATAAAATTTGATTGTAGTATATCCTGCATTTTGTCTTGGATAATGTAATATCTAAGGGAGTGCTCACTTTTATACATGATTGTTTCTCCTTAACGTAAGTGGAAACTCAACTTGGGAAGGATCTAGTGTTTCTTCATGAGATTTTGAAAATCATATGATTGTATATTCAATCCACTAGTCACATATTATCAATCCACTAGTCACACCTTATTTCCAATATTTAACCCACTAGTAACACCTTATTTCCAATATTCTATCCATTAGTCGCACCTTATCCAAACAACCAAATTACTACATAAAGGTTAAATACATTTGAACATCTTTTTCTCTTAAAATTGATCCTCTTGAATTATCCAATTTACCAGTTAACATTTCTCCTTGTCCATGTGGGATTTAAACAAGCTATAGCTAAAGAGCTATAGAAATTCCTTTGGGAAGGAGGAAAAACAAACCACAAGAATTATAATTTGGTGAATTGGTGCATAGTGAGAGACCCCAAATCTCATGGTGGGATAGTAATAAAAGCCCCTTTTTATGTAAACAAAGCCTTAGGAGCTAAACTCTTATGGATATTAGTCATCAGGAAAGTTAACAGGTGAAAAAATGAAATCCATATAAAATGTCTCTCTAGAGACCAACGTCATTATTTGGATTATACTCTTTAGCCCTGTAATGGTTCACAAATTTGGAAGTTTCTCTACACATCCTCTCCTCCCATTCAAGGGAAGCTCTAATGGACCATGGGTAATGGGAAATAAAGTAATATTTCGAATGATAGAATAATGGGAAGCCCCCCCATCTATTTTTTCCTTCCCCTCCTTCCTTTGAAAGTGTGGCTTCATGACCAGGGAAAATCCTCCTTTTATGACATATATTATTGATCCCTCCCATCTAGAGTATGTAAAGTTTGGAATTTGGAAGAATTTACTAGAAAAGTTCATAATATTCTTTCCTCTTTCTTCTCTACTCTCCATGGATGTGCTCCAGAGTCAATATTTGAGGAATATTCAAGGAGTTGGGTCACACAAAATTATGCAAAAAAAAGTGTTATGAAACACTTCTCTTCAAATCTTTGATGCCCCCTAAATCAAGTGTATGGAAATAAATATGACACACTAATGATATCCAAAAAATGAATATATCTTGTTGTAAATTAGCTCATGGTAATATTCTTATTGTAGAAAATTTAAGTAAAGGAGGTATGAATGACCCCTCAAAGTGTGCCCTCTATCTTATTTGAGGGGAATCCTCACAAGCTTGGTAGTTTGTTTTGGAGGGACTTTACCATAAAGTAACATGTCCTTCCTCTCCTCCTCTTCTTGATAGATGGATCAATGCTTACAAAGGATAATTTCACAGTAAAATTCTTGTCCAAAGAGTTTGGGTTACCCTTCATAAATATGTGTGCTAGAAAATTTGGCTCACCAAACATTGATCTATATTCCAGGATGTAAAACCTAATGTAGGGAAAATAGTCGCAATGGTCTTTTCTCTCTTTTCACAGAAACTAAATACCTAAACAATTAAATTTAATACCCCTCACGTTATGGAAAACATATAATAGGAATAAATGAAAACATAGAATAGGATTTGTTCCAATCTCTTCATTTTCAAATATCAAAGGAAATACACTCTATAATAAGATCAGCTTTATAGCTTCATATTTCCCCTCTTAAGTTTTAACAATGGAAAGAAAAGTAGAACACGTTCTATTTTTTTATGAAACCTTTAAGAGAAACTTAGGCATGTAAAGTGTAGGAGTGGTGCTCTGTGACCCAAGAGGAAATATTGTCCTTTCCTTTTCTTGGATTTTGTGATATCAAATAACAAAGTAATATGTGTTCAAGTTACTAATTCTCAATTTCCTTGAAAAACATTTTTTTTGTATTTGTGGCTATATTGAATTGGTTTTGACCAATTATCAAGTGCATATATACATGTTTAAAAATTAGACATATAATATAGAAAATCATGTTTAATATAAATCCATGTACATGACATTTGGTGTTGCTTATTTCTCAAGTTGTACCTTGTTATTGGTATAAAAAATAAAGAAATTATATTATAGCTTATAAGTAATCAAAACAGGTTAATGGGACTACAAATTTTATCAAGTGATAATATTATTTGGGAGTTATAGGGGCATCATCTTCATTACCAACTTACAAAATGCAACGCATGTTTCCTCTATTTGTGGGTGCAATATGTCTTTTGTATGAAACATGTGCACATTGTGAATGAACTCTATCTTAGAAATTTTCTCTGGGCTCTATATTTCATTTAGCGGCTTTGTAGAATAATTTCATATTCAAACAATATCATTAATGGTTGATAAAAACATATGTATTATAATATTTTCAAGTTATTGTTGGAAAAGAAAAAATTCCACTCTTTGTCTTAGTTTTACCCTAGTATGTATTCTGTAGTTATTAAGAAAGCCCCTCCCCCCACAGGAAAAAAATTAAAGAGAATTAATGTAATAAATATATAGCATACCATACCTAAAATAATAGTGATGATAATATTATTACATTTGGATGAGTGAGAGAGAATTCTTTTTATTTTAGCATAGTTAAAAAAAAGGGAGTTGCACCTAGATTCGCTAATTCTATGTAAATATATTATATGTTTGATATAGTTAACTTATTGTGTTTTCTTAGGGTTTCTAAACTTACACATGATTTATTAGTGGATATGCTAGTCCTTAAGTCAACATTTGAAGAAAATGCATTCTAAAATAAATTCAACATTCATACACGTACAACTCTATAAAATAACAAAGTGCATAACAAATATTATGTGATTAATTTAAGTTATCAAAATCAATACAACTCTATAAAATAACAAAGTGCATAACTGTTAGGTCCCCATATTATTAGTTTAGTCCCTTATTGTTATTAGTGTAGCCCCCTTATTGTTATTGTTGTACCCCTGTAACCCCAATATTGTTATTATTGTGCCCTTACATTGTTATTGTTAGGTCAGCTAGGATTATATTGTGGGCCCATGGACTCCTATATATAGAAGGAGGTTTTGGTCATTTGTATCATCCAAGAATTGTTCATTTATGTAATTTATTGGAGGTTTCCTCCTCGAAGTGGCTGATTTCTAAGGCGTTGATCTCTCTTTTCTTCTATTTTTGGAGTTGGTTTCATAACATTTGGTATCAGAGCTTTGGATTCTAGGGTTTCGCTGCTCCAAACAGGTCATTGTGGAATTTTGGCTATAAATTTTTCTCTACGAAGGTTCAGAAGCTGAAATTTTTAGAGTGTGAAGTGGAAACCGTGAGGAACATTGTCGCAAAATTTCAGAGCTTGGTTCGCAACATTTTCGGAGATATGATCTGTGAAAGTTAAGGATTTTTGCAGGCTCCTGAATTTAACCTAAACAAGTCATCGCGGAATGTTCGCTATAAATATTTTTCTACGAGGTTTCAGAAGATGAACTTTTCACAGAGTGAAGCTGAAATCCTGAAGAACCTCCTGTAAAAATTTTAGATCTTGGTTCGCAATATTTTTGGAGATATGATCTATGGAAGTTAGGATTTGTTAAAGCTTTCAAATTTCATATCAAAGAGGTGACCGTGGGAAAAATTTCATAACTCTCCCTTTGAGTGTTGGATTGAGATTCTGTAAAAAATGGCTGCAAGTACACGGACTTTAGTTTTCATTATATCAATTTTAGAGCCGAAGGAAGAAACAATGACACGTGGCAAGTCATACAAGTTTTCTCTACTGAACCAGTCCATAATTAGGTCATCGTGGGAGATTTGGCATAACTTTGTCTTGAAGAATCCAAATCAGGTCAGACTTATGGCATTCGAAAGATTATTCAAAGGGCTACTTCAGGGATGATTTTTAGATATTTAAGATCTGAAATCACATAGATAATTCAGTTTCAATATCGAGCTCCTCAAAAGCAAGAAAAAGGTGTGTATTTTTTCGAATTACATAAGTCTCGTTTGAAAAAAAAAATAGTTTGAATTTATTCCAAGGGCATATTGAAGAATAGATATCAGTATTTGGTTCTAAAATGCCCCCTAAAAATAATTCAACACCCAATAAGCCTTCAGAAGGCTCTACTATGACTCATGAAGACGAAGAAACACAACATGAGATATCAAAATTACAAGAGCAAGTGCACCAAATTTCGCTATCGCAAAGAGCAACAAAAAATGAAATAGAAGTTTTGAAGAAAGGTGTCAAAACTAAGATGGATGGTTTGAAGAAAGGCATGGAAGCTAAGATGAATGGTTTGGAAGCTAAGATGGAAGACATGGAAGTGGGCATGGAAGCTAAAATGGATGACATGGAAGCTAATATCGATGAAAAATGGAAAACATGAAGAATGATATAAAAATAGACATCGAAGGTTTGGAAAAGTTGATACAAGAAATATTTCCTAATGACAAAAAGATAGTAGAGGAAACTCATGATGAGAACAAAATAAATGTTAACCGTGATTTCATAAACTCTAATGTTGGATGGAAGAACCACCATATTCCAAATATGGATATGAGGAAGTTTGATGGCAAGGATCTCGTAACATGGATACTACAAATGGAGCAATATTTTTATCTCAATAATGTTCAAAACACACAAAAGGTATGCATTGAAACTTTACATTTAGAACAAAATACATTTGTATGGTATCAATGGCTTTGCTCCTGTAAAAAAATTGTCACTTGGTCAATTTTTACCGAGGAAATGATAGCACATTATGAGGATACAAAAAGCAACACCTTCTTTAGCCAATTGATAAATCTCAAGCAAAAGGGTTTAGTGGTGGAGCACATTGAGGACTTCCAAAAATTTAATATAAGGGTAACTGATATTCTAGAGGAACACAAGATTGATGTCTTCATAGGGACTTTAAAAGATTACATCCAACATGAAGTTCGAGTTTGGGAACCTGATTCATTGGAAAAGGCATTCAGGTTGGCAAGAAAATTGAATGTAAAATTATGGCAACAAGGAAGCCTACCACTCACATATATAAAGATGGAAGTGTTGCTACTCCTAGACTTCCACAACCTACAAGGTTGACACCACAAAAATTGGAAGAAAAAAGAGCAAAAGGGCTTTCCTATATTTGTGATAGCAAATACATTAAAGGTCATAAGTGTGCTGAGAAGAAATTATTTTACATAGATTGTGAAGAGGAAGAATAAAATGAACAAGAATCTTCAAAAGAAGAGGATATACACCAGGAACCAACCCTAGAAGAGGAATAAATGAGTCTGACCATATCGTGTAATGCATTGGCAGGAATTACAACTCCTCGAACTCTCAAGATAGAAGGACATATCAAGAAGAAAAAGGTAATAGTGTTGATTGATTCAGGTAGTACCCATAATTTTATTCATTGTAAGGTAGCCAAGGAATTGAATTGTTTCCTATACCCAGCCTCAGAATGTCAAGTGATGGTTGCAAATGGAGGAACTATAAATTTCTCTGGAAAATTCTATAATATCAAGCTAACCATGGGGGAATATTTATTTAATATTCCAATACTTTCCATTCCAATGGGAGGTGCTGATATTGTACTAGGAGTACAATGGTTACAATCTTTGGGGATGGTAGCTTTTAATTTTCAAGAACTTTTCTTGAATTTGTTTTCAGAAGGAAAGGAAGTCGAATTACGGGGTATCACAGGGAAGTCGGGAAAGATAATAAGCTCTAATGTCATGAAAAAGCTTCTAAATAAAGAACAACGAGGTGTAATTGCACAATTATGCTCACTAGAAGTTCCAACATCAAAATCATCTATTTATGCAAATCTCCAAAAATTCTTGGACAATCATTCCAAGGTGTTCGAAACTCCCGAAGTACTCCCACCTATTCGTGATCATGATCATGCTATTCATTTGATTCTAGGAAGTGTTCCTCCAAACATCATGCCTTATAAATATCCTTATGTCCAAAAGAATGAAATTGAACGTATGATTGTAGAAATGTTAGAGGCTGGTATAATTCAACCTAGTCAAATTTCTTTCTATGCACCAATAGTATTGGTGCACAAGAAGGATGGATCATGGCGTATGTGTCCGGATTATAAGGAGCTCAATAATCCCACCATTAAAGATAAATTTCCCATTCCTGTGATTGATGAATTATTGGATGAATTAAATGGAGCAATTTATTTTACCAAGTTGGATCTTCGTTCAGGATATCATCAAATTAGAATGAAGACTGAAGATATTCTGAAAACAACATTTCGAACTCATGAGGATCATTATGAATTTTTGGTCATGCCTTTTGGCCTTACCAATGCACCTTCTACATTTCAAGGGTTGATGAATTCCATTTTCAAACCCTTCCTTAGAAAATTGGTGCTAGTATTTTTTGATGATATACTAATCTACAGTAGGTCTTGGAAGGATCATGTTCAATATGTTGACAGGGTGCTCAAAATATTGCAGGAGAAACAATTATATGCAAAATCATCCAAATGTTTCTTTGGAGTACAAGAGGTGGAATATTTGGGTCATATTGTATCTCACGAGGGTGTTAAGGTAGACCCCAACAAAATTAAAGCCATTAAGGAATGGAAAGTCCCCACAACCATAAAGAAGTTGCAAGGATTTCTCGGTTTAACAGGGTATTATCGCAAGTTTGTTAAGAATTATGTGAGAATAGCAGCACCTTTAACAACATTATTGAAGAAAGATGCATTTTTATAGACTCCTGAAGCAACTAAGGCCTTTGAACATGTTAAAGAGGCAATGTGCCTAGCACCGGTCTTAGCTATGCCAGACTTCACGAAAACCTTTATTATGGAATGTGATGCCTCAGGAAATGGAATTGGTGTTTTTTTAATGCAAGAAGGAAGCCCCATTTCTTTTGAAATTCGTCCAATCAAAGGAAAGTATTTACAGAAAGCTATTTATGAGAAGTAAATGTTAGCAATACTACATGCACTAAAGAAATGGCGACCTTACCTAATGGGAAGACACTTCAAGGAAAAAACTGATCATGATAGTCTTAAACACTTTTTGGAACAAAGACTATCTTCAGAAGAGAAGCAAAAATGGGTCACAAAGATGTTGGGTTATGAATTTGAAATAATATACAAAAAAGGGAAGCTAAATGTTGTTGCACATGCACTCTCAAGAAAGAATGAAGAGGTGGAAGCATTGCTTTGTTCCATTTATATTATCCAACTAGATTGGATAACTGAAGCAAGGGATGAATGGAAGAGGGACGAAGAAGTGTGGACACTCATTCAAAAGTTGCAGCAAGATCCTAGTACATATGATACATTTATTTGGAAAAATGATTCCTTATGGTACAAATATCGCTTATATCTTTGTAGGAATTCCCAACTAAAACAAAAGATTCTTTTGGAATTGCACACTTCTCCTTTAGGAGGACACTCAAGATTTTTAAAAACTTACCACAAGGTGAAGAAAGAATTTTTTTGGGATGGCCTTAAATTTTTTTGGGATGGCCTTAAATCTGATATTAAAAATTTTGTGGCGGAATGTTTGGTTTGCCAGAAAAATAAAGTTGAGACAATTAAGGCCTCAGGTCTTCTATAACCTTTATCCATTTCAAGTCAATGTTGGGAGGAGATTTCAATGGATTTTATCACAGGTTTACTTAAGTCCGAAGGAAAGAGTGTCATCATGGTGGTAGTTGATAGACTTACCAAGTATGCACACTTTTGTGCATTATCTCATCCATTTAAAGCAAGTACAATTGCTACTACATTTATGGACACAATTCAAAAGTTACATGGAAACCCAAGGGTTACTGTGAGCGACAAAGATCCCATTTTTACTGGAAATTTTTGGACGGAGTTATTTTCTTGTTTGGGTACTCAATTAGCTCATAGCTCATCTTATCATCCTCAATCTGATGGTCAAACTGAGATAGTAAATAAATGTTTGGAAGGATATCTTGGTTGTTTTGTATCTGATAAACAAACACAATGGGTCAAGTGGTTACCTCTTGCTGAATGGTGGTATAACACTTCCTTCCATACTGCAGCAAAAATGACCCCATTTATGGCACTTTATGGATATCATCCGCCATCCATCACATCATCTTTAAGGGAAAATTCGAAGGTTCAAGCAGTGGAAGATCACATCGAGCATCAGCAAGAAGTTCTCCAACTCTTAAAGGATAACCTGAATTTGGCACAAAATCGAATGAAACAACAGGCAGATCAACATCGCGGCGAGAGAAGTTTTGATGTAGGAGATTGGGTATTTTTACGGCTACAACCATACAAACAAATGTCCCTCAAGCAAGCTAAGAAGGATAATAATTATCACCAAAGTACTATGGTCCTTACAAGGTGTTGCAAAAGATTGGTTCTATGGCATACAAATTGGAGCTTCCTGCTTCTTCGCGAGTACATCCAATTTTCCATGTTTCATGCTTAAAAGAGGTTATAGGTGAAAATCTTCCAGTTCAAACAATATTTCCAGAACTTGATGAGGAAGGAAAAATCATATTGGAACCTGAAGCAGTCATGGAAACAAGAACTCGACAGCTACGGAATCGATCAATTTCCGAGTATCTCATCAAGTGGAAGAACTTACCCACTGAAGATTCTACATGGGAGGATGAGAATTTTATACAGAAGCACCCAGAGCTACTCAAGCATTGAGGACAACACTTTTTTGAAGGAGAGGGGCATGTTAGGTCCCTATATTACTAGTTTAGTCCCTTATTTTTATTAATGTAGCCCCCTTATTGTTATTGTTGTACCCCTGTAACCCCAATATTGTTATTATTGTGCCCTTACATTGTTATTGTTAGGTCGGCTAGGATTATATTTTCGTCCCATGGACTCCTATATATAGAAGGAGGTTTTGGTCATTTGTATCAGCCAAGAATTGTTCATTTATGTAATGTATTGGAGGTTTCCCCCTCGAAGTGGCTGATTTCTAAGGCGTTGATCTCTCTTTTCTTCTATTTTTGGAGTTGGTTTCATAAAAATAACAAAGATTTATGTGATTAATTTAATTTATCAAAATCAATATTAGATCAAAGTGCATTTGGTGAGAAAACTCTTTTTGAGTTAAATACACACTAAGGTTTGTTTCAAAGTTTGCATTATTATACTTGAGCACACTCAAGATATTTATCAAATTGTTAATGAGTATCAGTGGTTTTGGTGTCTGGCATATGACTTAATTCTCCAGCATGGAAACCAATTATTTTCATGTTGGTATTTGAGGGTCTGTAAAAATAGTAACAAGAGTAGAGAAATAATGACACGATTTTGAATAACATAAAATACACCAAATTTAGTTGGTAAAACTTTGACAATTTATTAGGAAACCATGAGGCAAGATAAGCTATTTTATTAATCAAGAAAAATTTATAATCATGCTTACATTCTCGAAATTAAGTAATAAAATGAAATAGACACTTTGAATTCATAAACCAACACCATTAGAGTAACTATACAATTTACTTAAGTAAATTTAAGTTTTGCATTTTGTTTTAACTAATTGTTACATTGTAACATTTAATGCCATTTCTACTTTATTCCATCTCTTCATGTCAATTTTAGTACAAGGTATATGTACATACATTTCGATCTAATCTTCCTATTTAACTTCTGCTTTAATTTCAATCCATTACATTACTGGGAAAACAAACACATTCTATTATTAGAATTCCTCTTCTCATTCTTCTCGCAAATATAAAACAGAAAACCATTATTCTTCATGTGATTTCACACACTTAAATCAAAACCCACTTTGCAATTTTATCCCAAACATTTGTATGTAAATAGTGATAATACTATACCTTTCTCTAGTAGACCATCATAAACAATATATCACTTACACATGGAAAGCTACTTCATTCCCACTATCTTGTCCCTAGATTCAACCAAAATGATTTATGTGCATCAAAATGGTGACCATGTATGCAATCTATGGTATTATGGCCGAATCACATTGGTTTTCCACTTAATAATAGATTAAGTCCTTACTTATGGGAGATGATGATTACAGGGGGATGTGTGGCTTCAAGTTTCTTGAAGTTTTCATTCTGACCGAGCTGTTACATTGTAATTGGACATAACCTTTATGTTTTGGTTAAGTGACATGAATTTAGTGATCCTAGGTTATGCATACATACTACTATTCTATGAATTGACCATACCAATTTTAATCATGAATTAACTTTTAGCTAGCAAATTAAATATGAAGTTGTCTACTCACTGTATAGAATAGTTTGGACCGCAGCTTTTGCCGAAATCCGGTAAAAAAATATTCAAAAAATAAAGTAGTTGGAGTGTTTGAATTGCATTTTTGATAATGGAAATGGATTCAACACATTCAAAAACCTTTAAGACATCCAAAATACTGAAATTTAACAACTGTAAACAAAATTCTGATAAATCTTTGTCAAATCCTAAACTATTCGATTTCTTTTTTTAGACTACGGCATTAAATATATGAAATCTAGTTTGGAAATCAATCAACGTAGACAATGGAGTTCGAAGCTCCAAAACTGTGTGTTGGGTTGCTAATATCACACGTGGACAGAGATATTTTTTATATTAAAGAAAAATGTGCCTCGTTGGTCTTACGATGACAGTAAACTCCACCTCATCGGTCTTACGATGGCTGTTAATTTCGACGATAGAGTACATTTATCGCAAAAAAACAATTTGCGTTGGTCTACCGACGTTAATTGTTTCGTCGGTGTTTGGACTCCTGTGCCCGGTGATGTTCGTAGAGTGAGTAGCCTACATCTGTCGGTCTTCCGATGACCCATTTCGTCTAAATATGTGTACTTTTCGTGGTAGACAAACCACTATTATCGTCAATCGTGCACGTACAATAAAGAAAATATGCCACTTTTACCCATTATTATTCTCTCACTCCAACAATACCTTTCCAACATCATAATTTGACATACACCATTTTCCTAGTGCAACAATGAATATGCTACATGGTATATTTTTGAAATTTCTCATAGAGAAACTCACTACAAGGACATACCGAACTTGGAAATTAACAAATTTAGAACGAGATAGAGAAATGACTTGAATAAAGAACACACCTAGCTCCAAATATCTATGTAGAGAAGAAACACGTGAATTCCACTGACCATCATAATATCTTGCCCCCGAGTCAAAGGGAAACAATAAACCCTTCTCCCCAAACTCACTGCTCACAATGGAAACTTCCCTGAACTATGCATGTTGCATTCTTGTTCTCCTCACTTCGGAATTAACATGCTCATGGCAAAGGAATAAATTCTCAAATACCTTGCATGACATCATTTCAAAGGGGCTGCCACGTTGTGCCATGATTTTTATTTTTTGATTTAATAACTAGTATTTTTGAACTACTTTATTTTTAATTTAATAATTAATTTTATCCATTTCTATGACATTAGTGATGGCATGATATGACCATTACCTTTCAGATCACCCATTTGCAATTTGCATTGTTTATTTACACAAATATTTTCTTCTTTATTGAAGTCTTTTACGACATGAATGTATGCTATCGAGGAGATCCCTTTCACAATTCATCTAATTATTTCATAATGTTCTCTACAAAAAAATTCCTTCGAGGGGAGCCCTTTACTAGATGTTGAAGAATTAGGAGAGAATCTCCCAATACAACAAGAGACTTGACTTGATTAACTTTAGCTAGTTGAATATCTTGATCAAGACCATCAACTTCTGCTTGATTATTCTTCATATGGAATATACCCCATGAATAATCTATCACTTTAACTTCCTTTGGGTCATAGAGCACCCCTCCCCCTCAGCCTTTAACATTCTAGGCATTGAATTGAATAAAGTATTAAAGTCAAGAACACCAATATTTATTAAATGCACTAGAGTAGCTATAATAGTTTTACGAAAATTTCCCAATCTTTCTAATGTCGTTACCGAGGGCCAGTTGAGATTACATGCTTTTAAATCATAGGAGGTTAGGTGATGGAACCTTTTCATCACCATCCTTCACACCTTACTTCTAAGGAGCCATTAATAATAATAAAACATTGAAATGAATAGCTCCACAAGGTCAGAGTCATCCACCCTCCTAGTGCCAATTGTTTCTAGGTGAAAAAATTCCTCATACAACATGGGATCATCAATCGATCAAGGCCTCAATTAGACATATACTCATTTATTATGATGATGTCAATTGGTATGCGAGCTTGGTTTGCATTGAATGAATTGATCCTTGAAAGAATACTTTTAAATATGTTTTCCTAAAACTAAATGCAATCTAATATATTAACAAAAATAAAACTAACTAATATATCTATACTACTTTCTATCCTAAATATAAATATCACAATTGGGATAAATAAGTCATTCAATCTATCCCAATTGGGAGTAGAAACACTTTAATTGCTAGATGTTGAAAGGAGGATTAATTTCCTTTGCCAAACAATAGTTCACTTCTCCAAAAAATTGTTAAGTACAATGCATAAGCCAACTAGTAGAAAATTATATTAACCTTTCAACATATAAATGTAATCCGTGAAAATAATAAAGATAATTCAAATCAAGAAATGAAAGTAGTTTCATTTCTCCACATCCACAAGAAAGTCGTAGGAAAATCCACACACTGTTACAAGAAAATGTCTTTTCAATAATTAACAACTTTGAAATCCTTTATTAAGTTCAGATAATAGTATACAAAACCCAATATTAGATTCTCAAGTTGAAGAAAACACTAACATTAGAAATAAACGTTGTAGCCATACACAAGATTGACTCCTTTTTCTAGTCCCTTCTTTTTAGGTCACCAATCGTTCCTCTATTCTTGGAATTAGTGCACAAGCCCCAATTCCATATTGAAAACTACAAAAATATTCTTAAAAGAAAATGCCATGATAGTGCAAAGATCTCCTTCTCTTGATTGAGTCGCATTTAGGTCTTCAATTCTTTTCTTCCTCTTGACTCCTTTTTCGAGTCCCTTCTTTCTATGTCACCAATCATTCCTCTATTCTTGAAAGTAGTGCATAAGCCCCAATTCCATATTGAAAACTACAAATATATTCTTAAAAGAAAATGCCATGATAGTGCAAAGATCTCCCTCTCTTGATTGAGTCGCATTCAAGTCTTCAATTATTTTCTTCCTCTTGACAATAATGCACAAGTATGGTTACCGATATTTATTAAATGCACTAGAGAAGCTATAATAGTTTTATGAAAATTTCCCAATCTTTTCAATGTGGTTACTAAGGGCCAGTTGAGATTACATGCTTTTAAATCATAGGAGGTTAGGTGATAGAACCTTTTCATCACCATCCTTCACACCATACTTCTAATGGGTAATTCAATAGTATACAAAACCCAACATTAGATTCTCAAGTTGAAGAAAACACTAACATTAGAAATAAACGAGGTAGCCATACACAAGCTTGACTCCTTTTTCTAGTCCCTTCTTTCTAGGTCACCAATCATTCCTCTATTCTTGAAAGTAGTGCACAAGCCCCAATTCCATATTGAAAAATACAAATATATTGTTAAAAGAAAATTCCATGATAGTGCAAAGATCTCCTTCTCTTGATTGAGTCTAATGGGTAATTCAGTAGTATACAAAACCCAATATTAGATTCTCAAGTTGAAGAAAACACTAACATTAGAAATAAACGAGTTAGCCATACACAAGCTTGACTCCTTTTTCTAGTCCCTTCTTTCTAGGTCACCAATCATTCCTCTATTCTTGAAAGTAGTGCACAAGCCCCAATTCCATATTGAAAACTAATATTCTTAAAAGAAAATGCCATGATAGTGCAAAGATCTCCTTCTCTTCATTGAGTCGCATTCAGGTCTTCAATTCTTTTCTTCCTCTTCACAATAATGCACAAGTATGAATTCCAGAATTTTCCATCTCCCCCCCCCCCCTCTTTTCTCTTCGTTCCTTTCTTGAATTTATATAAATTATTACAAAAATTGTTTGTTATGGATGAAACTTTCTAGGAACTACTCTATAAAAATAGAAAGTGGTTTCAACAACTTGAACTAAAAATATGCCAGATATTTCTCGATCCAACCATAATTTGTTGATGTTATCTTAGAATTAATAGGGATAAAAATTGGCCAGCATATCCTAATCTTCTCCTAAACATGCATATGATGATTATGCTAATATCTATATCGATGTTCTATTTCCTGATAGACCTGTTCCCTGATTGTACTTGGGAGCTTAGCACCAACTTCAAAAAATCAACACTTAAACTACAACACCAATGTTGTTTGGTTAATGATGTAAGTTCACACACAAAACCCAAATTTTCTAGCCTTTAACATTATAGGCATTGAATTGAATAAAGTATTAAAGTCAAGAACACCAATATTTATTAAATGCACTAGAGTAGCTATAATAGTTTTATGAAAATTTCCCAATCTTTCCAATGTGGTTACTGAGGGCAAGTTGAGATTACATGCTTTTAAATCATAGGAGGTTAGGTGATGGAACCTTTTCATCACCATCCTTCACACCTTACTTCTAATGGGTAATTCAATAGTTTCGCTGTATTGTATTATGCACATAATCTATTTCAAAGGCTTGGAACGATTAAATGCATTTCCATTATATTACATTGATGGATTTGTATTGTTGTGGTTCACTATCATAGCATCGTAGAGAGAATTTTGTTTCTTCCCTTTTTCTCGATATTTGTTTACTTTATCTTTTTAGGTGTTTTTAATGACTCAATCAACATTCAAGTACTAGCCTCCTCAGTTGATGTTTGATGTTCATATGTGCATGTGGAATAGATGTTTCCTAAGAGGGGCTAGTTGAAGTTCCTTTGTAGTCCCATGGGTGAAAATATTGTTTCTTTCTTACATAGTGAGAAGGATCATGTCCTACACCCTATATATTTTCCATATTTTAGGATAGACTAGCAAGAATGTATGGGATATTATTTATTATATTCAAGCCATTGAACATGAGAGGTAATATTATTTTCATTTTCTCATTATTTTAGTTGCATATTTTATTGTCTTAATATACTTATATTTGATTATAATATATTTTTTAGATTATCTAATTATTATTATCTATTTTTTTTAAATATTGGAAGATATGCTACTAATGGGCCTTGATTAATTTGTATACTTTATGTTCTTGCCCTTCAACTTCAAACGCTGGTGGTTGTGTCATATATACATCTTCCTGTAAGTCCCCGTTGAGAAAAGTGCTTTTGAAATCCATTTGATGAACTTTCCAACCTTTCTGAGCAGCCAATGCAAGTGTTAATCTGATGGTGTCCCATTTAGCTGTAGGTGCAAAAGTTTCTTCATAATCAATGCCTTCCTGCTGTGCAAAACCTTTAGCGACAAGTCTTTCTTTATACTTGTAAAGTTCGCCATTTTGGTTGTACTTAACTCTGTAAACCCATTTGCATCCTATGGGTTTAACATTTGGAGGAAAATCAACTAGTTTCCAAGTGTGGTTATCAATTACTTCTCGATATTCATCAATCATGGCTTGTTGCCATTATTTATGTTTGACTACTTCTTTTTATGTGGAAGGTTCAGTAAAATCATGTGCTAGCAAGGCGAAAGTTGCTTCACTTCTGTGTTTCTGTCTTGTGCCTGTTTTATTTTTTTCATCAGGCTTTACATCTTTCAATAGTTGAACTGCCCATTTTGGAAGTTGTTTCTCACTTGTTTGCGATTCTGAGAAGTCCCCATCATTTTAAAGGGGATTAATGTAAACTGATGTTCGTCGTTCAGGTGGTGAATCTGGAGAATCACTGTCAGAAGAACTGCTGCTGCTTGGAGACGCTGATGAACTGCTAGAAGACCCAGATGATTTTGTTGAAGTAGATGGACTTGATGACTCATCTTCAGAGGAAGGAAAATCAAGTTCATACCAATTTGGTGAAGTTGGTTGACCTTGCATATTTCCTTTCCTTTTACTGCCCTTAGTTTCTAACTTGTGAAGAATACTTTTGATTTCTTCAGCACTCTTACTCTCTGTTTCATCAAAAATGACATCCATGCTCACAATAAATTTTCCATTTGTCAAAAGACGATACCCTTTCTTTTCATCTGAATAGCCAATCATTGTGCATTTCAAACTTCTTGAATCAAGCTTAGTTCATTTTTCTTTGGGAACTAAGGCATAACAGATGGATCCAAAAACTCGAAGATGTCTAACTTTAGGTTTGAAACCAAACCAAGCTTCATAAGGGGTGATTCCGTCTAAAGAAGCAGTTGGAAATCTGTTTCTTAGATAGACAGCTGTATGGATTGCTTCTGCCCAATATGTTGGACTTAACCCTTTGAAAGTTAACATGGATCTCGCCATGACTAACAATGTGCGATTCATCCTTTATATGACTCCATTTTGCTATGGAGTGTAAACATTTGTAAGATGCCTTCTGATGCCATTTTCACTACAATAAGTTTTGAATTCATTTGAATTGAATTCTCCCCCATTATCTGTCCTAAGAGTACCTATCTTTTCTTTGACCTCATTTTCAACAAGTTGTCGAAAAATTTTAAACTTCTCAAATGCTTCTGACTTGTTTTTCAAGAAGTAAACCCAAGTCATTCTGCTAAAATCATCAATAAATAGTAAGAAATATTTGAAACCACCTAATGAATTTTGTAGTGGACCACACACATCACTGTGAACTAGTTGCAGCAGCCTGTTTGCGCGCCATGTACTTGTTGGAAAACTTTCTCAACTATGTTTGCCATAAATGCAGGCTTCACATTTAGCATTTTCCTTGTTGAAAGTTGGAAGTCTTTAACCATCCCTTGTTTCTACAGTTGAGAAATACTATCAAAATTCAAATGTCCATATCTTACATGCCATAATATTATAGGTGAAATTCCTGTAGTAACTGCCCCTGCAAAATCATAATGCCTTGGAATAACTGTCCCTTTCATCCTTAACAGTTTTCCATCTTCATATCCTGTCATTACTGTTTGGAAGTTCTGTTTGACTGAATTAATCTTAACTAAGCCATCTTCCATAATTATTTGATGTCCAGCTTGTCAAATCATGACCAAAGACAACAAATTTTCTGAAAGGTGGATACATACCACACATTGGAAATCAATTTTTCTCCAATGTCAGTGAGAAAAACTTTAACTGCACCTTTTCCATAACGCGTATTTTTTGTATCATCTGCTAAAAAGATGGAATTAAGATGGCACTCTTGAAAATTCCAAAAGAAATCTCGTCTACAGGTCATGTGCTGAGTCGCTCTTGAATCCAAAATCTAGCATCTTCATAATCACTCTTAATATAGGAGGAAAGTTGGATTGCTGGTGAAGAAGTGAAGATATATTCTGAGTCATTATCATCTTGATCTTGATTATTTGAAAATTGTGCTGAAGCTTGTTGAAACTTAGAAATTTTATTGATAGATGTGCGACAATCTGCAGCATAATGACCAACTCTATTACATCGCCTGCAAACAATTTGACTCAAATCGGTGCCTCTTCCTTGAGACTGTCCTCTGCCTTGAGACTGTCCTCGACCTCTGCTTTGTCCTTTGTTTTGAGATTGTCCTCTCCCTGGATTCTGTCCTGTGCCTTGATGATATCCTCTGTTTTGATTGTTGCCTCTGCCTTGAGAATTGTTTTTTCCTAAATTGGAGCCTCTGTTGGAGTTGTTTCCTCTGTGTTGACTGCGACCACGACCTTGCGCTGCTTGATTTTGATTAAAATTACCTTTTCCTTTGTTTCTGGAATTGTCAGCTAAGGAGTTGCTAGTACTGGCCTCTGTGAGAAAAACATCTTCACCAACTTTATTTTTCTTCCCAAAATTTTTATCATGTTGAGTCAACATTTCGCATAGCTCATCAAAATTTAGCTTTTCTAACTTTCCAGTTAGTTGTAGAGTTTCCAAAAAATGTGTGTAGGAAGAAGGAAGTCTAGCAATTAAAATTGTGACCATAAAACTATCATCTACTACTTGAAAACCAGCATTAACAATTTCTTGCTTAATATTCCTAAGTCTAGAGATGTATTCAAGAATATCTCCTTCTTCAGTCAATTTTTGATGCAACAATTTTAATTGTAGGTCAACTCTTTTTGATTGAGGCTGAGTATCAAACAACTCTTTAAAATTTCTCAAAGCAGACCATGCATCTTTAGCATTTTCGATATGGACATACATTTCATCATTGACAGGAGATTTAATGAGAGCTAATGCTTTGGCATTTTTAACTTCCCATTTTGCTAGTGCAGCTGCATCTGTAGGTTTATTTGGCTTTACATCTCCATCACAAATATCATGCCATAGTTCATTATAAACGAGAGTGATTTCGATGAGGCGTTGCCATGTTTTGTAAGATTTTGAGCCTTCAAGTTTGTCGGAATCAGAAAAGAAATTAATGAACTTAGACATTGTAGTGTTTAAACTTCACACCACAAATCAAGCTCCAAAAAATATCAAGATGCGCAACACAACAACAACACACCACACAAAAAACGATCTATCGGGGCTTGGCCTTGACCCTCGAATAGTCATTGAAACAGGAGAAAATTGACTGAGCTTTGCACTTGGCTCTAGTCAATTTCTCAAATATTTACAAGGCAACTTTCAAAATTTGACTTATACAATAGTGCTCTTGCACAATCTGGTAAAAAAAAAAAGTTACCCCCCCTCAAAGTAAAATTACTTTGAGTTACAATATCACTCCAGAAACAAATTACAAAGAAAAAATCTCCTTATTACTCCAAAAATATTACAAATAGCCTTATTACTCCAACTAATTACAAAACCCTTATTACTCCAACAAATTTTACAATAAAAAAAATACGCTTTATCTCTCCAAAATAAAATATGTTTTATCTCTCTTAAAAATTTACAAAAAGAATAAAAAATTCTTATCTCTTGAGTTTGGCGAGAATCTCCGTAATATTTAACGCATTCGCACAACACAGAAAACCCGAATCAAATTCTGGCGCAAGTCACTATCACACTGTGTATTTTTTCTCAAAGGGTCGAGGAGTTGTTGGCATCAACATACAAATTCATGAAACGAAAGGCCGGGAAAATACCGACAGGGAATCCGTCTGAGAAATGCTGGTTTGAACGCTGCTATTCATTCAAAACTATTCAATTCAAAAAATGTTGCAGCTTCAATTATGTTCAGCTGGTCTTTTAAATGTTGTTTCTCACTGCTGGTCTTCACTATTGGTCTTTAAACGCTGCTTTCAGTGCTGGTCTTTAAACGACAGAAGAAATGTTGAGCGATTAGCACAGAAGTCCCTAACCTAATGCTGTCAAACGATGGCATGGAATGAAAAACTGGAAAATGAGAGTCAACTTTAGTATAGTCAGCCTGCAGAAGGTCGAGGCCGGTGAGGTGCGGAGGAGTTGGTGCGTGCTGCAACAATGGGTAAGGGAACGAGAAGTTTTGGTAAAATAAGACCCATGCTCTATGTATATGGTCTGGTTGCCGCAGTTTTCATATCCAGAAGAGTAGATGTTCTACATGTTCTTACCCATCACAATGCTCAGTGATTTGATGCCCAATTTCTTTGATGGGAAATTATTACAGTGTTTAACAAAGAGCAAAGCATTCAAAGCAATGGATATGGTCCTTTTGATCGCTGGTCTTTACACGCAGTGATGGCTCCTTCAGTGCAGATGCACTATATTGACTACACTTTCCTTTTTTCTTATTTATTGCAACAAAACTCTTACAAACAAAGTTGCCTCAACAATTTGAAACAGAAAATTCAGACAAATTTTTCATTTTCTCTTTAAAAAATGATTTTATAATTTACAAATCTAAAATCAATAAAAAAAAATTCGACAAATTTCATACCAATCTTTTGCTGATCGATTTAACGGAATTGAGTTTTCCAAGAACTGGGAGAGCTGGAATCCTCCTCCTCATATCCACTGCAACATTACCGTAGCTCTGATACCACAATAATGGCCGAAGTGTCCTTAGACACGTAATTTTATTAATCACAAAAAATAATTACATTGGAATTATGCAAGAGTTTACACCCGAACAACAAAAACACTCTTGCAATGAGCTATTTATAAACTCAATGTCCTAACTTCCACTAATTATGGATCACTTATTAAATAACAAGTGTCCACTTACATTAAATGAGCTTCTAACTATTCTACTAACTTTACTCCTAACTTAGAGCCTAGGAAACGACTCTTTTCTAGAGTCCTATTTTTTAATAACAAATTTCTATTTCTAAGTATCTCAAAGATTTATTAAATATTCTAGAATAATAATTATTAATTCAATATCCTAAATTAATAATTATTTTATTCAAACATTATAACCTATGATAAAATTTATTTTGGATCATCTAACAAAATTTTTAACAAGTTTAAACCATGTCATTATAAACCATATCATGTCTAAAAAACATCTTAAAAATCAACACCTAAATCAAAGAGTCATTCTACCAAGAACATTTTTTCTTTATAGTGTAAAAGTGTGTCTCTTTTGAGATCTTAATTGTTGGCCTTATGGTGTTGGAATTAATGTCAACCTAGGATGTCTACCTAGGGTGTCAACCATGTAGTCAAATGTGTTGGCATTGATGTCAAAAATATTGGAGCATTTGTCATTATGAACAACGGTTTGATAACATGTTACTGAGGTGTTCCCAATATTTGTAGAGTATCTATAGGTTCTAGAGATGCTTGCAGAAGAAGATGGAAAAGTTCTCAAAGTGTTGGAGTAGTTTGAAAAAGGTTTGGGAAAAAGGATCATAGTAACATAACTAAGTAGTGGAAAACATGTGTCATAATGCTCCCTAGAGAGTTTGTTGCCTGCGTTATATTATAACTTTGGAATGTAGAAGGTGTGTTATTGCATGTAAGTGGATTTCCTAAATTGTGTGTGCATTCCAATAAATTCCAGGGGCATTTTCTATGGGTTTTGCACATGGTATTTGGTAGTTAGAGTCGAGTTGAGTTGGTATTCATTCTAGAAGGTAATTAAGTTAAGGACATCCCTTTCATTGAATGAGGATGATGGAGGTTCAAGTCAAGGAGAAAAATGCTAGAGTACGAACAAGATTTTTGTCTCTCCATATCAATGTGTCATTATTGTTTGATCACTTTAGATATTTTATTTATAGGAGGTAGCTTCACGTTGGAGAGATTGGTTCTGTTGTGAGAGAGAGATATTGTAGAGCATTGAGAGACAATGGTGAGAGGAGTGCGCATAGATCAGTTGCAGAGATAGAGCTTGTGTTGTGTGCAAAATTCATGGAAAAATATAGCTTATATGCAGATGTAAGTATTATGTTGTTGCTGATATGGAGAGGAGAGATATTGTTGTAGCTTCTACAGTAGAGACTTTGGATCAGATTTCAGATTCTTGATATGTTTGTGTTGCAGGGATTCTATTAGAGAGTTTATTGTTGTAGCATCATTATATGTGTTTTGTATGATTGCTAGAGTATGTTAGTGATGATTGAGTATGATTTGATGAGAAAATTTATCGTCGGAGTGGATTGTATTGCAGAGATATATATTACAGGGTTGTATTATAGGTGTTTGATTCAGATGTTGATGAGATTATTGTATGTATGGGCCATAGTTTGAAAATAGATGAAATGAGGTCCATGAGATGTGCTTGAACGTTGGGTCCTTCAGTGAGGCAAGTAGTGGCTTGTTGTGACAGGGTGTAGTGACATCCTTCACGTAGAGGCCTGAGAACTTGGGAGTGGTGGCTTCCAACAGGTAGTGGCCTACAAATTCGATGGAGTGATGGCTTCCAGCAGGTGGTGGCCTGCAAAGTTCATACATGTAGTTTCCTGGAGTGAGTAGTGGCTCGCATGATTGGAAAGTTGTGGTTTGCACACTAGTGGTGGCTAGTGCATATGTAAAAGAAGAACATTTTATAATAATAGAAGAAGAGAAAAACAAACATCCGATGATGGTTTTCTCCCTTTGGGTTTCCACCTAGAATATGGTGTCTCTATCTGTGATGATGTGCTTGGTTGTGTTGTTGCTCATGGTTATTTTCTTATGTTATAGCGGCTCATGTGATTTATTTGTTTATATTTAGATCTGCTCATATATTATGTTGTTAATGAACGAATGGATTAGAATTTGTGAAAATAAAGGGAAAAAATGGTAAAAATTGATCATAGTGCACAATATTGATTCAACCCCACTTTGAGTATTGTTCTCCACTTCCAACAAGTGGTATCAGAGCATTAACTTTCCAATATTAATATAACACAACTTGACACATTTTCAATGAGGCAGTGAAATTGCATTTTTTTTAAACTATAATTTATAAAAGCATCATTAATATACACAAAATCATGAAAAACACCCTTAAAATAATGATGTAACATAAGCTTTGTAAATTATTTAATTAAAAATATGAAAATTTTAAATTAAAAAAAAATAATAATAATTAAGCAAACTTATTTTCCAACCAAAAAAATTCAATAAAAAATATTAAAAACAAAAAAAATTTAAAGCAATTACAAAGAAAAAAATAATAGTGAATTTTAAAAAATCACATCCAAAAATTATATATATATGTATTAAAATTTTTAAAAATAGAAAAACAAAAATATTAAAAAACAAAATTTGGAAAAGAAAAAGGTTAAAGGAAAAATAAGGAATATATATCTCTATTAAACAAACACATAAAATATAAAAAAATAATACATTTATTTAAAAATTTAAAAAGTAAATTTAAATAAAAAAATAGAAAACAAATTTTAAAAAAAAAAAAAAAACGAAATTGAAAAAATAATAATAATAATTAGGCAAACTTATTTTCCAAAAAAAAAAATCAATAAAAAATATTAAAAACAAAAAAAAATTAAAGCAATTAAAAAAAAAATAATAATAGTGAATTTTAAAAAATCACCTCCAAAAATAAAATTACATATATATATATATAAACAAGAATATTAAAAAACAAAATTTGGAAAAGAAAAAGGTTAAAGGAAAAATAAGGAATATATATATCTCTATTAAACAAACACATAAAATATAAAAAAATAATACATTTATTTAAAAATTAAAAAGTCAATTTCAATAAAAACTAAAAAACAAATTTTAATAAAAAAAATAAAAATAAAAACGAAATTGAAAAAAAAATAAAAAAAATAAAAATGGGCATGTTGTGTGCGGAGGATAATGCTGACGATCGTCTTGGTAAGTTCCACACAATGTAAGTCTGAGCTTTGCGGCTACTACCAGGCTAGCCACTTGGCGGAGTGCAATATCGAACATCACCCTCCCCGTAATTAGGCCTTTTGATTTTAAATTTTGATTTTATTATTTTTAAAATTAAAATTTTAGTTCATGTTTATATATTTTCAAATATATTAATAATTTTTAAGAATTATTATTATTATTTTTAAATTTAATTTTTGTTTGTTTTTAAATGTTTTATTATTTTTTTTGTTATTATATTAATTTTTGAAGTGTTTTTTTTAAATTTTTAATATATTTAAAAAATAAAAATAAAAATTATTATTATTATTCTTAAATTTAATTTTTGTTTTTTTTTTAAATGTTTTATTATTATTTTTTTGTTATTATTTTAATTTTTGAAGTTACTTTTTGAATTTCTAATATATTTTTTCTTTTTTAATTTTTAATTTTACTTATTTCTCTCTATTTTTTTCTTTTAATTTTTTAATTAAAAATTATATTTTTTCAATAAAAGGTGCTTTTATTTTAATGGATTCCTCTCCCATTTAAAAATGTATTTACAATTTTTTCTCAATTTTAAATGTAAATTATTAAAAAATAAATAATTAACAATTAAGAAAAAATTATGTAATGCACACACATATAACTAATAGCGAGTGTCATAATGTCAATTAATTGGTAATTTTAACCTAAACATAAAATAAAATAAAACAAAAGTTAGACAAATTTGAAAAAGCCTTAAAAAGGCATAGAAAGATAAACTTTAAGCGCTATTTTTTAGCATTTTTCGTAGTCATGATCTTTTCTATTTAATGCCATGGTTGAAAAATGTTTGAATTTTAACCTTCAAAAAAGGGTCATGCTTCGTCACCACTTTTGCATTCAGTGTGTTTTTTCGTGTCTTTCATGCATTTCATAATTCAGTCCATATCAAGAAAAAGTAGCAACACAAGCTAGTAAGTCTCAAGATAAAGCTATGTCATCTCAAGACTTGACCAATATGACTTACAATATAATGGATGGTTTGTAGAAATTGAAAATCACTTTACCCTTTTATGAAGTTATCAAAATCCATCCACAAAGAGAGATCCTTATTGGAAAATCTTAAGGGTGAAGAATTCCAAAATACAAGAATCAAAGTTGCTACAATGAGTCACCCATAAGCAAATCCATTGTTCCAAGGGATATCACGTGGGTTGGTGCCTCTCGAAACTCTCGAAACTCTTGAATTAATTTTGCATAATTGTTTGATTGATAGTGAATCTACAAATAACATTATGCCACTACACATTATGCAAGTCATAGGTTTGGATTTACTAAATATTATGAGACTAGAGAAAGTATATGTGCAATTGATTCGAGGAAAGTACCTACATATGGGGAGATAAAGGATCTTCGTGGAAAAATACAATTTGTTCCTCATATTACAAAAATTTTCACAGTGGTTTTCATTGACTTTCCAGTTGCATATGGATTGGTTTTGGGTCAATAATGGAGTTTCCCACTTAGAGGTTATCTAATGAATGATGTGAGTTGCATGATGATCCTAGGTAAGGATGGTTGATTAACAAGAATACCTCAAGAGCTAAGGAACCCTCTTTTCTCTGAGAAGAAGAAAATTGAAGCTCTAGTTGAGTATGAAGACATGAGCATGAGTAACTATATCATTCTCAATGATGTAGATGTTGTACAAAGTAGTGATTCTGATTTAGATCCTAGTAATTGGAAAATTTTCTCTGATGGTGTTATGTCAAATAGTGGTTCAGAGCAGAAGTCATTCTCGAAGGGCCACATGGAGAAAATATTCCAAATGATTTATCTTTGTGGTTTGAATGTACAAATAATGAAGTGGAATATGAGGCACTTATTCCAAGATTAGTGCTAACCCACCAAAAAGGAATAAGAAAAGTAGAAGTAATGGGAGACTCCAAGTTAATTATTAATTATTATTTTTTTGTGGGGTGAACACCCACATGGGAGATTTGAACCTTACATATCACAATTTACATAATAATTCATTAACACGGTTTCCAATTGAGTTCCCCCCATGGGAAATTATTAATTAATTTAATAAAAAGTATAATACCAAAAAGGGAACGATTGAAACTTTATGTAAAAAGGGTGTGGGATCTCATCAAAAAATTTGAATCATTTGAAATACCCTTTATTCCAAGAGATCAAAATTGGCCATTGTTGTTGTTTTTTTTTTTTTTTAATTTAGGACTTGACTCTTTTAAGGTCGAGAAGTTGTTTCGACCACCAGTTCCAGACAATCAAGAATATCTTCAATTTTTTTCCAATAAAGAATATATTCTTCAATTTTTCATTGATTGAAAAAGTGAAGAATTAGAAATTAACGGTAAAATCCCAACATAAATCAAATCATTATTCATTTGGAACGATAAAGTGGGACCATAAAAAATCGCTGAAGAATTATCTACGAAGAATGTACAGAAAATTAGGAGAATCAATATCAAAGATACATAAAATCCCAAATGGCTAAGCCATGGAGTAGATCATTCTCATGAAGAAATTGAACAATATTTGGGTTTTATTTAAATAATTCTAGGATGTGTTTGCATGGACTTATCAAGATCTAAAATAGTATGACACAAAGTTTATTCAACATACAATTACACTAAAGGAAAATGTGAATCCGATTAGACAAAAACTGAGAATAATAAATCCTAAACTCAAGGAAATGGTTAAGATGGAAATTGATAAAATGGTGAAAGTTTGGATTATTTTCAAGATGCACCATTCTCAATGGATATTGAATCCTATTGTTGTCCAAAATAAAATGTGGAAATTAAGATTTACATTGATTTTTTGGATTTGAATAAAAATTCACTAAAAGATAATTACTCTCTTCTAAACATGGAAAGGTTGCTTCAGTCAATCACATGCTCAATAATAATGTCCATTTTAAACACTTTTTCCAAGTATAATCAAATTCTGGTGTCAGAGGATGATAGACATAAGAAAAATTTTGTTATACCATGGGGATTGTATGCTTATTCATGCATGCTCTTCATGTTAAAAAATGTAGGAGAAATTTTTCAAAGGGCTATGGATCATGCTTTTGAATATTTGATTGGAAAGATCACAACATGCTATCAAGATGGTCTACCAATTATTGTAAATTGAGAACTATACACTGCTTTCATTTGAGATTTTTTTTTATGTTGGCAATATGCAATATCATTGAATTCAAAGAAACATTTGATGGGTGTATCAAAAGGAAAGTTACTAGGACATATTTTTAGTCAAAAGAGAATATATTGATAATGAAAGAATTAAGGCCATAACATAATTGAAAGCCCCAAATACATGTAAGGGAGTACAATCATCTTTTGGAAAGAATAATTTTGTCAGAAGATTTATTCCAGACTATGCATCAATAGTAAAACTAATCAATAAGTTTCTAAAGAATAACGAAAAGTTTGATTGGAAAATTGAACAAGAAATAAATTTTTACAACATTAAATGTGTAATTTCTTCAGTTGTAGTCACGGTCAGTATTGATTATACAAATGATTTCATTTTATACACCTTTGCATCCAATGAGACAATTGATGTTGTATTGAATCAAAAAAGGAATCTGAAAGACGAACACCCAATCTCTTACATGAGTAAATATCTCCAAGATCATGAGTTGAGATAGTTGCTGTTGGAGAAAAATGTTTTTTCTCTATTAAAGGAAATTGGTTATTTCATAAGTTACATAATAAATTCCCACACCATTGCATATTTAACTTACCTGCCTATTAAGATGATGCTAAGTCAACAACTTACAGAGGGAAAATGGGAAAATTGGATTGAAAATTTGTAAGATTTTGATGTAGAAATAAAGCCTTTAAAAATTTTCAAAGGAAAAGGATTATGCAGATTGATTTGACAAATCGAAGTAGTAAATATTGAAGCTCATAATGAAGATGGTGGCAATCATTCTTTAGTTGCATCCAAATGGTATACAAATATTATTTTATACTTGAAGTTTGGGAAATTTCTGGTCAGTATGACAGGAAGATAAAGAAGGGCATTAAAGATGAAGTGTAGTTCATATGCGCTAATTTCTGGAGCCTTGTTCTAAAGAAATAAAGTATGGGTTTTATTGAATCGTATCCCTAAATATAAAACTAGTCATATCATAAAATAAATGAATGAGGGAATATGTGGAGGAAAATTTTCCCCAGCCACAACTACCCATGAGATTATTAGAGAAGGATTGTATTGGCTGACTCTCTTCAAATATTTATATTCCTTGATTAAAAAATGTGTCCCATGTCAAAATTTTGTAAGAACGTAGAAAGGGGAAACCACGCTCTTTAAAACAATTATAGTTGACATGTTGTTTTCTCAATGGGGCCTAGATGTTATTGTACTAATAAATCCCAAATAGAGCTTGTAACACAATTATATTTAACTATAACTGACTATTTCCCCAAATGGTCAGATGCAATAGCATCGAATACAGAAATAACTAATGAGTTGATTCTTTTATTGGAAGAAAATATTCTGGCACGATATGGGTTACCAGAGAAATTCATTACTAATAATGGTTCCATCTTCATTGGATCCCAATTTATTGAGTTCAACAAAAAATATGGAATAATCATGGGCCAATCTTCAAATTATTATCTATAAGGAAATGGTATGGTAGAATAAACTAACAAAATTCTTGTTAATATGCTAAAGAAGACAATCAAATCCTAAAGAATATAGTCAACGAGAACCAAAATAATTAGCACAAGAAATTGGTAGATGCATTATGGGCTAGTTGACATACTTCGAGGAAAAGTATTGGATAGTCCCCAGTTTACTTGGTATATGGAAATGATGCAAGAATAACCATACATATGGAGACAAACACATTGTCTACAATAAATTATTTGGAATAAAATGACTCTTGCATAATCCAAACCAGGCTACATCAATTAATATAATTGGAAGAACAAAGACGAGAGGCCCTCAAAAACATTCAAAGAAGACAAGACATTGTTACCAATAATTTCAACAAAGGAGCTACTAACAAGATTTTTTCAAAGAGACAACTTGTGCTAATTTCAAATAAGGAAAAATAAAAACCATCGCATAATAATTTTGAAGCATAATGGATCATACCTTACGTCATACAAAAAATCAGTGTATCCAATAGCCAATCATAAATAGACAGAAGGTCATTGCTGATAGCCAATAGTTGATGCATACACACATTGCCCATAATACCCCATTTCCACACATACAAAATTACCCTAACCACATGCCACATCCACCCTACACGAGATAAGAAACTACAGGACTGAGTGAGTGAGTGAGGCAGAACTAGAAGGTCATCAAATATCCTCAAGGGAATGAATGATAACCTACTTAGCTTCCTTGTGAATGGGAATTGGGAAACATATTAAACATTTATTTACATGATATATTCTCTTCTTTTCTTGTGTCATAATTTACATATGATATACCTTCTAGAAATATAAATATGTAAATTTAAGACTCCATAACCCAATAGATAAGGAAAGCAGTCAAGATCTAGATTCTTAGTAACCCAAATGGGGTTACTATCCTAAGTTATAGTTGAATATTGACCCTGAAAATGTGCACTCTCTTAAATGTTTATACTTAGACAAATTTTATGTGTTTAGAGAAAAGATGACACCCCTTTCTCCACACATAATTCCCTCTGCACACGTACCCCGCTTACCTCTTCCTTCCACACTTATTATTTCCTACACAACCCTTTTCTCTAGACACATGTCGTTCCACACAAATATTTATTTTGCACAAATTAATTCTTTCATTCTTTCCCACTTCACACTATTAATTTCCCGTAAACCACCTTTCATGATCATAAAATATTTCATATCACAGTATTTATCTCACCGCATTAATATCCTTGTCACTCATGGTACTAATATCAAAGGTATTAAAAATAGGTCAATATTTGAGTTAAGTGAACGAGATGGTTTTAGATCTTTGAGATTTATTCCCAACCTCTCCCATAAAGGGCAACCTTGTATTAAATTTATATTTATTAGCCTATCCCACCTAACGAAAATTAGACATGAGAGTAACAATGGGTAATTATAATGGGAAACAAGGAATTTACAAGTGGCACTAGGAACGCTCGTAATTCATCACACATTTCTAAGTACAAATGAAAGGTGGATAGAAAAGGAATAAAATAAGTAATTTGTGATGATACCTTTAACTCACTTTCTTGTCACGATAAGAACTTTCACTAGTATACTGCATACTAGTGGTATGCGAACTTACCATCCAAGCTTAAAAATAGCAACAAAATTTGGACTAGCGGATTGGAAAACACTACATGTGTTTGTGATGTTTTTGACTTCAAGGAAATATTTTATCTTTGTGTGAATAATTTTGATCCAAAAATGAGAAAAATCAGAGTTGGAATGAAGAAGAATCCAATTCCTCTCACTCTTAAAGAATTCAGAAGGATATTTAATTTTCCAAGCCAAAAAATTTACTAAAGTTGTTAGAAGGTGAAATTTTCTTGGATCCATATGTGGGTAGGATGAATGTCATTCAATAATTCATCTTACTGACTTTGTAGGTTCCTTATAATATTTCCTTATTTGCATAGCCTTTCAGAGATTTTTCTTAGATTTTTTCCCAAGTGATGAAGCAAGAAGTTGCAACTAATGTTAGAAAATCCATACTCTATGTTCTCTACTATTCTTATAAAATATATTCTTTATTTGACTCAGTGGATCTCATTTCAAATTCCTTCCAGTTAGTAAATTTGTTGAATACCCACATATTTTTCATGACGACATATTTGATAACAACCCTTGTGTCCTGTAATGCTTTTCAAATCCTTCCCCATAAGGGTAAATTCAATCCTGATGAAGAACCAACTCAGTTCTAGTATCCAATATTGTGGAGACGCAATGCTCCTTTTATTTTTTGTCAAATCCAAGACTTGTTCATGAAATAAGTCAACTACATTATAATTAGATGAGAGCCTATGAGAATATCAATACAAGCACAAGATTTCCTATGAGGAGAAAGAACCCATGAAGAAAGAGAAAACAATACCATAATTCGAATACATAGATTTCACAACAAGCCATTACTAATTACCCAAGTTTGTTATGGACAAGTATTCAGTTGATGAATTTTGCATACAATATCACCCCTGGTTGATTTTATCTGAGAAAAAAAAGAAAGTCAATTTATTTCCTTGTGTTTTATCGTTGGAGAAGTAACTGTAAATAATGGGACCCATCCTGTGGATTTTTTATAGTCTTTAAATTATTTTAATTTAATTGAAGAAGAGGCCATTCAAGGTTTCAATACAAAAGGAATATTTTCTAAGCACTTAACTCTGTTCAAATACAACAATACAACAACCTTTTTATGAGAGTTACAGAGGAAAGTAGAGAATTTCACATTAGCCTATCAAGAGAAAAATAATTTCCAATTCATACTAAAGAAGCTATTGAAGAAAGTAGCACAAGCATGGGAGGAAGATACAAGTAAATAGGCAAGAAGCCCACAAAACCACCTCAAACCTCTACACCCTAGACTTGCTTAAGTTCATCTTCAATTGAATGGAAGAGAAATGATACTTTGAGTGGAAGGTTGAGTACTGAAAGGCTCTCAGGTGGTGGATAAGAGGAATATCCCCCTCATAGATTATCCCCTAAAAGGTTGTACACTATTAAGTCAACCTGCAAAGTTAGAGGTTCGAAGGAATCATAGAGTGTGGGAGAAATTATGGATGTAGAGGTTGATAACACTACACCACCTTATTGGGTTAAAACTTGTATGGATGAAAAGGAAAGAATGATATAAGTTATTACTAAGGATACAACTGCTTTCGATGATCACCATGTCACTGTGCAGAATGTAATATATGATAAAAGTAATAAGAAGTTAAAAATTGAAAGGGTGAAGGTTCAGAATAAAAGAGTTACTAGTCAAACTCAAATGGATATCGATGTTTTTGAAGTTGAAGCCACTAGGTTCATTAAATTAAATCGGACCAGAAGAGAAGCACTAGACCACTCAGTCATGGTGTAAGAAGCAGAGAATTCGATACTTAAAAGGAAAATAAAAGATTTGTAATAATCTCTTATTCTATTCATTTATTCATGACTCCTCTCACCATAAAAGCACCAACGATGGAAATTTCCACCCTCAGCACACCCCACAAAGTTAAAAAAGTGGCCGTTAAATCCTATATTGCTAAAAATATTAGTAAGGGACTGAAAATTATTGAAGATGTATGGGAAGTAGCTTCCCTCTTGAGAAATCAGTCAAAAAGAATTGCCTCCTTTATTGATTGGATTAAGAAATACCTCGAGCATGATAGGAATTTCATAAATAATGACTTATCTACTTTCATTCAAAAGGTTGGTTCACTCAATGAACTATGAATATCAAAAAAAACTTTCCCTAGGACTAAAGACTAAAGCAGATCCAAGTTGGATGGTCTGCAAAAATCAATATACTATAGGAGATTAATTTTGAATGGAATAAAAATTGATGATAAAATAAGTAATTCCTTTTTCAATGCAACCAAAGTTGTTGATGATCCACACAATCCCCACATGATAAGATATTATGGGTTAATTCCCAAAGACATATTGAAGGCTAAGTTGAATGATCTAAAGGAGGCAATGTGTTCAAAATTTGACAATATAATCAATTTTAATGAAGAGGAAACTAAAAAGTGGTTGGTTACTTTTGTCAATGTGAATGAATATCAATATCCCTTAGTTGTGCAATTATAGGAGGATGCTCAAGAAATAGAGGAGGAGATATTTAACCAACGTGTCAAAATGGACATCATGACCCCTCTGATGAAATATTATATTAAAGAATGGTTAAAGCAATTGATCAAAGAAGTCATCATTCCCAATTAACTATCAAATAGTTACTGTAACGACTTCACCATAAAAAATAGAGGAAAACAAAGAATTCAACAATAAAGAGATTTTGTCCTCCAAAATTTTATGATTATTTTTAATTCTTGAAGCATTCCCTTCCCTCTTCCCAGTCTTTAATCATAATTTTAGCTTTCTTAATTGTGTTATTCATCACTTAAGCCAATCCCTGTCTATAGTTCTCCTTTTCTTCAAATTATCTTATTTATGTTACGGTTCAAAGGATGCCAATCTCAGTGCCCCTTGGGATGAATGCATTTACATTTTATATTAAGTATTAGGATTTTGATTTATTCACCAAACATTTTTAAAACTCAATTTTATAATATTTTTTACTCTCATTGATGGGCCTCTAAATTGGACATAAACTAAGGCCCATCTAACCTTTCTTAAACCCATCTGTCGAGGTATAAAAAGGTATCTTTTTAACACCTATTTATCTCACATTAATTATCAATCCGTGAGTGACTTTTTATTTCAAGAGTGTACTCTGTCTGAGGCTGCAATTCATCCAAGAGCAATGATGTGAAGATGTAGTACAGAATTCTAAATTCAAGAATAAACAAATGCTTGTAAAGGAACCTAATTACAAATGGAAATGCTCCGAAACATGAATTAAATCAAACTGAAAAACATCGATCAGGGATACAGTAGCAATAACTCTTTCCCTTAGAAATCGATGCAAGATAACCAATTTGGGGACTTGGGAGCAATAACCTCTGTCCTATACAGTTGGTGATCTTAAAACAATCGAAATGAAAGAAAACTCAATCTTCTAGAAATTGATGCAATTGAAATCAAACTGGAACAAGACCATCAATCTGGGAACGAGCAAGAAATAACCAATGTTCTCTACAGTTGACAGTCCTACTTAAAAGAAATTAAAAGGAAATAGAAATTGAACTAAAAGCAGCTAATGAAAGGAAACTAGGAAAACTCTCAAAACCAAACTCTTTGTAATTAATCAACTGAAATGAACAGCAATGTAAATGGACAACAAACTGTGATTAAAGGAATTGAATAACCAATCCTATTAAACAAAAATCTGTAATGAATATCAATCAAACGGAATATCAAGTGGAATGAAACCATAATGGAAATAGAACAACGAAGCTCCATTAAGGTATTAACAAGATAAATTATACAGTGTTGAGATTCTTGTTAAATCATAAAGAAATAGCAACATGATTCGTTAATATAACACAACAATACCAATAAGAAATTAAACAATAATTAACTCTGCAATCGTAATGAAACCAAACACGATTATCACACAACAATAATTAAAGAATAGAAATACAAACAGCGGGTTGCTCCACTAGGGCCGGGCCCTCAACTGCCGGTGAAAGCGCCGCTGGGCTACTACAGAACTTGAGAAACGGAACGAGAACACCTCTTTGTATTAATCAAACATGAATAGCTTTTACATCAGTTTCTCTTTGCTTACAAGAGTCAAGGAATTACAATGGTACAAAGGGAATTCAATAATCATCCATTGTTCTCCATTCTCTCCTTTTATAATCAGAAGGAAGAGAAATTAAATAGCAAATATGATCTCCCATAACAATATTGGATTGTTCCCAACAACTTGATCAACCAAAAAATACATTTCCAACAATATTTCAACAAAAGCAAGGCGATTTTGGCTTTGCAGCTGAGATTTGGAGGACGGCCGCAACAACAAATCTGAGAAAATCGTGCTCAAAGAACCCTGTTTTTCTCTTAATACAGGCTGAATTTGGGCAAACCATTCTTTTAAAAATTTAATTAGGCCCATTCTGGACAAAACCCATGTTCCGGATTTTCCAGATTCTTTTTCATTTTCCTAGAATCTCAACCGCAAAACTGTCACTTCTTATTCCAGCGAATTTCTAAGTTGGAATATTTGATGATGATTTGGAGATCAAATCTTCAATCTGGCAAATATCTTGGAGGCTAAAATGGTGATTGATATTAAATAATATGTTAATAAACCATCATTGATAAAACTATGCATAATAATCATCAATTTATTAAAAATAAAGGAGAAGAAATAATATTCATCCATAAGAGCATAAATCGTTATAAAATGGATTTATATAATAAATTATAATAAATGATATGATAAAGAAGAGTAAAAGTGGATGAAATAAGTGTTAAAAATTGGTCGTATTCACGACCCAACACACCCCCAAGCTGAATATATTACATGTCCTCATGCAACCCAGAACTGAACATATTGCATGTTCTCATGCAACCCAAAGACAAAACCCATGTGTTAACCAAGCAAAGAAAATTGCTCATCCCAACTCATGAAATAGATGGAACAAATGAATGTTTCCTCAAATAATGAATATTCAATTTTAGAAATAGCTGCATAACAATTTTTACAGTTGATGTTCAACTATATGCATATGAAGTTGCAGAAAAATGTGACATAAGTAACAACAATCCTCATTAATCATTTTCTCAAAAATCGGATCGTTTTGATGCACAGATCATGAGATATAAACAAAATGGTTGTAGGTCATAGTGCATAATTTTCGAAATTTTATGAACTAATTTAGCGTGAAATTATCTGGGTTTGTGTATTTTAATGATTCCTCTTTATTATCCAGAAATCACAAGAATTCAGTTCATAGTTTTAAAGATATATGCAAAACAATTTCTGCACCATATACAAATGAAATTGTATGCCTTAAATGAAAAAGAAAGTGGAAAACCTCCATCATGTGTAGCAATTCCCCCCGCCCCCCAAACTGAAGAATTAGCATGTCCTCATGCGATGCTAGAAAACAAAGAGAGGTGGTTGCTACTGTTAGAGTCGGTCCTTACAGCCTCCGTCAGAGATCATTTCGCTTTTTGCATATCATTTTTAGGTGTCTCGCTCATTCCACTTCGTTGCATTTCACTAGGGGCATGCCATTGACTGACGAGGGGGTCTGGTTGTCTTGTGTTTCCTCATGTTTGTACCTACAGGGCTAATTAAGATTCCTCAAAAATCACTGAAGTTCAGGTCACTTCATTCTTGGTCATAAATGATTATTTTTGTCAAAAAGAAGTCTTTAGTCCTAGAGTCTAGGGTTTTCAGTCTTTTGGTACATGTAATAAAAGCCCGCAGGCCATGAGGTTGGTTTCAAAAGGTTCCTATTTCACGTTTTTTATTCTCACGAACATTTGAAGACATTTCTAGTTCAAAACTCTGTTTTGGAACTAGAAATTGTCAAATTTCATTTTTTGTAATAATTGTGTATTTGTTTCATCATAAGAAATTTGAAGGCAGCCTCTGATCTTTGCTAAAGCCAAATGCCAAATCCCTGCAAAAAAAACCAAGTGTCATCAGTCCAAGACTCAGAAAAATAATGAAAAGCAAAGAAAAGCATTGTATTAAGTGATCAAATGACAAAGTGCCAAACATTATAAAAGTGGGTTATGGAGAAAATTTAAAATCAAAACTGATTTTTATGAGATATTTTTCTACACATATAAGCCATGGAAGACAACTAATTTGCACAAATTCTCAAGGCAAAGTTCGAATTGGTGAAGTTGAGGGGCGAAAACTTGTTTTTCAAATCCGTGGACCGGAGGTGGAAGTGCGCGCTACGCATAGAGCAGGCGTGCTACGCACAAGAGGCGCGCTACGTACATGTTGCGCGCAGCGCACTGGGTGAGCGCGCTACGCGTATAATCTCATAGCCAAAAAATTTCGCTCCTGCGTTCAGTTTAATGCCAAATCGCCTCAATCGGCTTGCAAGTAGGTTTTTCACGATTGCTCAGTGAATTTTGGATATGATTATGGTGTTTTGAAAATGGAGAAACCATTGTTTAATGTGGAGAAATGTAAACCCTATGTTTATTTCCAATATCACTTCCTAGGGTTTTGGAAACGAATGTTAATGGTTGTGTGGGCGTTTGCAAACTTGTGTTGTTGATATATATGCTCATGCATCTACTGTCAGTGGTCTCCCTGCTCATTTTTCACCTTAGCCCCATGCTCCCTCTTTGCCATTACATCACTGCTCTCTTTGTTATTTCCATTGTCATTTTCACACTATTTATCATTCATGTTATCACATAGTCTCATTTTCACTTGTCCACATCCTCCATTGACATTGTCAAAACACTGCTGTCATTGCTATTATCTTACTACGGTTATTGTCGCACTGTTTCTCATTCTTCATTGACAAACAGAGTCCCGTATCCACTTCTCCCTTGACAAATCTTAACTACCATTGCAAAGGCTGTACCCTACACTACAATCTTTTCTACTCATTTGTCAAATCCTCTTATAATCAAAGCATCGACTGTTTTTCATGCAAACCCATTTGACAGAGCCATTACCACTGTGGTTTTCCTATGATACTTTGATACATATGTGACATATTTGGGTTTTGAGCATACACTGAACTTTTGTCTTCACTACACCTATATCAGCATATATATCGCAGACATCTTGTTTTCAAAGCCATGTCAGAGACGGATTCAGTTTATGAGCAAGAGTATGACAGTGATTCCACAGCAGAGGGTAATGTGCCACGGAGGTCTCACAAAAGTGGTAAAAGTGGTAAGCATCTTAGGCAGGAGCCTACTTCTTTGGCTCAATTGCAGGCTTGCCCGCTTGCAATGGATTGTTTTCAGCATCAGTCATGTTTCCAATACTGTGATATGATTTGACAAACCCATCATCATCGTGAACTAGCTCGTCTATTTGTTCTACATTTACATGATGGCCGTGTGAACCTTGCCGGAGTAGATTTCATTCTGTCACCAGAGACTATTGCTCGGGCCACCGGGATACCAAATATAGGAGAGGAATGGAAAAAATGACAGCAGTTAGGGAAATTCTACTATGAGCCATACATCAAACCTGGGTTTATGAGGCAGCTGAGCAAGGTTTTTCCTTTCAGATTCCTGAAGGATGAGTTTGCACCATTGATGAAACTCATCATTCGATATTTCAGTTGCGAGGGCACATTCTCGCGTCTCTATGCGTACCATGTCCATTTTTTGATGCATTTCATGAGGGTACGTATGATGAGCATTCCATACTTCATGTATCGCAACATAGAAAGGATGACAATTTTTGTACAAAAGAAGACCCCATCACAGCAGCATAGAAGTATATATCACTACGCGCTGATCAAAATCATGGTGGTACATCAGTCAACACAACAGGGCATTACTTGGGAGGATTTCATCTCCCGTGACTTCTTCACAGCGCCACAGCTGCCTCCCGAGGTAGTTTATGATGAGGGAGAGCCTTCACATCAGCTAGACATTCCTGAGATCGAGCATATTAGTGCTCCATTGTATGTGACATACCAGCGAGGCCACAGGGCCTTATTTGCAGCTACACGACGAGTACTATCTCCACCCGGGGTGGAAGGGGTCTCGTTGACTTCATCAGCAGCGCGAGTATTATCTCCACCAAGGGTGGAAGGGGTCTCGCCTTCTTCTTCAGCACAGGTACAGTTTTAGGACAGGGGCAAGAGGCCCATGCATGATGAGGGCCCATCAGGAGGCCGTGACACTGATTTCACGATCATTGATGTTGATGCGAGCTCTCCTAGCTCGAAACTGAAAGAGATCATCCAGGAGAAAAAGGCCGAGAATGACACGCTGAAAGAGAAATTGCAGAGGGCTCAGTGGGTGATAAACTACCTGAAGCAGCGTAACAAACAGCTAGAGGATGAGCACACACTTTTAGAGCTGCGGCGAATCCGTGAGGATCGACAATTGGCCCGGAAGAGACCTGGTGATATGACACCGGCTGATCGAGATTCTTGCCTCACGCATGTTAAAATTCATCTGGAGAAGTTTTTGGCAAAGGCCAATAGAGACAAAGACATGCTTCGTCACATGAAAGGTCATTATTGGGCCCGCATGCATGTCTGCAAGGCAAAAATGAAAATTCTGAAGAGGAGGTTGAGCAATGCACTAAAACGGCGGAAGAGGCCTGATCCATTCCGGATTTTGGCCGAGGCTTCATTGGTTGGGCATGATACATGATGGAGGGTCTTCGCTCCGAATTTTAGCAAATTTGGAGAAATTTTTGTCATTTTGAAAAATTTTGGTCTCAAAACAGATTTTTCAGCCCAACGCGTAGCGCGTCGACGCGCTCGCTTATGATTGGGACACTTGCTGGAGGAAAACTTTATATTTTTGGATTTTTCATGGTAAGTTATGCCTGCTCCAGTATGGCCAAATCATTTCATCAAGTTCTGGATGATCAAAAGGGCCAAAAACACCATGAAAATCACCTTTCTGCCACCTTTTGCACCAGCAGGAAGTACTTGTGGGAGAATGAATTTTGGGAGGGGAAAATGAGCTCCAAATTGGGAGATTCCACTTGGGCTGGATAACAGACATCCAGGGCTTTCCAACAAGCTATCCTAAGCTTGATTTCGATGCCAGGAAGTGCCCCAAAAGCAGGCTGAAAGGCGCGCCATGCATAGAGCTCAGGCGCGCTACGCATAGAGATTTTTGGTCCATTTTTCATCTTCCAGCTCAGGATTTCGGCCAGTTGGACCAGTTTTGCTTGTGGATGTAATTTTTGAGTTATCTTGATGTAATTTTATGGTTGGCATGTAACTTGGACTCACTTTTACCTATTCTAGATGATTCACTCCTAAAAAAGTAAAAATCAAATGTAAGAATCAATTTCCTTCCTTTTAGAGGCAAGTTGTTTGGATGCCTATATTCTAGCTCCTTGTTTAGAATTAGTTGGAACTACTCCTAGAAGGAGGAATTCGACCCCTAGAGGTGTGGGAAGGGGTTAGGATAGTCTATATGATGTAATTTCTGAGACATTCTACAGGTTGTATTCTTGGGAAAACTTTGGCACACTATTGTACATATTTTTCATATTTTGGCTAAGGAAAGATCAAAGGTTTTGCAGCACCTGTTGGGATTCTTGTGGCTTTCAGTTCTTGATGGTGTTTTCTCTCGTTTTATTGTAATTTCTTTCATGTTTAATGTATTCCATTCCCTTCTTATGCTTCTGAAACTAAATGAATGAGTAAATGAGGTTGAATCCATTGTTTCAGTGCTCTGCCTTTAAATTTGTTTAGTTTTACATGTTTTCGCCTGTTTGGAGAGGATCCATGTTCTCCTTTTCCCTCTTCAGCTCCTTGTCATTCTGATCCATCCATACACCTGATCAAAAGCATCAAGACTACTGCCTACCTCGCCCCAACTCGAATTCTGCAAAGATCTGGCCTTATCCCCGGACCCAAAATTGTTTTTCCCATCTTTTCAACAAAAACCCAAAAAATCAAAATAAAACTTTCCTATCTTTTTACTAGCCTAAAATCAGTATTCGTTATAAGTCATCTCAGCCCCTTTGAAGACCTTTTGCCGAGATAGACCCGGAGAGAGCCCTCTCCTGTCCTCGTAGGGCTAGCTACGAGGCTGAGCGTGGTTTGATGTAGCCTTGAGTTTTACCTTATTTTAGCCTAAGGTAGATTTGAGCGCTAACATAGTGGCGACCATACTGGGGAAAAATCTCAATGGTTTGCTTGTTGATGTGTTCGTTTCATGAGTCTTAGACAGAGTCTGAAGTCACGCCAGGTAGCTTTCGAAACGCTTTTGCCATGCATAAGCGAAAGTAGATAAATGCTGATTCAGTCGATCTCCGGTTAGCTTGTGAATGCGGCCCTCGATTTGCAAATTACCCCAGTATACTTATTCGTTCTAGACCTTTGGATGATTGAGTCTAGAAGTCGATAGGCTGAAAATAATCTATTGTGTCCTTTGAATTTTTCTTGAGTAGATCAATACACTGGCTTTAAAAAGGCATACCAGATCAAATCCTGATCCAAATCCGCCTCCAGTATATGAAAACCCCAACCTAATCCCAAGAATTTTCCGTCGAGAAGCTCCCATTATTCCTTTGGTCAAATCTCACTCATACCCCACTGTTTTTTAATACATTGAAGATATTGAGTTTGACGATCAGTTTGAGTTATCATTGTTTGAAACCAAATCCGAAAGTGCCACTGGTTCTACCGTCATCAATCCTGAGTTCATCAAGTATCTAGAAGTTGAGAAAGCAAATAGATCTATCGATAATTATATTCTCAATCTTCAAAATTCCATTGTGGCAACCAACATTCCCGAATTCATTGAATCTGCTTCACAAACTCTTGGGCCATCTGAGATTGCATCCAGTTCACGGATTCCCACTGAACCTCCCTTTATTCCTACCATTCCCGTACAGCCTGAGATCTCTGATCAGCAATCAGTAGTAGTTTCTCCCCCATCTTCACCGCATACACCTCGTTCACCTACTGCTCCCGTTCCACCGGTTTCTCCAAGACAACAGATTATAAATCCTCCAAGAGCCATGGCTACGAGATTTGCACCTCTTGTTTTACCTGCAAATTTGGATCCTATGCCTGCTGATTATCAGAGCAAGATTCCCATATTCGATGGCACGCCACAGAGTATATCCGCTCAGCAGCATATTGTTAGGATGACAGATTTCTTGGAATTGCATGAAATAGATGAAGAAAATGTGTCCATGAGGTTGTTCACCCAGACCTTTGGAGGTGAGGTTCGTAAATGGTTCAGAGCTCTACAGCCCGCAAGTATCAATACATTACAAGAGCTTCAGACACAATTCTTAGATCGATGGGAGATGAAAAAAGATCCGCTGCAAATTACTTCTGAGTATACCAGCATCAAGCGTAATCCTGGTGAGTCTGTTCAGGATTATATTATCAGATTCAATACAGTTTATAATGAAATTCTAGATGACTTAAGACCATCTAAAAAGTCAGCTCTCCTTAAATTCCCGGATGGTTTTGATCCGGAGATGGCTTATTCACTACGAGACATAGATCCGCCTACCTTAGAAGATATGCAGAAGATTGCTGTTAGTGTTGAGGCGAATCTGAATGATAAGAGAGCCCAGTTGAAAGCAGAGAAAAGAGTGACCATAAAAGAAGAAGCTTCCACATCTGCATCAGAACAACACTTTCTTCGTGAGATGGAAAAAATGTTCAAAAGAATGACGCTTGATAAGCCAGAAACGCAGATTCGTAATCCCAACTACTGTGGCCAGCAGCAGCCACAGTTCAGAATTAAGCAGCGTGAACAAAGAGCACAAGAGCCGGCAGCCCAGCAGCAGATTAAAACACCTCTTTTGCAGAATTTTTTGAGTCAAGATTCAGACGATAATGATGATGTACTAGGTGAGAAAAACCACTTCTTTACTCCCGATGATCTGCCTATTTACATCATTGAGGATGAAGAATATGGAGAAAGTTCAACAACACAGAAAGATGAGGATTTCATTTTAGCAAATGATGCAGATTTGGAGGAGGAATCAGATGAATACCAAAGAGGATATTTGAATGCTTTTTCCTCTCAGCAGAAGCAATACTCATTGAGAAACAGAGATGTGCCCATAAATCCAATTCAGAAAAGAAAAGAGGCTTCAGCACCAAATATGGATTCACCTATACCACAGAAGAAAGGAAAAGAGACAATTGATCCCATAGTTAGTAAATCATCATCAGCAGAAAAGGAAAATCAGTCAAGTATAATGAAGGATAAGGCTGAAAAGAAAGAAGTTCCGGTCAAAGAAGTTGAAAGAGTTTCAGCCTTTAGTTTAGAAAATGAAATTTCCAAATTGAAAGTATCTATTCCTTTGATAGAAATCATGAAGAACATCAGCTATCGAGATCAAGTCTCCAAAATTCTGAATTTTGATCCAATGTTTGACACGATAAATATAGAAGATGATTAGCCTGAATTGATATTTGGACCTGCTTTAGATGGTGAGTCCCCTGACAGTGATGTTCCTCCCTTTTATATCAGTTTGAGGTTGCATGAATATGTTTTGCACAATGCCATGTTCGATTCTGGTGCTTCGCACAATCTTATGCCAAAGGCGATCATGGAAAAGTTGGGTTTAGATATTACAAGGAAATACCATGATTTGTACTCATTTGATTCCATCCGCATGAGATGTATCGGACTCATCAAAGATTTGGTTGTAAGTTTAGATCAAATTCCTACGAAGAATGTCTTGATGGATGTGGTTGTGGCGGACATTCCTCCTCGATTTGGGATGCTCCTTTCTAGATCTTGGGGGGGCAAAGTTGAAAGGTACACTACAGTTAGATTTTTCTTATGCTACAATTCCAGTCTTCGGTCAAATGAGAAAGTTATATCGAGAGCAGAAGATGAAATACATGATAACAAGCAAGGAAAAACCAATCAATCATCCGGTAAATTATGTACATACCGACTTAGAGTCGTTTGTTTTGTTTGATGATAGTTTTAATGATATAGATAGTCAATTAGTTCAGGCAGAAGATATACCATAAATCACTGAGAATTTTAGAGAAGTTCTGCAAAAACAAAGACAAGAAAAGCAAGATACTCTTGAGCAATCAGTTAAAGACAATGGGCAGCAAATAGGAAAAATAGAGCTGACGCAATTTCAGCAGTTAGAGGAGGATGAAGATGGTCTTTGGACCATGGATTTTGATGGCGCAGTGGGTAGTGACGGTGCTGGAATTGGTGTGTGGATTCGTAGTCCATTTTCCGCTCCAGATAAGGTTCCAAGCAATGTGAGAGTCTGTTCCTACAAACTAGCATTTGACTGTTCTAACAATGAAGTGGAGTATGAGGCTCTGATTGCTGGCCTTAAGATTCTAAGAAAGCTGAAAGCGAAAAGAATTGCAGTCTATGGTGATTCAGAGTTGGTGATAAAGCAGGTTAAGGGTGAGTTTCAAGCCAAGCATCCTCGCATGAGGGCTTACCGTAATGCAGTTTTAGACATTTTGAAGTTATTTTCTGATCATACCTTGACATGTGTGCCTCGCATACAAAATGGTGTTGCTGATGGACTTGCTAAGGCAGCAAGCAATTTAAAAATTCCAATGAATTCCAGTAACAAGTTCGAGATACATGTGAAGCACCGCCCCACCGTTCCAGACAATCAGCGATGTTGGAAAGTTTTTCAGGATGATGAGGAGATTAGTGATTTTCTGCAAAATAAGGGTAAGTTTAAAGACACCTCCATAGATACAGAACATGATGATGGTAATGATGATATACAAATAAATCAAATGGAAGTGCTGCAACTTAAAGATAACATCATTCCTAAAGGATTGATTCCTTTAGAGGAACTCTTTGATCAAGACGATGTAGCCCGCAAACCGACATTGAGACCAACTGAAAAAGGTGTTGAGGAGGTAAATATTGGGATAGCTGAAAATCCCAAGATGGTAAAGTTATCCAAGTCATTGTCACCAAAGGTAAAAGCGGAGTATGTGAGATTGTTGTCTTCATTTTCTGATGCTTTTGCGTGGGATTACTCATATTTAAAAACATATGACACTAATATCATTCAGCATACTATCCCTATCAAACCAAATCAGAAGCCTTTCCATCAGAAGTTGAGGAGAATCAATCCAAAGCTGACACCATCGATTGAAAAAGAGGTAAACAAGTTGTATAAGTCAGGAATCATTGTGCCTATTAGATTTTCTGATTGGATATCAAATTTGGTGCTCGTGAGAAAGAAGACAGGTGAGATCCGTTTATGTATCGACTTCAGAAATTTGAATAAGGTATCATTAAAAGACAATTATCCGCTGCCAAAAATGGACCATATATTGCAGCGAGTAGTTGGAGCATCAAGGATGTCACTACTCGACGGTTATTCAGGTTATAACCAAATTTTAGTGCATGAAGATGATCGTGACAAGACTGTGTTCACCACTCCATGGGGAATGTTTCATTATGCAAAAATGCCGTTTGGTTTGAAGAATGCAGGCGCCACTTTTCAACGTGCAATGGACATGGCTTTCGCCAACGAGAAAGATGTATTTTTGGTTGTTTACCTTGATGATCTGACTGTGTTTTCAAATTCTGATGAAGAACATTATATCACTTAAAAGTTGTTTTCCAGAAGTGCAGAAAATATGGCATTTCGCTGAATCCAAAAAAGAGTCTTTTTGCCATGGATGAAGGCAAGCTCCTTGGCCACATCATATCGAAAGACGGCATTCGTGTTGACCCTGCACGTGTTGAAGCCATCCATCAAATAGAACAGCCCCGAAACAAGAAAGAAATACAGTCATTTAATGGTAAAATGAATTTTCTGCGTCGTTTCATTCCAAATCTTGCTGAGCATCTTAGAGAAATAATGAACATGCTGAAAAAGGACAGTCAGGTAAAGTGGACAGAAGAGGTGGTGAAATCATTCAATTTGGTAAAGTTAGCTCTTTCTTCAGCCCCTATTTTAATCAGCCCGGACTACACACAGGACTTCATTTTTTTTTCGTTTGCTTCTGTGCACACTTTGGCAGCTGTTTTAATGCATAAAAGAGATGGAGTTGAGAAGCCTATTGCCTTTTTCAGTCGGATTATAAGGGAAGGAGCGTTGAAATACAATATTATTGAGAAACAAGCACTTGCACTTGTAAAGGCTTTAAAATATTTCCATGTGTATATACTGCATTCCCACATTATAGCCTATGTTCCTAACGCAGCAGTTAAAGATGTTTTGGTACAGGCAAGTCCAAAAGGAAGGCGGGGTAAGTGGATCACTGCGTTGTTAGAATATGATGTCGAGATTAAACTGACTAAGCTGATCAAAGGACAAGGACTAGCCAAGCTCATGTCTGAAACAAATCTGCATGCTCTAGATATAAATTTGATCGCTGCCATGTCCGATGAAGATGAGGAGAGTACATCATTTCAGGTATCTGATATTTTTGTTTCTTCCCCTTGGTATGCTGAGATTTTATACGTACTTCAAAATTTGTCTCCACCACCCGGGATGCCTAGAAATAAGAGTAGAACCTTGAAGTTGAGGGCTGCAAAGTTTTGCATATTAAATTCTGCATTATATTGGAAAGACCTTGGTGGAATGTTATTGAATTGTTTGGTAGAGGAGGAAGCCAAAAGAGTTTTGGAGGACTTTCATACAGGAGACTGCGGGGGCCATTTGTTTTGGAAAACCACAGTGAATAAGATTCTAAGGGCAGGTTACTATTGGCCTTCTTTGTTTTCTGATGTATATAAGGCTGTTAAGAATTGTCACGAATGCCAAATTTTCGAAGGGAAGCAGAAACTACAGTCTTTGCCTCTCAAACCAATTGAAATTAGTGCACCATTTCAGCAGTGGGGATTGGATTTCATTGGGGAAATCCATCCTGCATCGTCAGGTCAACATAGATGGATATTGACAGCAACGGACTACTTCACGAAATGGATCGGGGCCATTCCCACCCGACAAGCTACAGATGCGGTAATTATCTCTTTTCTTGAAAACAATATTCTGTCACGTTTTGGGTGTCCTAGTAAGATAATCACAGATAATGTAGCGGCATTCAAGTCGAAGAGGATGGTTGAATTTTGCTATAAGTACAACATCAGCTTGGGACATTCGACTGCCTACCATCCGTAAGGAAATGGCTTGATAGAATCTTCAAATAAGTCTTTGGTAAATATCATTAAGAAATTGCTGGAAATCAATAAAAAGGGCTGGCACAAGAAATTAGTGAATGCACTTTGGGCTGATAGGGTAAGTCAGAAAAAATCTATTAGCATGTCTCCTTTCGAGTTGGTGTATGGGGTAGACACAGTTTTTCCCACTTCTCTTGCTGTCCCGGTAGTCAAATTGCTTCAGGAAGCCGGTAGTGAGGAAGATCCCATGCAGCGGAGAATTAATCAGATGATTCATTTACAGCAGACACGGGAGGAGGTATTTCAAAATACATTCAAGTTGCAGGAATGCATAAAGAAGATCTACGACAGGAAGGCAAAGGCAGATAAGTTTCAGCTGGATGAGGTAGTTTTGAAGTGGGATGCTAGAAATGAAGATAAGGGAAAGCACGGCAAATTTGAAAACTCATGGAAGGGTCCTTTTAAGATAGCAGCATATCGTGGTCAGAACGCCTTTCTTCTCAAGGAAATGAACGGGGATGATTGTCCGGGAGGGCCGATCAATGGTCGGCTGCTCAAGCGATATCACTTCTGAGTATTTTCTGTTGATTTCATCATCATTGTATATATCATTTTACTTCGGTTTCATCGCAAGTGTGGACTGATCTCTCATCTTTAGTCTGGGGCCCGGAGCGAAGGCTATAATTCTGGAGATGGAGGTTAGTTGGTTAGAAATTCTATCAAGTCAGTTCTATTAGTATTTTCAGTTTTAAAATCGAGTCAGTTTTGGTCAAATTTCAGTCAAGTTTTCAGTCAATAAATGTGTCAAAAGTTTTTGTATTATCCGTTGAAAAAATGACTCCGTCGCCCAATGGATGAAGGCACTGTCTGACTCCCCCAGAGATCTGCTGTTCTTGGCATCTCCTTGGAGCCACCATCCCCATTGGAGCCAATGTTAGAGTCGGTCCTTACAGCCCTCCGTCAGAGATCATTTTGCTTTTTACATATCATTTTTAGGTGTCTCGCTCATTCCACTTCGTTGCATTTCACTAGGGGCATGCCATTAACTGACGAGGGGGTCTGGTTGTCTTGTGTTTCCTCATGTTTGTACCTGCAGGGCTAATTAAGATTCCTCAAAAATCACTGAAGTTCAGGTCACTTCATTCTTGGTCATAAATGATTATTTTTGTCAAAAAGAAGTCTTTAGTCCTAGAGTCTAGGGTTTTCAGTCTTTTGGTACATGTAATAAAAGCCCGCAGGCCTTGAGGTTGGTTTCAAAAGGTTCCCATTTCATATTTATATTCTCAAAAAACATTTGAAGAAATTTCTAGTCCAAAACTCTGTTTTGGAACTAGAAATTGTCAAATTTCATTTTTTGTAATAATTGTGTATTTGTTTCATCATAAGAAATTTGAAGGCAACCTCTGATCTTTGCTAAAGCCAAATGCCAAATCCCTGCAAAAACAACCAAGTGTCATCAGTCCAAGACTCAGAAAAATAATGAAAAGCCAAAGGACAGCATTGTATTAAGTGATCAAATGACAAAGTGCCAAACATTATAAAAGTGGGTTATGGAGCAAATTTAAAATCAAAACTGATTTTTATGAGATATTTTACAACCCATATAAACCATTGGAAGACAACTCATTTGCACAAATTCTCAAGGCAGAGTTCGAATTGGTGAAGTTGAGGGGTGAAAACTTGTTTTTCAAAGCCGTGGACCGGAGGTGGAAGTGCGCGCTACGCACAGAGGAGGTGCGCTACGCACAAGAGGTGCATCTGTCAAAGGGCTTCACCCCACTAAAATAGGCACGCGCGTTTACGCATGTCGCGCGGCCAGCCGCACCGAAGCGCGCGACGCGTATAACCGAGCCGTACCCGCTCGCGTTCGCTTAATGCCAAATGCAGCCAATCGGCTTAAAGGCAGGTTACTTACTGCTCGAATTTTGGATATGATTATGGTGTTTTGAAAGTGGAGAAACCATTGTTTAATGTGGAGAAATGTAAACGCTATGTTTATTTCCAATATCACTTCATAGGGTTTTGGAAACGAATGTTAATGGTTGTGTGGGGGTTTGCAAACTTGTGTTGTTGATATATATGCTCATGCATCTACTGTCAGTGGTCTCCCTGCTCATTTTTCACCTTAGCCCCATCCTCTCTCTTTGCCATTACATCACTGCTCTCTTTGTTATTGCCATTGTCATTTTCACACTATTTATCATTCATGTTATCACATAGTCTCATTTTCACTTGTCCACATCCTCCATTGACATTGTCAAAACACTGCTGTCATTGCTATTATCTTACTATGGTTATTGTCGCACTGTTTCTCATTTATAACAAATAGTCCTGTATTCACTTTGAGCAATCTTTAAATACTATTGCAAAGGCGTTACCTCTATACCATAATATTTTTACCTGCTTCAATGCAATCGTCTTATAATCGTAAAAGCAACATTGTATGTTTTTCATGCAAACCCATTACGAGTTACTAACATTGTTTTCCTATATTCTGATATGTATGACATATTGCTTGGAGCATACAATCTAACTTTTTGCCTTCACTTACACCTATATCGCAAGATATATCGCAGACATCTTGCTTTCAAAGCCATGCTGATGATTCGGCCATGAGCAAGAGTATGACAGCGATTCCACAACAGAGGGTAATGTGCCACGGAGACCTCAAGGTGCGGCAAAAGTGGTAAGACCAAGGCAGAGCTCATTTTTTGGCTCAATTGTAGGCTTGCCCGCTTGCAATGGATTGTTTTCAGCATCAATCATGTTTCCACTACTGTGAGATGATTTCACAAACCCAACATCATCATGAGCTAGCTCGTCTATTTGTTCTACATTTACATGATGGCCGTGTAAACCTTGCCGGAGTAAATTTCATTCTGTCACCAGAGACTATTGCTCAGGCCACCAGGATACCAAATATAGGAGAGGAATGGAACAAACGAAAGCAGTTAGAGAAATCCTACTATGAGCCATACATCAAACCTAGGTTTATGAGGCAGCTGAGTAGGGTATTTCCTTTCAGATTTCTGAAGGATGAGTTTGCGACATTGATGAAACTCATCATTCGATATTTCTGTTGCGAGGGCAGATTCTCGCATCTCTATGCGTACCATGTCCGTTTGTTGATGCATTTCACGAGGGTATGTATGATGAGCGTTCCATACTTCATGTATCGCAACATAGAGAAGATGACAATTTTTGTACAGAAGAAGACCCCAGCACAGCAACATCGCAGTATATATCATTACGCGCTGATCAAAATCATGGTGGTACATCAGTTGACACAGCAGGGCATTACTTGGGAGGATTTCATCTCCCGTGACTTCTCTGGCGTCGCCACACCGCCCTCCCCCCCGTGTGCTTGCGCATGAGGGAGAGCCTTCGCCACCGCCCAGACATTCCCGATATCGAAAGACATACTGCTCCCATCGTATGTGACATACCGGCGGAGGCCGCGCCGTGCCTTATTTGCAGCTACACGACGAGTACTATCTCCACCCGGGGTGGAAGGGGTCTCGTTGACTTCATCAGCAACGCGAGTATTATCTCCACATGATGTGGAAGGGGTCTCGCCTTCTTCTTCAGCACAGGTACAGATCCAGGAGAGAGGCAAGAGGCCTATGCACGATAAGGGCCCATCAGGCAGTCGAGACACTGATTTCACATTCATCGATGTTGATGCGAGCTCTCCTAGCTCGAAACTGAAAGAGATCATCCAGGAGAAAAAGGCCGAGAATGACACACTGAAAGAGAAATTGCAAAGGGCTCAGTGGGTGATAAGCTACCTGGAGCAGCGTAACAAACAGCTAGAGGATGAGCACACACTTTTAGAGCTGCGGCGAATCCGTGAGGATTGACAATTGGCCTGGAAGAGACCTGGTGATATGACACTGGCTGATCGAGATTCTTGCCTCACGCATGTTAACATTCATCTGGAGAAGTTTTTGGAAAAGGAAAATAGAGACAAAGACATGCTTCGTCACATGAAAGGTCATTATTGGGCCCGCATGCATGTCTGCAAGGCAAAAATGAAAATTCTGAAGAGGAGGTTAAGCAATGCACTAAAACGGCGGAAGAGGCCTGATCCATTTCGGATTTTGGCCAAGGCTTCATTGGTTGGGCATGATACATGATGGAGGGTCTTCGCTTTGAATTTGAGCAAATTTGGAGAAATTTTTTTCATTTTGAAAAATTTTGGTCTCAAAACAGATTTTTCAGCCCAACGCGTAGCGCGTCGACGCGCTCGCTTATGATTGGGACACTTGCTGGAGGAAAAATTTATATTTTTGGATTTTTCATGGTAAGTTATGCATGCTCTAGTATGGCCAAAGCATTTCATCAAGTTCTGGATGATCAAAAGGGCCAAAAACACCATGAAAATCACCTTTCTGCCACCTTTTGCACCAGCAGGAAGTACTTATGGGAGAATGAAGTTTTGGAGAGGCAAATGAGCTCCAAATTGGGGAATTGTACTTGGGATGGATAGCAGACATCCAGGGCTTTCCAAAATGCTATTCTGAGCTTGATTTCGATGCCGGGAAGTTCCCCAAACATAGGCTGAAAGGCGCGCTACGCATAGAGCTCAGGCGCACTACGCATAGAGATTTTTGGTCCATTTTTCATCTTCCAGCTCAGGATTTCGGCCAGTTGGACCAGTTTTGCTTGTGGATGTAATTTTTGAGTTATCTTGATGTAATTTTATGGTTGGCATGTAAATTGGACTCACTTTTACCTATTCTAGATGATTCACTCCTAAAAAAGTAAAAATCAAATGTAAGAATCAGTTTCCTTCCTTTTAGAGGCAAGTTGTTTGGCTGCCTATATTCTAGCTCCTTGTTTAGAATTAGTTGAAACTTCTCCTAGAAGGAGGAATTCTACCCCTAGAGACATGGGAATGGGTTAGGATAGTCTATATGATGTAATTTCTGAGACATTCTACAGGTTGGACTCTTGGGAAAATTTTGGCACACTATTGTACATATTTTTCATATTTTGGCTAAGGAAAGATCAGAGGTTTTGCAGCACCTGTTGGGATTCTTGTGGCTTTCAGTTCTTGATGGTGTTTTCTCTCAGTTTATTGTAATTTCTTTCATGTTTAATGTATGCCATTCTCTTCTTATGCTTCTGAAACTAAATGAATGAGTAAATGAGGTTGAATCCATTGTTTCCAGTGCTCTGCCTTTAAATTTGTTTAGTTTTACATGTTTTCGCCTGTTTGGAGAGGATCCATGTTCTCCCTTGCCCTCTTTAGCTCCTTGTCGTTCTGATCCATCCATATACCCAATCAAAAGCATCAAGACTATTGCCTACCTCGCCCCAACTCGAATTCTGCAAAAATCTGGCCTTATCCCCGGACCCAAAATTGTTTTTCCCATCTTTTCAACAAAAAACCCAAAAAATCAAAATCAAACTTTCCTATCTCTTTACTAGCCTAAAATCAGTACCAATTATAAGTCATCTCAGCCCCTTTGAAGACCTTTTGCCGAGATAGACCCAGAGAGAGCCCTCTCCTGTCCTCGTAGGGCTAGCTACGAGGCTGAGCGTGGTTTGATATAGCCTTGAGTTTTACCTTATTTCAGCCTAAGGTAGATTTGAGCGCTAACAGCTACAATCTGTTGAAATCTATGCTTGTTATAAAACAACATGGAATAAGGGAGGTGTTGAGAATGAATAAGAATATTAAAGAAGAATACTGACATGGTCATAAGAAAGAAATGAAAGAAATCAACACTCCCCCAAACTGAAATATGAGACATGTCTATAAAAATGGGAAGTGGTAAAGATATGGAATGAATGATGATAAATAATGCTCAATGGATTTTCATGAAATTCTCCTAAATTCATAATAATCAGAAAATTATGCTATTTTACCTCAAGCGTTACCTCCGAAAAAATGTGAAAGAACATGTAGAGACTGACCTTTGTTGAAGCTGATGTAGGCTGAGCGGTTACTGAAAGTGATGCAAAAGGTGGAAGCCATGCAAGCACATCATGTCTGAAGAATTGTGTGCATTTATGAGCCTTCGTTGTTAATTGCAATAGTGTGGTCATGCTGCGAATAGAATTTTCCCCCATACCTGTTGTTCTCTTGTAAAAAAATCACCATTCTGTATGCAATTTTCTTGAATCCACAGTTTCAGTTTGGAATGGCAACAGATAAGATGCATGCAAAAAAAGTTCAAGCAGAAAAAATTCTGTAAAAATGCAGTATCAATATTGTGGCAAATCAGCAAAATAGAAGAGCAGCGTACTGTACAGCAATTATACAGGATGGAAAGGCATACATACTTATGATATGATCAACAAATTATTGCATTACTGAAATCCATGCATGTGATAAATCGTAAACAGATATAGAATCGTTTTGTAATGATTCAAGGATAAGGAGAAGGGACAACTTAAGATAAACATAAGTACAAATGCATTTATTACCCACTTAAATTAATGTGATCGATTTATGATGATTTTCATGTATAATAGGTTCAAAATCAAAGGTTAAATATTCATACTTTCATCTGATATTTAAATAGAGATATAGGAAAAAGGGTTTAATATTACTATTGATGTGTATAAATGTGACTCCAATACCATCAGCAGAGCTCTGTTGCCCACAGGTGTCCATAACCTTGACAGAGTTTCTCTCTTACCCTTGGAACCATTGTCCTTTATTTATGTTGAGGAAGTGCTTGTGAATTGTCATAACGGAGGCCATTGTGCTGGCTTGGTGACCAGATAAATCACAATGCCATTCACTGGGAAGAAGTGAAAAGTGGGCAGGCCGGCTCGTGATGAGACCTCCTGTTCCAATGACTGCTTAATTTTTCAATTGTCCATTGGATCATATCCCTAGTTTGGTGGCCATGATGGGAATGCCACTTTACTTGCTTCCTTATGAACATGGTAGGCCGGCTCTTGATGAGACCCCCTATCCTCTATCTGTCAAATTATAAAATTATTAATGAAATATGTAAATATTTTTCTTTTCATATAACACTTTCCTATTTATTCATAAAGGATGGCTCAACACTCCTTAAGAGTAGGGATGGTGGAAAAAGTCTGAACAGCTCAACAGAAAAGAATATGCCCTTGTTCCTACTCCATAAGTAAAAAACAAAGAAAGTTATAAAATATGGGAAAGAACCAACATGATAAATATAATCGATCATATGAATTTAATGGTAATAAGACAACAAAATCATGTTATTGATTGTCCCTTTTTCCTTTTTCTTATCATTACTGAACAAATTTCTTAAAAATGACGATTTCTTTTGATTTGCTGATTACAGTAAGTTCTAATTTGTGTATCCTTCCATAAATTGTATGTTTTCCTTTCAAAAAGTCATGAAAAATTCAAAAAAAATTCTAAAAATGTTGTTTAAAAAACAAGAAAAATGCACTCAAAAAGTGTTGTTCCTTTGGAAAGGAACAACAAAAACAATATGCGAAAATGTTGTTCCTTTGGAAAGGAACAACAAGAATAGTCTGTGAAAATGTTGTTCCTTTGGAAAGGAACATCAAGAATAATCTGCGAAAATGTTGTTCCTTTAGAAAGGAACAACAAGAATAGTCAGCGAAAATGCTGTTCCTTTGGAAAGGAACATCAAGAACAGTCGGTGTTGTTCCTTTTGAAAGGAACAACAAAAACGAGCGGTGTTGTTCCTTTTGAAGGGAATAGCAAAATCATGCAAAAAAAAATATTTTCCTTTTTGAAAAGAACAACAAAACTAATTAGCGAAAATGTTGTTCCTTTTGGAAGGAACAACAAAAATAAACACATAAATGCACTGCTTCTTAAGAGAAACAACTGATGTTCCTTAAGAGGAACAATAACTGTCCCTTAAGAGGAACAACAAACAAATATAAACACGCAAAAAGGAAAAAAAACAGAGGAAAGAACAAAGCTAATATGCAATCCATTGCAAAGCAAATCCAATCGAAAGGAAATTTTATGTACAGGTTTCAAGAAAAAGTAATATTTTACAGAATTGGTGCTACTGAAGAATTGCCTTCTGCAATTGAAACTTGCATGGTGGGGTCCTTATTGTTCAATTTCCACTGGAGCAGAAATCATAATTTGAAGAGATTAACACCTGAAACACAAAAACATAAAAGAAATCAGAAAAGAAACAACACTTTATTAAGTTACAACAGCTATGATATTATTTCTAAGAGAATATCAAATCTATTAATGGAAAAAAATGATCTTTTTGAAAAATGTTTGGCAGCAGTGACATGAATCTTCAAATGAAAAATAATTCTCCATTTCTTTTTGTTATGAATCTGTTAGGTAATAAACTGGATGAAATGTCATTGTTTCACTAAAATTTCTCTCCAGAATCGCTCGTCCATAAATTGACCTTCTTTGTTTTGCTAAGACCTGCAAAAAACGAGTGTCTACTTGCAGTAAAACATTAAATCATGGAGAAAGAGAGGTGCGTGGGCTCTCTTGATCCAAGAATTATGTAAAAAAAACTAACAAGTAGTTACTCTGTAGAACAAATCCACGAACAAAGTAAAATTAATTTATTACCTGCGGGAGAGCAGTGGCCAATCATGCTAACCATCAGTGTTTCAATCATAACTTATTTTTTTTCGTCCGATTTGAGTGATTCCAAAGCCAAATGAGAGCTACGTCAAATTTTTATCTCCAATAGAAACAAGTTTTAAAAATTCAATTCTATGATATGTTAAATTGGCTTAGAACAACCTGCATAATAGAGTCATTTTCGATTTTCCAGCTTAGACTAAAAGTTAATATTTCAAGCATAAATTTTTCGTTTGATGGCAGATTGAACTGATTAAAATTGAAGATTAAAATAGATTCATTTATTGATCTCCAATAGAAACAGGTTTTGAAGATAAGAAGAATTGATGGGTCAAATACGTTAATGAACAACCGAGAAAATAGAGTTTCAAGAATGCTTATTTATGATAGACAGTTAGTGTTTTGGTCATAAATTCCTCATACAATATCGAAATTGAATGATTCAAATTGCGTTGTAAACTATATTCATAGAGGAATCTACCATAGAAACATGTTTTAAAAATATAGTCATTTAGGCCTCCAAAAACTAACTGTCCCAACTCTGTTCTTGAGCTACCTACTAAACACCTTGTCAATGTTTTGGTTCTAACTTTTCCGTTTCAAATCCAAATGGAGTGATTCAAATTGAGTTGGAAATAAGACATCAAGGGCTACTAAGGATAGAAACAGGTTTTAAAAATATTCAATTTTGGTCATCCAAAACGTGACTGTCCCAACTTTGTTTTCAGGATTTTCATCAAGTCCACAAGCCAAAAAAATGATATTCAAGCAATTTTTCCATATTGATGATGAAAATGAATATAAGTGTTTATAGAATTGTTATTTGTAATATAATTCATCTAAATACACAAATAAGTTAGAATATTTATCATCAATGTTGATTTCCACAGCGTGTTGCAACAAAAACAACTATTTTTACAAAAATAAAAAATGTGTTTATTTCCTTATTTATTTTATTTTCTCTACTAATCTACTCTTATTTGAAAATCGAATATGCTTATATATAAGAGTATTTCCAGTGGAGCCATTTCCAAAATAAGGCCTCTAAAAATGCATGTTGATAAATAGTAGGGTATGAGAGGCCAACTTCCCTTCTTGTAAAAAGCAAAATTGGGCAAGAATTCTCAATTTCTTGAGAATCTTGCTCAGTCTCTTCTGTTTGGCTATGTACCTCAGCAAAGGCTACAGATGGTGACTCTGTGGTCTGAAGGGAACTAGTAGGTTGTCTAGAAATAACTTTCCTAGGTCCTACTGATGGCTGAGATTCAGTTTTCTTAAGAATTTCGTCAATAAAGGTCCTTCTCCCAAGGGACACCAGCCCCTTAGGTTTTTCAGATTTGGGAGGAATTTTGTCTTGTTTAAATTTTCTAGTCATTTAAAACAACAAGCCTTCATTCCTACCTAAAGAGAAAAAATTTACCCAATTCTGCTGTGAAGTGGGCAGTGAGCAAGTATGTTCCTTGCTCGGTGCGCAGGTTCTTACCTTCCGTCTTTAAAACCCAATTATTCCCAAGCAGAAAAAAGGTCAAATGTGCATCACTCCTTCTAAATAGCATACACTCTCCCCGCCAACGGTGCCAAAATGTCGAGTCATAAAAGGGTATCTTTTTAACACCTATTTATCTCACATTAATTATCAATCCGGGAGCGAATTTTTATTTCAAGAGTGTACTTTGTCTGAGGCTGCAATTCATCCAAAAGAAATGTTGTGAAGATGTAGTACAAAATTCTAAATTCAAGAATAAACAAATGCTTGTAAAGGAACCTAATTACAAATGGAAATGCTCTGAAACTTGAATTAAATCGAACTGCAAAACATCGATCAGGGATACAGTAGCAATAAATCTTTCCCTTAGAAATCGATGCAAGATAACCAATCTGGGGACTTGGGAGCAATAACCTCTGTCCTCTACAGTTGGTGATCTTAAAACAATCGAAATGAAAGAAAACTCAATCTTCTAGAAATTGATGCAATTTAAATCAAACTGGAACAAGACCATCAATCTGGGAACGAGGAAGCAATAACCAATGTTCTCTACAGTTGACAATCCTTCTTAAAAGAAATTAAAAGGAAATAGAAATTAAACTAAAAGCTGCTAATGAAAGGAAACTAGGAAAGCTCTCAAAACCAAACTCTTTGCAATTAATCAACTGAAATGAATAACAATGTAAATGGACAACAAACTGTGATTAAAGGAATTGAATAACCAATCCTATTGAACAACAATCTGTAATGAATATCAATCAAATGGAATAGCAAGTGGAATGAAACCATAATGGAAATAGAACAGCGAAGCTCCGTTAAGGTATTAACAAGATAAATTATACAGTGTTGAGATTCTTTTTAAATCATAAAGAAATAGCAACGCGATTCGTTAATATAACACAACAATACCAATAAGAAATTCAACAATAATTAACTCTACAATCGTAATTAAACCAAACACGATTATCACACAACAGTAATTAAAGAATAGAAATACAAACAACGAGTTGCTCCACTAGGGCCGGGCCCTCAACCGCCGGTGAAAGCGCCGCTGGGCTACTGCAGAACTTGAGAAACGGAACGAGAACGCCTCTTTGTATTAATCAAACATGAATAGCTTTTACATCAGTTTCTCTTTTCTCACAAGAGTCAAGGAATTACAATGGTACAAAGGGAATTCAATAATCATCCATTGTTCTCCATTCTCTCCTTTTATAATCAGAAGGAAGATAAATTAAATAGCAAATATGATCTCCCATAACAATATTGGATTGTTCCCAACAACTTGATCAACCAGAAAATACATTTCCAACAATATTTCAACAAAAGAAAGGCGAGTTTGGCTTTGTAGCTGAGATTTGGAGGACGGCCGCAACAACAAATCTGAGAAAATCGTGCTCAAAGAACCCTATGTTTCTCTCAATACAGGCCGAAATTGGGCAAACCACTCTTTAAAAAAGTTAATTGGGCCCATTCTTGACAAAACCCATGTTCCGGATTTTCCAGATTCTTCTACATTTTACCAGAATCTCAACCTTAAAACTGTCACTTCTTATTCCGACGAATTTCTGAGTTGAAATATTTGATGATGATTTGGAGATCAAATCTTCAATCTGGAAAATATCTTGGAGGCTAAAATGGTGATTGATATTACAAAATATATTAATAAACCATCATAGATAAAATTATGCATAATAATCATCAATTTATTAAAAATAAAGGAGAAGAAATAATATTCATCCATAAGAGCATAAATCGTTATAAAATGGATTTATATAATAAATTATAATAAATGATATGATAAAGAAGAGTAAAAATGGATGAAATAAGTGTTAAAAATTGGTCGTATTTACGACCCAACACCATCTACCTTCCTTATGTACATGAAAATATTGTTAGGTCCCTATATTACTAGTATAGTCCCTTATTGTTGTTAGTGTAACCCCCTTATTGTTATTATTGTACCCTTGTAATCCCCATATTGTTATTATTGTGCCCTTAAATTATTATTGTTAGGTCGGCTAGGATTACATTGTGGCCCCACTAGGATTACATTATGGCCCCATGGACTCCTATATATAGAAAGGAGGTTTTGTAATTTGAATCTTCAAGAATTGTTCATTAATGTAATGTATTGGAGGTTGTCCCCTCGAAGTGGCTCATTTCTAAGACATTGATATCTCTTTTCTTCTATTTTTGGAGCTGTTTTCACAACATTTGGTATCAGAGCTTTGAGATTCTAGGGTTTTGCTGCTCCAAAAATATCATTGTGGAATTTTCGCTATAAATTTTTTCTATGAAGGTTCAGAATCTAAAATTTTTAAAGTGCGAAGCCAAAATCCCGAGGAACATTATCGCAAAATTTCAGAGCTTGGTTCGCAATATTTTCGGAGATATAATCTGTGCAAGTTAGGTCATTTTGCAGGCTCCTGAATTTACCCTAAACAGGTCATCGTGGTATTTTCGTAATAAATTTTTTTCTACGAAGGTTCAAAAGCTGAAATTTTTAGAGTGCGAAGCTGCAATCCTGAGGAACATTATCGCAAAATTTCAGATATTGGTTCGTAACATTTTCGGAGATATGATCTGTGAAAGTTAGGGCTTTTTGAGGCTTCTGAATTTCATCTCAAAGAGGTGATTGTAGGAAAATCTTCATAGCTCTCTCTCTGAGCATCGGATTGGAATGATGTAAAAAGTGGCCGCAAGTAAATGGAATGCAGTTTTTGGTCTATCAATTTCATAGCTAAAGGAGGAAACAGTGACACGAGGCAAGTCGTAGAAGTTCGCTCTACTGAACTAGTCCAAAATTGGGTCATTGTGGGAGATTGGACATAACTTTGCCTTGAAGAATCAAAATCAGATCAGACCTGTGGTATTTGAAAGAAGCTTCAAAGGACTACTATAGGGCTTAATTTAAAATATTGAGGATCCAAAATTATAGAGATAATTCAATTTCAATATCGAGCTCCTCAAAAGCAAGTAAAAGGTGTGTATTTTTTTTTTTCCGAATTGCATAAGTCTTGTTTGAAGAATCAAGTTGAATTGATTCCAAGGGAATATTGTAGAATAGATATCAGTATTGGATTCTAAAATGGCCCCTAAAAAGAATTCAACACCCATTAAGCCTTTAGAAATCTCTACTATGACTCATGAAGACGAAGAATGGCAACATGACATATTGTAGAATCTTCAGTGGGTAAGTTCTTCCACTTAATGAGATACTCTGAAATTGATCGATTCCGTAGCTATCAAGTTCTTGTTTCCGTGACCACTTCAGGTTCCAATATGATTTTTCCTTCCTCATCAAGTTCTGGAAATATTTTTTGAACTGGAAGATTTTCACCTATAACCTTCTTTAAGCATGAAACACGGAAAATTGGATGCACTCGTGAAGAAGCAAGAAGCTCCAATTTGTATGCCATAGTACCAATCTTTTACAACACCTTGTACGGACCATAGTACTTTGGTGATAATTTATTATCCTTCTTAGCTTGCTTGAGGGACATTTGTTTGTATGGTTGTAGCCATAAAAATACCCAGTCTCCTACATCAAAACTTCTCTTGTTGCGATGTTCATCTGCTTGTTGTTTCATTCGATTTTGTGCCAAATTCAGGTTGTCCTTTAAGAGCTGGAGAACTTCCTTTTGATGCTCGATGTGATCTTCCATTGCTTGAACCTTCGAATTTTCTCTTAAAGATGATGTGATGGATGGTGGATGATATCCATAAAGTGCCATAAATGGGGTCATTTTTGCTGTAGTATGGAAGGAAGTGTTATACCACCATTCAGCTAGAGGAAACCACTTGACCCATTGTGTTTGTTTATCAGATACAAAACAACGAAGATATCCTTCCAAACATTTATTTACTATCTCAGTTTGACCATCGGATTGAGGATGATAAGATGAACTATGAGCTAATTGAGTACCCAAACAAGAAAATAACTCTGTCCAAAAATTTCCAGTAAAAATGGGATCTCTGTCACTCACAATAACCCTTGGGTTTCCATGTAGCTTTTGAATTGTGTCCATAAATGTAGTAGCAGTTGTACTTTCTTTAAATGGATGATATGATGCACAAAAGTGTGCATACTTGGTAAATCTATCAACTACCACCATAATGACACTCTTTCCTTCCGACTTACGTAAACCTGTGATAAATTCCATTGAAATCTCCTCCCAACATTGACTTGGAATGGATAAAGGTTGTAGAATACCCGAGGTCTTAATTGTATCAACTTTCTTCTTCTGGAAAATGAAACATTCCACCAAAAAATTTTGAATATCAGATTCAAGGCCATCGCAAAAAAAATCTTTCTTCACCTTGTGGTAAGTTTTTAAAAATCATAAGTGTCCTCCTAAAGGAGAAGCGTGCAATTCAAAAAGAATATTTTGTTTTATTTGGGAATTATTACAAAGATATAAGCGATATTTGTACAATACATAATCATTTTTCAAACTAAATGTATCAGATTTACTAGGATCTTGCTGCAACTTTTGAATGAGTGTCCACACTTCTTCATCCTTTTTCCATTCATCTCTTGCTTCGGTTATCCAATCTGGTTGGATAATAGAAATGGTACAAAGCAATGTTTCCACCTCTTCATTCTTTCTTGAGAGTGCATCTGCAACAACATTTAGCTTCCCTTTTTTGTAGATTATTTCCTAGTCATAACCCAACATATTTGTGACCCATTTTTGTCGCTCAAGATAGTCTTTGTTCCAAAAAGTGTTTAAGACTATCATGATCGCTTACCTTGAAGTGTCTTCCCATTAGGTAACGTATCCATTTCTTTAGTGCATGTAATATTGCCAACATTTCCCTCTCATAAATAGCCTTTTTTAAATACTTTCCTTTGATTGAACGAATTTCAAAAGAAATGGGTCTTCCTTCTTGTATTAAAACAGCACCAATTCCATTTCCTGAGGCATCACATTCCACAATAAACATGTTTGTGAAGTCTGGTGTAGCTAATATTGGTGCTAGGCACATTGCCTCTTTAATATGTTCAAAGGCCTTAGTTGCTTCAGGATTCCATGAAAATGCATCTTTCTTCAATAATGTTGTTAGAGGTGCTGCTATTCTCCCATATTTCTTAAAAAACTTGCGATAATACCCCGTTAACCCAAGAAATCCTCGCAACTACTTTATGGTTGTGGGGACTTTCCATTCCTTAATGGCTTTAATTTTGTTAGGGTCTACCTTAACACCCTTGTGAGATACAATATGACCCAGATATTCCACCTCTTGTACTCAAAAGAAACATTTGGATGTTTTTGCATATAATTGTTTCTCCCGCAATAGTTTGAGCACCCTGTCAACATGTTGGAACAAGATCCTTCCAAGACCCGCTCGTAGATTAGTATATCATCAAAAAATACTAGCACAATTTTCTAAGGAAGGGTTTGAAAATGGAATTCACATCAACCCTTGAAATGGCTGTGCATTGCAAGGCCAAGAGGCATGCATCAAAAAATTCATAATGACCCTCATGAGTTCGAAATGTTGTTTAATATCTTTCTACCATTCTAATTTGATGATATCTTGAATGAAGATCCAACTTGGTAAAATAAATTGCTCCATGTAATTCATCTAATAATTCATCAATCACAGGAATGGGAAATTTATCTTTAATGTTGAGCTTATTAAGCTCCCTATAATCTGGACACATGCGCCATGATCCATCCTTCTTGTGTACCAATACTACAGGAGCAAAGAAAGAACTTTGACATAAGGATATCTATAAGGCCTGATATTTGGAGGAACAATTCCTAGAATCAAATGAATATCATGGTCATGATCATGAATAGGTGGGAGTCCTTTGGGAGTTTCAAACACCTTGGAATGATTGTCCAAGAGTTTTTGGAGATCTGAAGAAATAGATGATTTTGATGTTGGAACTTCTAGTGAGCAAAGTTGTGCAATCACGCTTCGTTTTTCTTTATTTAGAGGATTTTTCATGACATTAGAGCTTATTATCTTTCTTGGCTTCCTTGCAATACCCCGTAATTTTAATTCCTTTCCTTCTGAAAAATTTTTCAAGAAAAGTTCTTGAAAATTAAAAGCTACTGTCCGCAAAGATTGTAACCATTGTACTCCTAGTACAACATCAGCACCTCCCATAGGAATGGAAAGCATTGGACTATTAAATACATATTCCCCCATGGTTAGCTTGATATTATGGCATTTTCCAGAGAAATTTATAGTTCCTCCATTTGCAACCATCACGTGACATTCTGGTGTTGGGTATAGGAAACAATTCAATTCCTTGGCTACCTTACAATGAATAAAATTATGGGTACTACCTGAATCAATCAACACTATTACCTTTTTCTTCTTGATATGTCCTTCTATATTGAGAGTTTGAGGAGTGGTAATTCCTGCCAATGCATTACACGATATGGTCGAACTCATTTCTTCCTCTTCTTGGGTTGGTTCCTAGTGTATATCCTCTTCTTGTTCATTTTCTTCTTCCTCTTCACAATCTATGTAAAATAATTTCTTCTCAGCACACTTATGACCTTTAGTGTATTTTCTATCACAACTGTAGCAAAGCCCTTTTTCTCTTTTTTCTTCTAATTGTTGTGGTGTCAACCTTGTAGGTTGTGGAAATCTAGACGTAGCAACACTTCCTTCTTTATAGAATTGAGTGGTAGGCTTCCTTGTCGCCATTATTTTACATTCAACTTTTCTTGCTAACCCGAATGCCTTCTCCAATGAATCTGGTTCCAAAACACGAACTTCATGTTGGATGTTATCCTTTAAAGTGCCTATGAAGAGATCGATCATGTGGTCCTCTAGAATATCAGTTACCCTTATATTCAATTTTTGGAAGTCCTCAATGTGCTGCCCCACTAAACCCTTTTGTTTGAGATTTATCAATTGGCTAAAGAAAGTGTTTCTCTTTGTATCCTCATAATGTGCTATCATTTCCTCCGTAAAAATTGACCAAGTGACAATTTTTTTACGGGAGCAAAGCCATCGATAACATACAAATGTATTTTGTTCTAAATGTAAAGTTGCAATGCGTACCTTTTGTGTGTTTTGCACGTTATGGAGATCAAAATATTGCTCCATCTGTAGTATCCATGTTACAGGATCCTTTCCATCAAATTTCCTCATATCCATTTTTGGAATATGGTGGTTCTTCCCGCCAACATTAGAGTTTATGAAATCACAATTAACATTTATTTTTTTCTCATCATGAGTTTCCTCTACTATATTTTCACCATTAGGAAACATTTCTTGTATCAACTTTGTCAAACCTTCCATGTCTACTTTTAGATCATTCTTCATGTTTTCCAGATTAGCTTCCATGTCATCCATATTAGCTTCCATGTCAGCTTCCATGCCATCCATCTTAGCTTCCGTGTAATTATTCAAACCATCCATATTGTATTCCATGCCTTTCTTCAAACCATCCATCTTAGTTTCCACGCCTTTCTTCAAAAATTCCATGTCATTTTTTGTTGCTCTTTGCGAGAGCGAAATTTGTTGCACTTGCTCTTGTAATTTTGATATGTCATGTTGCCATTCTTCGTCTTCATGAGTCATAGTAGATATTTCTAAAGGCTTAATGGGTGTTGAATTCTTTTTAGGGGCCATTTTAGAATCCAATACTGATATCTATTCTACAATATGCCCTTGGAATCAATTCAACTTGATTCTTCAAACAAGACTTATGCAATTCGGGAAAAAAAATACACATCTTTTACTTGATTTTTAGGAGCTCGATATTGAAATTTACTTATCTCTATACTTGCAGATCCTCAATATCAGAAATTCAGCCCTAAAGTAGTCCTCTGAAGCTTCTTTCAAATTCCATAGGTCTGACTTGATTTGGATTCTTCAAGGAAAATTTATGTCCAATATCCCATAATGACCTAATTATGGACTGATTCAGTAGAGTGAACTTGTATGACTTGCCACGTGTCACTACTTACTCCTTTGGCTCTGAAATTATAGACATGAAACTACAATCCATGTAATTCTAGTCACTTTTTACAGAATTCCAATCTGATGCTCAGAGAGAGAGTTATGAAGATTTTCCCACGATCACCTCTTTGAGATGAAATTCAAGAGCCTGAAAAAAAACCTAACTTCCACAGATCATATCTCCCAAATATTGTGAACCAAGCTCTAAAATTTTGCGACGATGTTCCGTAAGATTTCGGCTTTTTTGTTCTAAAAATTTCAACTTTTGTGGCTTCGTAGAGAAAACGTTATAGTGAAAATTCCGCAATGACCTGTTTGAGTGAAATTCAGGAGCCTGCAAAAAGCCCTAACTTCCACAGATCATATCTCCGAAAATATTGCAAAACAAGCTCTGAAATTTTGCAACAATGTTCTTCAGGATTTCGGCTTCACACTCTAAAAATATCAGCTTTTGAACCTTCATAGAAAAAACGTTATAGTGAAAATTCCACAATGACTTGTTTGGAGCAGCGAAACCCTAGAATCCAAAGCTCTGATACCAAATGTTGGGAAACCAGCTCCAAAAATAGAAGAAAAGAGATATCAACAGCTTAGAAGTAAGCCACTTCGAGGGGGCAACCTCTAACACATTACATGAATGAAAAATTCTTGGATGATACAAGTTACAAAACCTCCTTTCTATATATAGGAGTCCATGGGGCCACAATGTAATCCTAGTGGGGCCATAATGTAATCCTAGCCAACATAACAATAATAATTTAAGGGCACAATAATAACAATATGGGGGTTACAGGGGTACAATAATAACAATAAGTGGGTTACACTAACAACAATAAGGGACTATACTAGTAATATAAGGACCTAACATCATCCATTAATTTGGAAGCCTATAACCACACTAAAAATCTTGCTTCCATATGGTTATAACCCAATTTCTCTAGTTCTGAGCATGTGGTTCCAGTATCTATGCCACCTTTTCAAGCTATCCTCCAGACCACTGCCTAGAATTTCCTATAACTTTCCAGAATGTAATCAAAGGTGATGACAAAGCCAACCAATCAAAATCAAGTAAGAAATTGACCTAAAGGTGCCTAATCCATAACAAATTTTTTTTAAAACCTATGGAAAACATGTAAGCTAAAGGTCATGAATTCATATCTGATCATAAACTGATAGTATTCATCTATGTAATGTTCCCAAATCGGGACAGCTGGCAAGGCATGACTGGAAAACACATTTTGTAGTAATGGCTGTTACCGGAATTGAAACCAGGACCTGGATCCCTTAGATCAATGTATCTAATAATGAAATCCAAGATAAGGCTCCAAAGAAATCCTTCTAAGTGGGTTAAACATATCTCCCACACTTATATGTCCTCAGAAAATGCCCAGTGATGGACTGCAACAATTCTTGAGCAAGAAATGGAAAGACAATGTTATTTTACAACCATGAGCATATGAATATCTGAATAGCCAACAAATTTTTTTATAGCAATAGAAAGAGTACAATGTCTTGAGGAAACAACCTCTCAAGAAAGGCAATGCAAGCCTTAACAATACATGTACATGAAATGACAGAACACTGCTACATATATGAAACCCTTGGCTATGACAACGCAGTCTATTATGGAGTACTACTACAATACAATGTAAATACATGTAGATGGCAATGATATAGCTCAAATACAATAGGGGAGAAAAACTCTAACCCTTAGAAGCAATAATACATCAATTCTCCAAGGGATTAGCTGAAATATACAAAATGGGAAAAATGTCGGAGTTGCTGGGCAGCAGCTGCAACTCAGAAACTAGAAATACATAGAGGAGGCTAAATATGATGAATGATCTGAAGTAAAACTCCTCCAAGGGATTCTCCAAGTGAAGGCCGATCCTATCACTGGAAATCTCACCCTCCAATCAACAATGCAAAACCCCACAGCAAATGCACTGTGAAAATAAATAGTTACTGAAGCAATCTGTGCTATAGGGGAAAAGGAATGAGTTGGCCCACTGCCAAGATCTGAAATGAGGTCCTGGATCTCCCTAAATAACCTCTAAGAGGAATAGAAACTCCCTCCTCTGATAGATGAGCCAAGGAAATGATGTATGGTGTCCTCCACTACAACACCCCAACAACACTGCGTTATACTTGAGCAGAAATAACACAGTAATTGAAAGGATAAGCTTTGGCCTTGAGCCAATATGTATGGATAATGAAGAAAAATCCTTCAAGAAGCCTCTCAAGAAGGATAAGGAATCATAAACAGGAATTCCCCGAAAATTCTTGCTAAAAGAATGCACAATGTCTGAATAGACATGAAATGAATAATCATAAGCATGCATAACAATGGCTACCTTGCCCTCCTTTTAAACACATGAGAGCTCTCTCTCCATGGGCCCCACTCTATTAGGTTTTCCTCATTCAAGGAATATTCCCTCCTCTATCCCTGCACTGTCCCATGTAGTGATTTCCACCTCACACCCGTGCGTTGTTTGACTTGGTCAAACTTAACCAAGCCTCATTGCAAAATGTCCCCTTTCACACATGAGGGTGTGAAATCTAGTTCCAAGGCTGATCCATTTTCATACTAGAGGGATTTTATCCATGTTTTTATTATGAATGGGCCTCCTCACCCAATTATTCATCTCCTAAGTGAAAATGGACAAAATTAATGTTCCAATTTATTGAAGGAAAAATTTGGAACATTACAGTCCTCCCCTCCCAAATGTTGCTTGTCCTCAAGAAAATGCAAGGATAGAACTGGAAAGTCTCCACTCAAGGCATGGATTCTTAAATGTGATGAGGAACATATTCCCCATGTGGATCCTCCATCCCCAAGCAATCATCCAAACAAAATGAGCCACCTCCCAATAAGGAAACTCCTGAAAATCTCCCTCCACCTCAAGCTTCGGAAATGAAGGTGGGCTGAAAATATGAACATGGTAAGCATCATAGTCTACCCCAAGCTGTCCTCCTCTCCACTTATGGTAAGTGTAGAGTGTGTGCTGATCCTGGGTTGCAAAAGTATTGCCCTCAAATGGAAAAGTGAGGAACAATCCTCCAAAGAGTTCTCCTCCAACCTTGAAGAACAAACTGGCCCAAAATACTCCATCCATGATGGATAGGACATGGTCATCATAGAGTATCCCAAAGAGAATTTTGCTGCAAGTTTTACATGATGATTCATGATACAAACAATGTATCTCAAGGATACAACGCAGTCTCATCCACTGCAACTTCAGAAAATAGCATGGCAAGTAACATACACGAATAATCACATCTACTAATGAATAGTAAATTGCTGAATGTAACAAAAATACATGATCAAGCACTTGCCCATGGCTGTAAAATGGATGTCGATCAAGTCCATGGCCCACCTCAAAAGAGGACACATATGTAGCTGTGGTGGCCATATCTCCTCCCATGCTCCCTTTAGAACATGTAGTGCAGAAAATGTGGGAACTTCCTCCCCTCAAGGACACATCCAACTCATGTGTCTTTCTCATAATCATGCTTCTCATACAAATCTAGTCTATATCAGAAAATGAAGTCATGATTAGCATCAAAATGAAGGAGATACCAATGTCTTCATGTGATGCTTGAAGATACCAACAGTTTCCTAAGGGTATACAACGCAGTTTTACAAGCTGCTGCTTGAGAAAAGTACAAGGAAAAATGTTTCTTTTGACATGGTTAATCATGCATTTCTTCATATGGTACATGTTTGAGTGTAACAACTCAACATACATGTGATGATAAAACATTTTCCCAAGGCCACATAAGAGATGGCTGCCTCCATCATATAGATTGGCCCAATGATGATCATGGAGCAATGTGACAAGCTTGCCCTCTTGTGAAGCAATGCACTACATAATAATGGTAAGAGTGTGAAAATAAATGAATGTAAAAACAAACTTCTCAACATATGCTGGAAGTAAGATGGTACATGGATTCATGAATGAGTCCTCCATAGTGTTGTGGCATGCTATGAAGAAGAATGAACCATGTGCTACAAGAAGATAATCCTCCTCATGCTTGGAAACCCAATTCAAGAAGAATATGCCATAGTGATAGTTGCCTCTACCCACCACTCTATCATCATTACCTCCTCCGTGTTCACCAAGTGCATCCAAAATGAAGTGATCCTAGGGACACTCCATCCATAAACTTCTGCTCCAAAGTGACAGCGTTGTGAGCTCATGCAAATAAGCTCCTGTCAATACAAAGCTCTGTTCTTTGACATGCTCCTTGTCAAAGACTCCTTTAATAATGCTGCAACAAGTATGGAATACTTCCTAGGATGGAAGTGCTTCCAAATCATCATCAAATACCAAGGAGATAATTCCATCTCCTTCTCCTGCAACATTATGCCAAGTGTGAGAGAAAATCTGCTCTTGCTTTCCCAAGAACAAGCAAAGCAACAAAATATTTTGCTGCCTCCCCATACTTCCATCATACAGTACATGTGATGAAAACACAATGGATGATATGAGTATCACGTCAACACCATGAATCCATACTCTATGCTGCCTAATGATGCAAGTATCCTGCCATCTCTCCTCCATCCTCCTACTCTTAGGAAGAGTGTTTGCCAAGTGATGGCCAAACTCTTTCAAGAGTAACCATCGCAGCCAAGCCTCTTGCTACCTGATATCATAAATTTGAAAGTAGCCTCCCAGCTCCTTGCTCATCAACCACATCCACTCAATCACTTGTGGATGTTTTCTCCTTCTCTTCATTTTGGTACTCATCCCATGAGGGCTACCATCCTTCCAAACCAAATCTCTTTCCTTGCATTTCATGGAAGATTGAAATGTAGCTCCTTGGAGACCTCCTAGAGAATATCTCTCACCCATGACTATGTTGAATCCATAAGGATCCAAATGTGATGAAGGTATCATCTCCTCTCCATGATAGTTTGACAATGTTGTTAATCCCTATAAAGATGCAATGGATGTCTCATACTCCAGCTTAAGGATGGTTTCATGAGTTCTCAAAGGAGTGTCATGGTTTGTTCCATCCTCCCAAATCATATTCTTGTCTTTGCACTTCATGGGATTTTTAAATGCAATCTTCTCAAGGATCAATGAGACCCTATAAGGACCCAAATAGGTGGCAGGAAAAAACCTCCCATCATGATGTGTATGGCTCAAGGAATTTCCAACACAAGCATGAGAGATGTTATCCATCTTAAGATGTCCTCCATATTTTATATGCTACTGTGAGAAGGGAATAAAATATTTTCACTCCATGGTGTGTTGAAGTGCACCTCTAATGAGATCTCTCCATGAGACCTCCCTCTCAACAATAGTCCTCCAAAACCAATGAGGTCTTGGATCTGCTGAAAGTAGAAGTTCCTCTTTGACCTGAGAGGAGCTCCTTGAGAAGGTGTCATCTTGAAAGGGTTTCTCACTCCAAGATGTCTACTATCTTCCTACAAGTCTTCAAACCCCAACCTCAAATGTGATGTACAATACAACAATGGCTCATGAGAATGATGGTTTGCTTCTTTCTTGAATGTTTCCATGTTTCACAACGCGGTGCAACCAAGCAGCTCTATGGTAGCAATAGGATTTGACCCTTGTTCATGCAAAAGTAAACCTCCACATTGATCAAAAGAATTTGCTGCAGCAAAAGAATGTGGAAATATTTTCATACCTTGATGATATTTTGGAACTTCTTGTAGAGTTGCAAGAGTTCCTTCCTCCAAAGTGTTGGCTACCCCAACTGTTGATGCATGTGGCTGCTCCTCCATGAGTGTGATAGCGTTAGGACAAAGCCCCTCAAATGATGTGAGCTTTCCCTCCTTTGTGCTTTCTCCTTCAAAGGTTTGGATCAACCTTTGAGTGAACTCTGCAATTTTTTTCACCCTTGCATGGCTCAAGTGGCTGCACCACCAAACATAGGCTTCACCCTCCAAGTGCAACACTGATATTTCAACAGCCTCTTTCCATGCTACAGGATTTAGTAGAAAAAATGCCTCCAAATTTCTCACCCAATCTTTCGTTGTAGATAACCCATCAAAGGTAGACAAAAGAAATCTATTGCCTTTGATTTCTATTCTGCTACAAGGTCTCTTCTCTTCCTTTAATTGGATGAAATGAGGGAAATCTAGAGTCTCTTTGAAGGCTCTAGGTTGAGATCTTTACTCAACAAGGTAATCACTTAGGATCAGATGATCCAAGTATCCTTCATGCTCAATGTCTTCTTCTTGATGAGAATAAGAAGTGCATGGTCCTTCCTCTTCTATTTCTTCAATCTTCTTGACCTCCTTGGAGGGGTTCTCTCTAGATCTGAATACTGATGAGAGAAATCTCATCTTCTTCAACATTATAATCTTCTTGGGCTTAGACTCATAGTTTGAGCCAAGAAAGTTGCTTTGATACCACTATAATGTTCCCAAATCAGGATAGCTAGCAAGGCATGACTGGAAAGTGCATTTTCTAGTAATGGATGCTACCGGAATTGAAACCAGGATGTGGATCCTTTAGATCAATGTATCTAAGAATTAAATCCAAGAGATGGCTCCAAAGAAATCCTTCTAATTAGGTTAAAAATATCTCCCACAATTAGATGTCCTCAGAAAATGCCCGGTGATGGACTACAAATATTCTTGAGCAAGAAATGGAAAGAAAACGTTATTTTACAACCATGAGAATATGAATATCTGAATAGCCAAAAAATGCTATTATAGTAGTAGAAAGAGTAAAATTTCTTGAGGAAACAACCTCTCAAGAAAGGCAATGCAAGCCTCAACAATACATGTACATGAAATGACAAAACATTGCTACATATATGAAACCCTTGGCTATGACAGTGCAGTCTATTATGAAGTACTACTACAATACATTGTTAATACATGGATATGGCAATGATATAGCTCAAATACAATAGGGGAGAAAAACTCTAACCCTTAGAAGAAATAATACATCAATCCTCCAAGGGATTGGCTGAAATATACAAAATGGAAAAAATGCCGGAGTTGTTGGGCAGCAGCTGCAACTTAAAAACTAGAAATAAACAGAGAAGGCTGAATATGATGAATTATCTAAAGTAAACGTCCTCCAAGGGATTATCCAAGTGAAGGCTGATCCTATCACTAGAAATCTCACCCTCCAATCAGCAATGCAAAACCCCACAGCAGATGCACCATGAAAATAATGCAGTTACTGAAGAAATCTGCGCTGTAGGGGCAGAGGAATGAGTTGGCCCACTGCCAAGATCTGAAATGAGGTCCTGGATCTCCCTCACTAACCTCCAAGAGGAATAGAATCTCCCTCCTCTGACAGATGAGCCAAGGAAATGATGTATGGTGTCCTCCACTACAACACCCCAGCAACACTGTGTTATACTTGAGCAGAAATAACACAATAACTAAAAGGATAAGGTTTGGCCTTGAGCCAAGATGTATGGAGAATGAAGAAAAATCCTTCAAGAGGCCTCTCAAGAAGGAGAAGGAATCTTAAACAGGAATACCCTGGCAATTCTTGCTAAACAGCAAAAGAATGCACAATGTCTGAATAGACATGAAATGAATAATCATAAGCATGCATAACAATGGCTGCCTTGCCCTCATTTTAAACACATGAGTGCTCTCTCTCCATGGGCCCCACTCTATTGGGGTTTCCTCCTTCAAGGAATATTCCCTCCTCTATCGCTGTGCTGTCCCATGTAGTGCTTTCCACCTCATACCCTGCGCTGTTTGACTTGGTCAAACTTAACCAAGCCTCTTTGCAAAGTGTCCCCTTTCACACATGAGGGTGTGAAATCTAGTTCCAAGGCTGATCCATTTTCATACTAGAGGGATTTTATCCATGTTTTTATTATGAATGGGCCTCCTCACCCAATTATTCATCTCCTAAGTGAAAATGGACAAAATTAATGTTCCAATTTATTGAAGGAAAAATTTGGAACATTACAATCTGATAATCATGAATAATGCTCCAATCCCTCTCTATCTAGCTACAATAACACTTGTTAGTCCATGAATTCATTAACCATTCAATAAATTATAAAAACATGACACGAGAAATAGATAGAATACATCATATAACCAACATATAACTAGCATATAAACTAACATAGAAACCAAGAAAATCAACCATAAAATCACCATCATAAAAAATACAAATTCTCGTAGTTCACGATAGGAAAATATATCATATTAACATATGAAAATTCCAACCAAGTCAGGGACTTACATGTACAACCCAACCATATATTTGGATGAACCAAATATATCTATTAACCAATCACCCCTGCACCATATTCCAGGTTTGAATATGGGATCTCATGGATTTAACCAAAATAAAACCAACAAGAGCTTCCAAAGGCCAAGCCAGCTCAACCCTCAGCCACAGTGATTCCACCTCTATGGTCTGGAAATCACTAACATCAACCAGAATGGTCTCTACCCAAGTTTTATAGGTCTCTAAGAACTATTAACTCAACCCAAATCCTTCCAAGCCTCCAAAGCATTTGTTCCAACTACGATTCTAGGGACTAGTAACTCAACCCACCAACGGCTCCAGAGCATTTGTCCCAACCTACATGTCAAGGAACTAGTAACTCAACCCAAGTTGTTCTAGCACTTCTAGAGTGTTTTTTCCAACCCAAAACCATAGGGAACATGAGCACCAATTAGAAAAACAAGTGGAAACCCATAACACCATGGCTATCTAGGAAATGGAAATGTAAGGATAAAAACATTGTCAATCCAGCCAAATATCCATGCCCATGACAACACATAACCAGAGAATCACATGCATATACCATGCATCCAAAAACAAACATGATAAATCTCATGTGAAAACTGTTACCTACAATCCATAGCTAATTTATGTCCTTGTTGTTGTCCAATATTTCTCTTGCACACCCTTGCTTTCCTTGCTTTCTTGTACAAGTGCTTGTTCCTCCTGCTTTTTTGATCCTGATCAAAAGATGAGAAAAATATAGAAATTAGTTCTCTAAAGCCATTTTATCATTTATTCCTCTATTTTCTTCATTTTCCTACATTTTTCCTCTAATTTCCCATGCATGGAAATTTGTGTCTCTTCGCCTTACTTTTCTCCTATTTTCTTTTATTTTCATATTAAATGCCAATTATTGATTCTTTTAATTTTTTAATTCCTTTTCCAATTTCCATAGCAATTAATTAATCTCAAGTGATTCCCACTAAAGTGTTTTTCCCAACATTTATCTTGGGATATGTGTCCCGTGACCTTGGTCTTATTTTTCCTTTATTATCCTTTATTACATGAACTTTAACCCGGGGTTGTTACAAACCCATGATTCCCCCTTGGGGGAAAATCATCCTTGATGTTCTATGATGCTTATGACCAAAAAACCATTGAAAACAAAACATACTCCCTATGGAGCTTTATAACACAACTTGTTGCATTATTTATAATGACAATTGCTGAAAAAAAACAACATACTACTTATGGAACTTTATAAACCCAACTTGATGTAGTATTTACAATGTTAACCACATACATATGCATATTTTATTCAACCAAAAAATAAACATATTGTTTATGGAGCTTTATAAATATAGTTTCAATAATTTTCACAATAATATACTGATACATACATATGCACATTTTCCTTAACCATAAAATAAAAGGATACAATGTCTACATCAGTAATAAGGGAATCTAGAGGCTCATATATCCACCATAAAAATAATAACAAGACTCAACTCCTTCCCAAGAAGTTAAAAATCCACTGCCAAAGTCAATATTTTCCAATTTCTAGTTCTACGATCCTTGTGCTACATGTTCCTTGAGTGAACAGTTACAGTCTCATTTTTCCAGGGCACACTCCTAAGGTTCTTTTGATTCCATTTGAAAATTATAATGACTAGAAAAAATTAATTCCCTAGCCTTCCCTTCTCTGCTACATAGTTCCTCAGGAAATCCAATCACCCCCTTTCATGCAGTCAATCACCTTCCAATTTCCTTGACATCCCCTTCTCTGCTACAAAGTCCCTAGGGAAATCCATCCCTTGGAAAGGTTTCCTCACATGAGAAGGTCCAAAAACTAAGGCATATCCCTACCTTAAAACCATCATACCAGTCATAGCATACTCATGGAAATAAATGGACACTATTGGGTACCAGTGTCCTATAATGGCCTTGCTCCTGAATGCTTTACCAACATAATGTTTCTTGTTCCAATTCCTTTTACTGTTGTTTCTAATTCTTGTAGCTAGTTCCAACCCCCCTAAACAAGGTTTTTTCCATGCTTTCCTGTACTAAGCACTTAATTTCATTATACTCAAAAGGAATTGAAATAAATTCAAACCATACCTCATTAGTGGCTCGTAAATAAGGTACACTTGAAATTCTATTTACTTCCTATGAAAACAAGTCAAATTAGATCTTTGATCAAATCATCATGTATAAAAATATCACATGATGTTAGCTAAAAAATAAACTGTCATAAATCAAAATCATAGATCATGCGCATAATTAAAAACTAAAATATTGATACTTATCTTTCAAATGGTTATTTACTTCTTCCTTTTCTATTTGTCCTTTCTGTACACACATTGAATTTATTCCCAAACCCAAAAATCACCAAGCAACTTTTATTCTCTTCAATCATGTACACACAATGGATCAGTTTCCAAACATGACAAGCACCCAATTCCTTCTCTTCTCTTCTCTTCCAAAGCAACAAGGGAATCTAGAGACTATACTGCCTCCTCCCTCAATATTAGCAACAATGGCATCCAGAGACTAAACTGCCTCCACCCTCAGTATCAACAACAAGGGCGCCCAGATATTAAACCACCTCTACCCTCAATATCAAAAACTCAATATTGGTCTTAGCTCAAACTGTCTAGGGCTCCAAGAACTAGTAACTCAACACGTACATATATACATAGTTTACATCACAACACATACACCCATACATGGTGTATAACACAACACATACTCCTACACACAATGTATACCATAACACATATACATACACATAGTACAACAAAATTAATACATGTTATGATACAACGACTACACAATACACATAATACAGTACCACATGTACGGCATGTACACAACAACAGTACTGCACATCCAGAGACCATGCCATCTCTACTAGGAAACCTTGCCTCTAGTTCCTTTCCTAGGCCTTAATATGTGCATCCATAATCCAAATCCAGGATCTGTGGCTCTTTACACTATCCATGTTTCTCATAACATGTCATAAATCACACTTCTTTCATTTGACTAATGTATCTTTCAACATCACCTGTCCAGAACATAAACATTTGCATAATTATAATCAAATAATATCAAATCATGTCCACATGATACTAACCTCATAGTTCTTCCAGGGATACTCTACCAACTTTATTCCTCATAAAACCATGAACATTTTCATTCCATTCACCTGCATAAGATAATAATTCTTCCATAAGAATGATCATTGATGGCCCTGTCATATAATGGAATTCATACATAGTACATATACATATATAAAAATTAGCATAATCATGATCACAATAAAGTTAATGGTGCTCATAATGTCAAGGTTAAGAGAACATCCTTTATCCATGAAACACATGCATAACATTGAGAACAACGGTTCCTCACGTAGCCAAGGAATCTGAAGCCTCAAATCCACTCACCTTACCTTTCTTATGAAGGTCTTGCCATCGTCCATTTACCCCACTTGAACTAACCAATCCAACTGGCTGTCATATTATTGCCTTCAGCTACCCTTATACATGCATCGAGCTTCATCTGGGTCCTACATTACCTATTAGGCTTCATTCAGCTCTCCCCGATCTCCAATAAATTTCCCCTTTCCCCAAACAATTCCCAAAACCCTCGAGACATAAAAATAAAGAAAAAAAAGGAAAACAAAAAGAAAACATAAAAATCCAAGAAACCACAAACAAAGTGGAATGGCCATGCACTAGACACAATAAAAACCACAAATCAAGCGCAAGAAAATCACAAAACTCTAAAAGAAAAAAAAATCAATAGACACCATGACTCAACCCCCATGAATAGTGCTTCCAATTGAAATCTCAACTCGAGCCTTCTTTAAGATTTCATGACAGTCTCTTTGCCATGTAATTACCTGCATCATACTTCCATACACACAATTATCAATGCATAAATAAATATAACAATATACCAATTACCTTACCTTGTTGTATAGATCACATTGCACTATAACTGAAAACATGCACATACCATCTCTCAAGGGACTACAATTCCCTTAATGTATCTAGCTATGACTGGAAAATCGTTGTTATACCTACATCTGATCAACCATATTCAATGTAAATTCCTCGACCCCAAAATGATTCCATGCACTTTGCTTGCTTTATTACTTGGTCCTTGAGCACAAGCTCCTTCTAATGTTGTATGCATTGAGGCTTTTCCTGGAAATCTCCCCCTAGTTCCACTTCCACCTCAATGATGGATACCTACTGACCTGCCTACCTCTTATCCACTACTGCATTGATCTGGGGAATACTCTAACCAACATCCCCAACTTTCTGTGCCTCCTATGCACTGTATATTTGAGGCTTGCCACACATCCATTGTGCCACTCTAATACAATGGGAAATCCTTCCTGCGATAATCTTCACCATAGGTTATACATCATAATGGTTCTTTTCCATTGATTTTTACTCTACTACTCGACAGACTGAGACCCATGCCCTCTCTCAAATGTATTGAAATTATTATGAGGTGCCATATTTTACCTGTTACATACACCCTTCTAGTCATGCTTACACTTAGGCTTATGATTTTACTACTCATAACAATGATTCAAATTTTTGATGAATTGATCTAATGACTGAGACTCGTCAAACTCAATCTAATGGATTTCAGGCGGCTTTCTCCATGGATGAACCTTTAGATCATTATTTTCTCATCCTTGAGATAGGCACATACTTCAACACTCTAGGAATTTGCTAGTGTACTCATCATCTTTCATGGAAAACATATTTAACTCATAGAACACCTCTGGAAAACACTGCTTCTCATTCCTCCTATAAGGATGTTGGTGGTAATGATGGTGATGTCTCTCAGAAACAGAGTGCTAGCCTACCTATCGGGTGTATTCAAAGATATTGCACCTCTGATTATATCATATTTGTCAAACCTATATCTTTATCGAGACCTACTACCATATGCCCCATTAGTATTTTTCCTCATGTCCATGATTGATACTTAGTTGTCCCTATTTTAGAAAATATGATAGGATCTGAAGGATCATTGCATTAACCTATGCTTTCTTTTTCTAATATATGGAAATCCTTTCTTGTGTCTCAATCAAATTGTCATTATCTTCCTTACAACTTTTGATCTATTCCTTCAAACTTCTTAGTGTATCTTCTATATTAGGAGAGTACTCATCCCCTTGCTGCTCAAATAATCTGTAAGGAGTGCCACGTGAACTATAGTCCACTTCTATACTCTTCATCTACGATATTCTATTGTCCTGCAACATACCAAGTTAGATAAACCAAATAGAAGACATAATCAAAGTCATACCTTAGCGTATTTTAAGGGAGGCTATCTATTCTGCACAATCAATCCAGATTAGCATGCTATAAATTCAAAAGCACATCAACTCATACATAAATAAGGTTATGATATCCATAATTGTAACTAAATAACATGGTCACATGATAAAATCATTAAAAACTGACATGCATGTGTAACAATCACATTTGCACAGTTAAGTTGAGATTAGTATGACACAACATCTCAAGTATATCGACTCATGATAAATAATATTATCATGAACTTAACCACAATGAAAATAATCATCGTGCTTATGACTGTAATGCATATATAAATAATTTAACTATCATAGGAGACTAACCAATGCACATGTATATGATCGAACTGATTAACTGGCATCCATCATGCATGTAACCACAACAACAAGAGAATGCCAGACATGCATGTAACTACAATGCATATAATAACCATCAACCATCATACCTACATGCCAAGCATACAAACATGTATAATGATATGCTTTTACCCTAAATTCTAGTGTTGCAACCTCGCTCTGATACCAATATGTAACCCATCCTCCCACATTTACCTAAATTCACAAGGTTGCTAGGGTAAACATGAGATGGGTGTCACTATGATATCTCCCAAAATCCAAGTTCCAGTTAAGGAAGTGGGTCCTACAAACTGAATATTTACTGACATCCTAAGGGGACTACATATCACTCAAGAGATGAACCACCTCCCCAGGTGATCAATCCCTAATTTGGAACCATTTTACTCTGACCTAGCGTCATAACTACACCCTTGACACTGCATCCATGTAGATGGAATCCTATAACCGCACTCACAGGCTTGATTCCATGTAGTTATAATCCAATTCCTCTAGTTTTGAGTATGCAGTTTCAGGATATGGAACACCTTTTCAGGCTAGCCTCCAAACCACTGCCCAAAATTTCTTGTAACTTTCCATAATGTAATCAAAGGTGATGAAAAATCCAACCAATCAAACTCAAGTAGGAACTTGACCCAAATATGCCTAATCCATAATATACATTTCGTCAAACATATTGAAAACATGTAAGCTACATGTCATGAATGCATATATGATCATAAATTTATAGTTTTCATATGAGAATCAACAAGAAGGATCCAAGCCCTCTCTAGCTAGTTGCAATAACACTTTTTAGTCTATACATTCATCAACCTTTCAATAACTTATCAAAACATGACATTATCCATAGATAGAATACATCATATAACCAACATATCACTAGCATAGAAACCATGGAAAATCAGCCATAACATCACCATCATAATAAAAAAAATTTCTCATAGATCACGATAGGAAAATATCTCATATTAACATATGAAAATTCCAACCAAGTCAGGGACTTCCATGAACCACCTGACCATAGATTGGACTGAACCAAATATCTCTTTCATCCAATCACCCCCGCGCCATATTCCAAGCATGAACGTGGGATCTCATAGATTTAACCAAAGAAAAATTAACCAAGGATTCCAGAGGCCAAAACACCTCAACCCTTAGCCACAATGTTTCCACCTCTATGGTCCAGAAATCACTAACATCAACCAGATTGGTCTCTACCCAAGATGTCAAGGGCTCTAGAAAATATTAACTCAACCCACAACCTTCCAGGGCTCCAGAGTGTTTGTTCCAACCACGGCTTCGAGGACTAGTAACTCAACCACTAAGGGCTCTAGAGGATTTCTCCCAACCTACGGCTCTAGGAACTAGTATCTCAACCCAAGTCATTCCAGGGCTTCTAGGGCATTTGTTCCAACCCATGACCATAGGGAACCTAAGCACCAATCAGAACAAGTGGAAAACCCACAATATAATGGCTATCCATGAAATGGCAAGGCAACACTAAAACCACTGTCAATCCAAGAAAATATCCATGCCAATGTTAGCACATAACTAGAGAATCACATTCATATACCATGCATCCAACAACCATCATGATAAATCTCATGTGCGCACTCTTACCTGCAATTCATAACTAATTTTTTTCCTTAATTTATGTTATCCAAGCTTTCTCTTGCACACCCTTTCTTTCTCTGCTTGCTTATCTAGATGTTTGTTCCTTCTCCCTTTTCGATCCTAATCAAAAGATGAGAAAAATATAGTGATTGTTTCTCTCAATCCCTTTTATCATTGATGCCTCTATTTTCTTCATTTTCCTTCTTTTTCCCTATAATTTCCGCCGCATGAAAATTTATGTCTCTTCACCCTCCTTTTCTCCTATTTTCCTTTATTTTAATAAATAAATGCCAATTATTGCCTCTTTTCCTTTTCCAATTCCTTTTCCAATTTCCATAGCCATTAATTAATCTCAAGTGATTCCCACTAAAGTGTTTTTCCCAACATTTAGCTTAGAATACGTGTCTCGTGAACTTTGTCTTATTTTTCCTTTATTATCCTTTATTACATGAATTTTAACCCGAGGTTCTTACAAATGATATGTGAATATTATTCCACAGGGAGCCTCGATTTTGACATGGATAAATTTTCATAGTGAGAGCTAAGAATATTTATTATTTTTACTAGAGTATGTGCACTTTGAAGAAGCCTTATGGAGGTATACCTGTTCACCATTATGGAGGATGGTCAGTGCTAATTTGGTCCTTGATTTTAATGCTTCCCTGGGTTAATAGAGAACCTTCATTAGAATTTTTTTCATCTACTTGATTTTTATCCCTTACAACATGAAATCCATCTAATCGTGTGAACAATTTTTTCATAGCCTTTATTCTCTTCCATATAAAAATATAATCTTCATCCTCAGATTCATTGTTGAAATTTTTAATTTCCCATTTTGAATCCCCCATGATAATGGCTTCCTTGATTCCATTCCTAAATATCAATTGAAAGCCATTCCACGGAGCTAAATCCTTTGCACCATTGTTGGTGTTGTGGTTGGACCCCAAGAAAAGGTTAAAAAGATGCTTCCAACAAGGTTTATAATTAGGCCTTCTACTCCTGATGCACCGGGTTTTCCTTTGGACGGCCCATAAAAATAAATGATAAAGGTTCCCTTGTGTCTTTCCTAATTATCTAAATCATTTTAACTTAATCTTAATTCCTAGGTAGGAGGGATCTTTGGTCTATTTCTTCCTATATTGACATTCCTCTCAGGTTTGAGCCCTCGTAGCCGTGAGAGCTCCCTTGTGTTGAGGTTATCCTCTCAATTACCTGGCAATATCAATGAAAAAATGGCATAAAAAAGAGCTTTTTCTTTTGTAGTTGTGAGAGGAGAAGGAAGCAAAGTTTTTCTAAAATTGGATTTATTTCTACCCAACCATATTCTTAATCAGATGTATTTTGGAAGGGCGTTGACTGCTCTTTTAAGAATATTTTTTCCTATTAGATTTAGATGATAATCTAGATACCATGTCTGAACATGGAGGTCCAATATTTGGGGATGTAAGTGAAGATCTACAACTTATCCGTAGCTCACTCCCAAGTTTTTTTTTTGTGTAGTTGCATTCTGTGAATAAATGAGAGATGTTCTCTTCTAAATTATGACTAAATGCACATATCGATGGGACCTTTATATTTCTCTTTCTTATATTTTTATATGTAAGTATTTTCCCTTGCACCAATAACCAATAAAAATTTTTATCTTGGGAATTTCATCTCTATTACATATTGTTTTCCAGATTGTCCCTGCATGAGAATTTCCAAATTTTTTCTTTGCTATTCATAGTAGCTTTTGACATAGAAATATTTGTGCTCTTTAATCCATCCTCTTTTGTCTTCAAACTTGTTGCCTATGCGTGGCCTTTTAGTGCACCCCTGAGGTAAGAGTAAGAAATATTTAACTCCTATGGAACTACGAGATTAGTCCAATTTTTCCATAGACCATTTCTTTCTTCCCACTCAGATATATCCCAAAGGTGAAAAAAATTGTGGCATTTCTGTAGAAATTATATATAATATGTATGTATATATCCATATTCTCCTGATATAACAATATTTATCTTCTTTCTAAATACAAAATCCTTCCATTGTTAATATTTTGTGGAAATTAAAATGAATTGCAAACACATGAAGCAATAAAAATGATCGCACATAAAACCGTTGTTTAACGGGAAAGCCTGAAGCTGAAAACCCCAACTATCATATATTATGTATCATGGAGATCATGTAACAATATCATACAAATCTTAGTACATAAAAATCTCAGTACAATAAATCGTCACACACTAATCGGAAGAAATCTGCAAATCCAAGCATTGTTTTCTTGCCACCTGATAGCCTACCTCCACTGCGCAATCCCTGCTAAAGAAGACCCCTGAATGAATTCAAATCTACCTTGCCTGCACTGCGCAATCCTCATTGGCAACTCCAATGTGTGTGTGGTGCAATCAATGCATCACTATAGTCACAACGGATAGTCCATCTTTCCCTTTCACCTATCTCTCCACTGGGTCTCCATTAGAACTGAAATGCACTGTAGTTAACTGCTGTATTTGTTCATTTGATTAATGAGTTATTATTTTTGAATTAATTAACTAATTAATTCACTCCACTCTCACTAGTGTATCATTCAGTTAGACTAGATACAACTAGCTCAACTGAGTTTAACTCCATTAACTGAGTTAAACTGAATAACAACTCCATGAACTACTCTTCCAACTCTGTCATAACTTTGCCACATCAGTCCCAACTGAGTCCTCCATGTATGAACCACCAGTAAACCCTAGGAATTGAGTAATTCCTTTAGCCCACTGATTTTCCAAATATGTGCACTGAAATTAAGTGCTCCAAGAGAATAAGTTGTTGTTTATTGTCGGATTGTTATTAAGAGCTAATAATAATCGACACTTCTATTTTTAGATCGATGATCTATAAATAGACTTCGCCCAATATTCTAAAAATATAATTTCATCTATTTTTCCAACTTGACAAACCATCCACAAATAGCATCCTGCAACTTTTGAAATATGATCACCATGTCTAAAAATAGACATAGTCTAAAAATAGACTTGCGCCAAAAATAGCCTGTGGGCCCACTTAGTGAAGGCGACTCTTTTCGCTCAGCTCATCATCTTGTTGAATCTCAACACTCCCTCTCAACAAGATAGGGATTATCCTTCACCCCGATCCTGCCTCTATGGTATTCGAATTTGCTCCTGGTGAGCGCCTTCGTCAGAATATCTACATCCTGAACTTCCGTAGGAATGTACTGAAGCAACATGATCTTGTGCTACACACAATATCTGATATGATGATACCGAATATCAACATGTTTAGATCTATCATGAAACACAAGATTAATCGAGAGTTTAACGCAACTCCGATTATCACAATGTATCACTGTAGGATCTAAATGTGAACAAAACAAATAAATCAAGATCTTCCTCATCCAGATAGCCTCACATGCAACTTGAATTGCTGCCATGTATTCTGATTCCACTGAACTGAGTGCCACGGATCTTTGTTTCTTGCTGTACCAAGAAACTACCATAGATATGATACTGAAAATCCCTCCTGATGTGATCTTTCTATCTATTGGGTTGCCTGCCCAATCTGCATCTGTGAATCCATGCAACTTCACCTCATTTGTTTGTCTGTACCATAAAACATACGCAGATGTGCCCTTGAGATACCTCAGGACATGCTTTCCTGCCTTCCAAAAGAGCTTGGTAGGCTTAACCATCGCTTGTGAAAGCTATTTCACCACATTGCATATGTCCGGTCTTGTATTAACTAAATACATGATCAAACCCACCAACTGTTGATACAAAATGGCATCCACTACCTCTGCCGATGTAACATCCTCTTTCCTCCAATTTCCTGGAAGAGGAGTGTCGATAAGCTTGCATCCTTGCATGTGAAACTTCTCCAGTATCTCCTGGGCATACTTGCCTTGAGACACAAACAGTTCACCTTCCCACTGCCATATTTCCAATCCAAGGAAATAATGAAGGAGGCCCAAATCCTTCATCTCAAACTCCTTTGCAAGATATTCCTTGCATGAGTGTATCAACTGCTCATTACCCGTTAGTTTTAAATCATCAACATAAAGAACAATGATTAAAAGCTTACCCTCCGCCACAATTTGGTACAGGTTTGCATCCACCTCACTCTTGGTGAAGCCAAGTCCAGTGAAATAGCTATCGATCTGAGTGTACCAAGCACAAGGTGCTTGCTTCAGCCCATACAATGCTCTTTTGAGCCTGCACACATGCGACTTGCTGCTGAAGATCTCAAATCCTTCAAGCTTTTCAATGTACATTTCTTCCTCAATGATCCCATTAAGGAACGTAGTCTTCACATCCATCTGATGAATGTGCCAACCCATCTCTACTGAGAGAGCAAGGATGGTCCTTATGGAATAATACCGTGCAACAGGTGCAAAGGTTTCATCATAATAAATACCCTTGATCCGTGAGAAGCCCCGGGAAACAAATCATGCCTTATACTTCTCAACGCTCCCATCAGCAGCTTGCTTTACCTTGTAGATCCATCTTGATCCTACAACTGATTTTCCCACCGGCCTTGGAACAATCTCCCAAGCACTGTTTCTGACAATGGAGTCATAATTCTCCACCCTGGCATCTACCCATGTGGTCTCCTGCATTGCTTCTTCAAAAGAATATGGCTCTGTCACAATACACTTGCTCATGAGAGCCATGTATCTAGTAAATTGGTCAGGTGACTATCTCTGTCTGCGCTGTGATGTAGGGACTCCTACATTCTGTGCTACATCAAGCTTCAGTCTCTCAACTTCTATGTTACACTTTCTGCCTTGTCTGATGTTTGGTTCTGCATGAGTGGACTCCTCCACTCCATGAATCTCCTCTTGTGGTTGATCCACATCCGGAGGCTCATCTTTCGGAACAGGTAGTTCCTTCACTGCATGCAAGTCTAGCTCCCTCTCAAGCATAGCTCGTGTAGCACCCACGATCATTCTGTTCTTTCTCTTCGCGACTCCATTTTGCTGTGGGTTATGAGGCACTATGAGTTCTCTTCAAATTCCTTCTTTTCTACAGAAGTCTTTGAATTCACCCGAGATATATTCACCACCATTATCACTCTGTAGAGCTTTCACTTGCTTCCCCGACTCCTTCTTAACCAATGCTTTAAACTCACAGAACTTTGAGAATGTTTCACTCTTCTTCTGCATGAAGAAGATCCCGCATCTATGAGAATAGTCATCAACAAATATAACATAATACCTGTTTTTTTGTTGTTGAAGCAACCGATAAATGTCCACACATGTCTGTGTGAATTCTCTCCAGGATCACCGAAGCACGATTCTCCTTCTCATGAAAGGTCGTCTTCACAAACTTACCCATAGTACATCCCTTGCACTAATCTGACTGCACAAGAGTAGCCTTGGGAAGTCCAGTAGAAATCTACTGCAAAATCTTCAAAGCGCCATGGTGAAGATGGCCCAATATCCTGTGCCATAATTCACCCTCATCTTGACACACCACTTCTTCTGCTTTGCCCACCATTGCAGTGCAACCATCTACCTCCGGCTTGTAGAGATTCTTAACTAGAATCATTATCCTCTTTTTTTGAGCCCGTTGTTTTGTGTCGCGGGAAAGCTTTTCCATCGCTAAAAACAATGTCATAACCTTTGTCTTCCGACATTGCGACTGAGACCAAGTTCTTCTTCAGACCTGGAACATGCATAACATCTTTCAACAAAAATTATTACCTGACTCCCTCTCAAAGGTAATGGTCCCAATGTCGGTCTCACTACATTGACCATCATCGCCGATCTCTATATGCATTTGGAGATCCTTCTCCTCCAAGTCACTAAAAAACTCCTTGTCTCCCGTCATATGGAAATACGCACCACTATCAAGATACCACACCGATCTCATATAGCTTGAAACCAAGCATGTGATCAAAGAGAAATCAAGGTCAAATTGCGAGGCTAAGGCCTCTCTAGCTGCAGCTCCAATAACCTTCTTGTTCTTCTTCTTCTGTGGGCAATTAGTGGCAAAATGCCCATGTTCGTGACCATGAAAACACTTCACCTTAGACAAATCCTGCTTCTTGCCTTTAGCATCGGATTTTGAAGGAAATTTATTCCCTTTACCTTTCCTTTATTTGGCAGCCAAAGTGTAATTCTCTTCATCTTCATTCTTCGATGAAGAGCCATCCCTGGTACCTCGCCTTATCTCCTCCTGCACAAGATCTGACCAAAGTTGCTCCCATCCTGGCAGTTTCTCTTGTCCATTGACAGAGTCTTCGTAGCTATGCCAAATATTCGGAAGCCCAAGGAGAGACAAGCTCACCAAGTCTTCATCATCAACAATAATCCCCACACTTCCCAGTTCATCCCTACAATGGACAAGCTTCATGAGATATTTTGGGATACTGTCGCCCTTCTCCATTTTTATTTTTCTGAGCTTGTTTTTCAGCGCCAACTTCCTCTAGTCGTTGCTGCTTTGGAACAAATATGTCAAAGCCTTCCACATTAAAAATGGAGTGGATTTCCCATGAAGGCTAGACACAATATGGTCCTTCACAACTTCCAACAGAATTCTTCTTGTCTTTGCTACCTTCTTTTGTCATGCGTCAAGTAATGCAACATCGCTAGATCCTGTCTTAGGAACATCACTATCGATGAACTCCTTCAGTCCATTATCCTTCAGCACTACCTCCATCCTATCCTTCCAGGCTATGTAATTTGAGCTCCCATCAAGGGCATACTCCAATTTCAACCCATTGAAAGACATTTCAATTTATACTCAACTTCTGCACCAAGAATTTTATGAAGCAAATTCGAATTGTCCACCGACACAAACTCAACAATTCTTCACAATTGCAATCTTCAAGAATTAACAATGCTCTGATACCATGTAGAAATTATATAAAATATGCATGTATATATCCAGATTCTCTTGATATAACAATATTTATCTTCTTGCTAAATACAAAATCCTTCCACTGTTAACCTTTTGCAGAAATTAAAATCAATTGCAAACACATGAAGCAATAAACAAAATCGCACATACCACAATTGTTTAACGGGAAAGCCTGAAGCTGAAAACCCCAACTATCATATATTATGTATCATGGAGATCATGTAACAATCTCATACAAATCTTAGTACATCAAGCTCTCAGTACAATCAATCGTCACATACTAATAAGAAGAAATATGCAAATCCATGCACTGATTTCTTGCCACCTGATAGCCTGCCTCCACTGCGCAATCCCTGCTGAAGAACACCCCTGAATGAATTCAAATATACCTTGATTTCACTACACAATCCTCATTGGCAACTCCAATGTGTGTGTAGTGCAATCAATGCATCACTATAGTCACAACGGATAGTCCATATTTCCCTTTCACCTATCTCTCCACTGGGTCTCCACTGGAACTGACATGCACTGTAGTTAACTGTTGTATTTGTTCAGTTGATTAATGAGTTATTATTTGTGAAAAAATTAACTAATTAATTCACTCCACTCTCACTAGTGTATCATTCAGTTAGACTAGATACAACTAGCTCAACTGAGTTTAACTCCATTAACTGAATTAAACTGAATAAAAACTCTATGAACTACTCTTCCAACTCTGTCATAACTTTGCCACTTCAGTTCTAACTGAGTCCTCCATGCATGAACCACCAGTAAACCCTAGGAATTGCGTAATTCCTTCAGCCCACTGATTTTCCAAATTTGTGCACTAAAATTAAGTGCTCCAAGAGAATAAGTTGTTGTTTATTGTCAGATTATTATTAAGAGCTAATAATAATCGACACTTCTATTTTTAGATCGACAATATATAAATAGACTTTGCCCAATATTCTAAAAATATAATTTAATCTATTTTTCCACTTGACCAACCATCCACAAATAGCATCCTGCAACTTCTCTGAAATATGATCACCATGTCTAAAAATAGGCATAGTCTAAAAATAGCCTTGCGCCAAAAATAGCCTGCGGACCCACTTAGTGAAGGTGACTATTTTCACTAAGCTCATCATCTTGTTGAATCTCAACAATTTCATCCACATTTCCAAATATTTGAAATCTTGTCTTTCTTATGAGAGTATTTTGACACTTTTAATGTGCTCTCGTAAGTTTATTTTATTTCCATTCCTTGGTGTTCAACTTAAATGGTTCATTATTAATGCAGGAAAATGGGAATTTCCTCCAATAAAACTCCCCCCTAAAAATCATCAGCCAAATATGATGCTCGCAAGATGAAAAGAGAGAGGATTTTCATAGCAAAACAATGGCTCATGCCCAAAATGATAATCTAGGAAGTAGCATGCATTTTCAATGAAAGACATAACATTATGAAAATATTATATCTTCTCTATCTACATTTAAATCCACAATATTTCCTCTGGTTCCTATTATCTTCCTAGCTATTACAAAAAGGTCATGACACATAAAATTTTGCATATACATACAATAAACCCTTGTGATTTATACCTTAGAAGTGTTGTTGTTCTCTTTCTTGTTTTTCTTTTTTTTGATGAATCTGTATTTATATTAAACAAAGGAAAATTGTACATGCATAAACTAAAAAAATCCATTGTTCCTCTCTTGGCCTAATTTTACCTTCATTTGGCCATTTGCCTTGCCTGTAGCCTACAATGATTAAACACAAAGCTAGAACAAAAGAATATTTTCCTACATCCATAAATCACTCCCTAATTTATTCCCTAAAGCTCTCATGATTTATTCCCTAAATATCTCTTGATTTGTTCCCTAAATATCTCATTATTTTCAAGGTAAATTAACTTTTTCCTCACTGAAAAAATATTACATATCCATATATTTTCTAAACTATAGCTCATATAGTTATATAACTCATAAAATATCTCAAATTGGAAAATATAAGTAACTACATAGAAGAATTTAAAGTCTTCTCAAAATTCAAGACCCCTTCCTGAAGCTTTGTTACATCAAAGACTTAGTGGCTCAACAACTCTAATGCTATTACACCAGAATCTCAAGGTAGAAAAATTTCATGACCTCCCAATCATGTGTCATTAATCCTGAAGGGCCTCCTGGATCCCAAACCTTGTGTTGTAGTTGTGCATCCATTCTAGTATGTCGTTATCTACTGCTAATGTTTACTTCAATTCTCCTGGCTTCCTTTTTATGTTATTCTTGTCCATTTTCCTTGTTTATGCAAAGCTACTCAATCAAATGTACTTTTTTGTTGGTTGTTCTTTTCCTCTTGTTGTACCTTCTATTGATTATCCTCTTCATCAGCATACACGACCTATGACTCTCATTATAAAGACACCCACTTAACCTTAACGATGTGCTCACTATACTTACCTTACTTCCCAGGTACAATTAGAGAAATGGGATAAAAAATGACTTTTTATCAAGTTATCAAAACTCACTTTAGGTGTTTTCATCATGTTTTCCTCAACGAGACATTTCCAGTGATATAATTTTTTTCCAATTTAGACTTCTCAAGTTATGCTCTTTTAAGGTTTTACTCATTTAAAAATTTTCCTCTTTCTCTTTTTTTCCATGTGGCGCCCACGTGGCATGGTACTCTAATATTGCTTGGAAAAGGCTCTAGGGGACCCAAGGACACATGCCTATGTAACACTCTTGTTCATTTAACCCATGTTAATAACGATGCGATTATTTTGTTTGTGTGTGTGTATCAGTGATTAACTGTGTCACAGTGCGACAACCCAACCGCATAATCTATAATTTTATCCATGGGCCAATCAATTAGGAGGGCACTGTAACATGTATATATAATATATATACATGTATCACATACATATTCTACTAACCTTACATGTTAACTGTAGCGTAACAAACCCATGAGGTGGCAGCTTGTTGGTGATTGAGTTTTCTATTAAGGCACTCATTTGTAAAGGTCACCAGTTCAAACCCCGTGGGTGCCCGTCAGGCATAAGCCTGTGAACCTTGCTGTGTATTGTCAGTGGGGGATGATGCCAGCTAGGAGGGTTTTCATTGGTAGCAGCGCGATGTGATCTTGTGTGGCAGATATGATTGTATGGTTCTCGTTACCGGTTTCCCTCCTGATAATAAATAAATAAATAAATAAAATAAAAATAAATAAATAAATAAAAATAAAAATTATAGCGTAACAACCTAATTATATAACCGATGGCCCTACATGGCCAAACCATTGAGTGACACCACACACACACACACATATATATATTGTAATTTCCATTAATAAAGTAGTGAAAATTACATATTGTAGGTGTTATAAAGCATATCTAAAATAAGAGATTGTTGTACATTCAACAATCATAAAAAAATATGTTATTATCAATAAAACCATCCATTGGTTGGTTCCCAAAAAACCCAGCTAAAGAATAAAAAAACCACCAAATTACCCTTTTATACCCTTCTTTTTCTCCACTTTGTGCCAACCTTTTGAGTTGGGAGTGGAAGTTACAATAGCCATTTGATTCTCTATCTCATTTACAAATATTTTTTTATCAGAATCATAAATCTCTGATACATGTATTCTTTTTATGCCAGTCTCCTCTCTTTAAGAGATAGTCTTATCATTATGTTGCTCATACTTTGTAGTCATTATTGCATGAGATGAGATCTGGGTCATCGTTCCTACCTGCTCAAATTCTCGCTGCATAATGACTTCTTGGGAATTTCAATCTACATTATTTATATTTTTCTCTAGATTTTCTTCTTCCTCTGCTTCAATATATTATGGAGCTGAGAATTTCTAACCCTTTGGATTTTGATCTTGCCTCTTTTTTATTTTGGACTCTTTCTTTTCATGAGGACACAAAATTTTCAGATGTCTAGTTTGTATACAAATACAACATATGAATTTCATAGTTTCAAAATATAACGACTAGGACCACTGAATATTATTATGAATCGATATAATACGATCAAGAAAACTTTTACTAAGGTCCACCTCTATGTTGGGCACCGGATTTGTATATTTTCTTCTCTAATTTTTACCCTACCTTTCTATCTCTTTGTGCCATTATTCATCTTAAAAGAATGAGGTAAAACCCTTTCTCCTATATTTTATGGGATATTTGATTAATGATGTACTTGTCATGGAGGTTTTACCTTTTTACGTATTAACTCCTATATTTCTCCAGATTTGGCTACAACAGGCACGTCAAGGCCGCAAGACAGGGCACAACCCAGCACCTCCCTTGTTTGCTACTACAACGTAACAGCCATGGATGTATCGACGTTATCTTGGGCTTTCTTACGGTTTCTTGCTGGGTAATCCAGTTTCCGTTGTAACAATATTTATTTTTGTAAAAATGGAGTTTTTGGGCGAAATTGGTGATCTTAGGACTATGGTATAAAGAAGCCTACGGGCTATGAATCAGGAGACCCCCTTTACACATATACAGATCTTGAGATTAATATTTCTATTATTAATCAAATACACAATAGCTCGTTGTTTCTCCTGTAACCCATGAGTTTCCACAACCCTGATCCAAGAGTTGGGCCCACTCTTATGATCAGGTGTTGCGTTCTTCTTTCTTTTCTTTCAGAACTGTGTTTTGTGTGATTCGTTAATTGCTATTACAGTTACATTTATTTCTGTGGATGCTTTTTAATTTTGCAATTTATTTATTGTTGTTACAATGCTATTTGTGTTATAGATTAAACTTGTGATTCACAATAGACCATGTGCTTGTATCTCAATATACTTTGCTGTTAGTCTTGAAATAACTAACGCCCTCGGGTTGATAATTTATGTGGAAAAAGGATTGAATCTTGATCATATCCGGACACCAAAATTTTGGCGTCATTTCCAGGGAAGGCTAACAGGTGCAAGAACATGATCTGCAGTAGATCTCAGATTCGATCTCTCGTCTTGAGGTGGGAATCTATTGCCTAGCTTCAAGTCCTGAGCATAAGTGCTTTGTATTTTCTTTTTTTCTTTCATTCTTTCCTATTTCTTGCATCATTTTGTTTTCTGTAAAAAAAATTAAACCTTCATCTTGGGGAAGGTGTTTTATAAAACCTTGCCCGAAGTCCTCGGCATAGTTAAGTTTTTCTTTCATGTTGTCTTTATTTTTCCTGTTTTTCTTTTTAGGGGCCAATTTCTCGTCCTGGGGAGGGTATGTTATTACTCTGCTCCAGGTCCTGAACTCTTATTTCTTTTCTTTTGTTATTTTGTTTTATTTCCTATGAATCTCTTCTCTCGTCTCGGGGAGGAAGTTATCTGTCCTACTTTGAGTCTTGAGCTATTGATTGATTTTCTTTAATGAGCCCTTTCCACAATTTGTATGAACAAAGATCCAAACAAGAGGGGTAGAGGAAGATCTCCAAAGAAAGGGAAGGATTTTGGGAGGAAAACGCCTATTCAAGAAATTAATGAAAAATCTAGATCTGACGCATCATTGTGTGTTTCTGCTAGGGTTAGGGTTTAGACGAAGTCCGAAAGGCAGTCTGTGGAGCAACCAGTGCCATCCATGGTACCATAAGATGTTCCATCTAAAGCAGAAGATTTAATAAATAGGGTACTAGTGGAAGAGAAATCCTTATCAAAAGCAGAAGGGGAAGAAGTGGCAAGTAAGGGATTAGAAGAATTGAGAAACTCTAACTGGGAAGAAGAACCCCAAAAAGGGTTTTCATTTCCAAGAGACCAAGGCAGCGCTATGAAAATTCCTGTGGCTGAGTTAGGGGACTCTGATCTGGTAAAGGAATTTTTAAAGGACTGTGAGTCACCAAGGGACCAAGGGAGTGCGGTGCGACCACCTTCGGTTGAATCACTCCAGATACATTACATTATAGGGCTTCGGATGAAAGGTTTACATGATGGATCCTTGGATTATGACTATTCATGAGATTAAGAGGTTGTATTAGTATATGATAGGTAGTAGGAGACAATTTGAAAGGGCTTAGAGGGCTTAAAGGGATTTATTGATGGTTATATACATGGTGGAGTCTTAGTATAGCCCTAACCTCAGAGTATTGATCATGTCAACCGAAATTTGAAGTGAGTATTGGAAGATATTTATGGCACTTGTAAGTTCATCCATTGATTTTCCTATAGGAAATTTTATAGGAGATGCACCAATGAGACCCATACCTTTGACAACCTTGCCTAGTTTTCATGGGCTCTCTTCGGAGGACCCTCACATGTTCCTTCTTGAATTTGATATTGTTTTTTGAGGATACTACTATATGACTGATGCTCAGAAGTTGAAAATATTCCCTGCTACCCTAAAGGGGACAGCCTTGAGATGGTTTATGGGTTTAGGGGGAAGCACGATTAATTCATGGGATGAAATGAAGAAAGCTTTCCTAGAAAATAGCAAGATTATTGCAAGTCTCATGACATCAAGGAGGAAATATTTAAATTTTCACAGAAGGAAGATGAAAATATGGAGGACAATGTAGAACGATTTAAATACATGCTGCAAAGGTTCGGACACAGTGACTTGGATAAGGACATTTTAAAGATCATCCTTCTTAGAGCACTCAGAGAGGACTCTCTGCAACTCTTGAATATAGTGGGAAAAGGAAATATTTCAAAATAAAACTTTGAAACTATCTGTGATTATTGTATCAAATTTTCAAGGGGGGCTGCAAGAAGTGGACAGGGTATTCGGTCAGTAAAGACCTCAGGTGGAGGGTTCACAAAAGCAGAGATTGGGAATCTACTAGATAACCTGAGGACCGATATCCTGAGTATGCTATCAGCCCAAATGGACATTATACAGGAAAAATAGAAGAAGATGGAGCTGGAGAAAACCATGGCCATATTTTGCCCTCAGTGCAGAAAGAAACACCCTTTGAAGGAATGCCCGTTGAACACGATGGAAGCTTGCACAATTTGGGAACAGACTCACGCGACCAGTGCATGTCCTTCCTTGCCCGGGCTGAAAGTGGTTTTCCAAGGAGAAAGCGAGGAAAGCTCAGTGGACCAGCTGTATTTCATGGGGCAAAAGAAACCATGGCAACCTCAACCACCAATGGTGAATCCAGGTATGTTTCAGGACCCATCCTAGTATTTTCATAGTTTTAGTATGGGTCCCCAATCTGCACCATTTTCAGCTATGTGGCCTCAATACCAGCATCCCCCTTTGCAGCAATGGGTTCCTAAAGCTATTCCAAATCCTTCATGGAATTAGACCTGGTGTGGATCTCCTCCCACTGGACAGTTTCCTCAGCCTATGCTTCAGCAACAACTTTATTTGCCTTCCAATGTACCCCCAGGAAACACATCCATTAGACCTCAGCTTCCTCTCCAGCCCAACCCAAATCCAAATAAAAAAGGGGTTCAACAAACATATATGCTGAAACTTCCATCCTACAACATTTCTACCGTAGGGCTCAATGAGATAAATCTATGATCTGGCCGGGTAGTAGATGCACCTAATTCACCCATTATCACAGAAAAACTTGACGGTGAAAATACAGAACCAGAAAAAATAAACCAGACACCTCCCCAAGTTGTTCCTAATCAAGGTCATTTAACATTTCCCCCATATCCTGAAAGATTGACCTTGAGAAAACCAAACCCTCAAGCAGAATTTGATTTTCTAGGGGAACTACAAAATATTTTTGTTAAAATACCTCTTTTAAAAGCTATGTGGGACATACCTATTTATGCAAAGACTTTGAAAGAGTACTACTCAAAGAAACCGGGTAGAAAACCTAAGGATCCATTAACTATGCATGTAATGGGCAGACTATCCGATATCATGTTAGGAAAAATAATGCCTGTAAAATACGGAGATCCTGGGAACTCGATTCTAATAGTACAGATTAATGCAATTGAAATCCCAAACGTACTAGTGGATTTGGGAGCAGCCATTAACATTATCACTGCTAAAACAATGAACACACTAGGACTTGGAAACATTAAATCAACCCCCACTATCCTGGAACTTGCAGATAGATCCACAATTAAACTAGTAGGGAAGTTAGAGGATGTGATCATTTCAGTAGATTCATGGAATTACCCTGTGGACCTCCTTATATTGCAGACTCGATATTCAGTGGGTGGTCACCCATTGATCCTAGGAAGACCCTAGTTGGAAACTGCAGATGCCTATATAGGATGTTGGTTTGGATATATGATTATATCCAATGGGACAGTTAAGAAGGACCTTAAGTTTTATTCTCCTGCAAAGCCAAGCCCATCTAAAAAATAATTAACCAGTCAAAAAACTCTACCTGCAGAAGAGCCTGAACCTGAAAATGAAGATGTTAGACCAGTTCTCACTATTGGCCAGGCCCTTCGATTTAAAATAGAGACTGAAGATGATGCCATTAATGCCTTCATTAATGATTCCAGTTCTATTCCAGGTCGAACTCAATATATTCTAGAATCTTCTATGAGCTGCGAGACACAGGAAAACATGGAACCATAAGATGACATAGAAGACATTCCTATGACCCCATTCCATGATAGTACTCCAATCGAAATTGAACCAGGGAAAACCCTTAATATCAATCCGAATCTGTTTGAATCCCAGACCAAATTTTTTTTGAAAGTCCTTCAAGAACATCAGGAAGATTTTCCTGGGATTATAACGACATGAAGGGTATCCCTACTGGCCTATGCACTCATCATATTTAAATTAATGAATATTTCCGCCTTGTAAGACAGCCTCAACGGAGGATTAATCCTACTCTCAAAAATATTGTTCAAGAAGAACTACAAAAATTGTTGGATGTAGGATTCATTTATCCCATCTCAGATAGCCAATGGGTATCCCCGCTAGTAATTGTTCCCAAAAAGAATGGTAAATGGTGGATTTGTGTAGATTACAGGGAATTAAATAAGGCAACTCAAAAATACCATTTTCCTTTGCCATTCATTGACCAAGTCCTGGACACCTTGGCTGGAAAGAAGTTCTTCTCCTTCCTAGATGGATTCAATGGATATAAACAGATCTAGATAGCCCCGGAAGACCAAGATAAGACAACTTTCACATGCCCATGCGGAACCTTTGCATATAGGGTCCTTCCATTTGGCCTGTGTAATGCTCCTGCTACCTTCTAGAGGGCAACCTTGGGAATTTTTTCTGATTTGGTTGATGCTAGTGCTGAAATCTATATGGATGATTTTAATCCATATGGGAATTCATTTGAGGAGGGATTGGAATATTTGGAGAAGGTACTCAAAATATGTGAACAGACCCATGTATCGTTGAGTACAGTCAAATGTCATATGATGAGGGAAGAAGGAGTAGTATTGGGACATTTTCTCTCAGCCGCTGGAATTCAAGTTGATCCGGCTAAAGTAGAGGTTATATTACATTTTCCGGTACCCAAAACACCCACACAGGTACGTAGCTTTCTTGGTTGTGTTGGTTATTATAGGCGCTTTATATAAAATTTTGCTAAAATAGCACATCCATTATTTCAATTGCTAACAAAAGATGCAGAATTTTTGTGGACCGAATATTGCGAGACAACTTTCACAAAAATTAAAGGGCTAGTGTGCATGGCCCCAATCCTTCGAGGACCTGATTGGGCATTACCATTTCACATACATACTGATTCTTCTCAGATAGTAGTAGGGGCTGTTTTAGGACAGCAAGTAGACAAAACAATGTATGTAATTTACTACGTCAGCAAGAATTTAATTCCTGTTGAATTAAACTATACGGGGACAGAAAAATAATTCTTAGTTGTCATTTATGCTATCAATAAGTTCCTACACTACATCACCGGGTATTCTACTATTTTCCATACTAATCACACAGCAATTAGGTATTTGATGAATAAGCTCATTACTCATGTACGTGTTACGAGATGGTTACTATTACTTCAAGAATTTGATATTACAATAGTAGATAAGCCAGGAAAAGATAATGTAGTAGCTGATTTCCTATCTAGAATGGATAACAATGATGAATGCACACCAATAGAAGGTAGTTTCCCCGATGAACATATTTTTGCAGTCTCTACTAAACCTCCATGGTATGCAGATATTGCTAACTATCTTGCTACAAGGAAAGTGCCTCCTCATTTGTCATATAGGGAACAACAAAAGATTATTTATCATAGTGCCTGATATTCTTTGATGGTAGGGTACCTTTTTTATACAGGAGCAGATAAGTAGATTCGACGCTGCATGTCTGAAGATGATATCTATGAAATATTGATAGCTGCCCATGATGGTCCTTGTGGAGGGCATTTCGCGGACAAAAGAACATGCCATAAGGTGCTACAAATGGGATATTCTTGGCCTTCCATTTTTCGTGATGCCTAGAATTATGTCAGGAGGTGTGATAGTTGCCAACGTACGGGGCAGCTCGGTAAAACAGATGAAATGCCTTTACAGGCATAACTAGTTCTTGAACCTTTAGAGAAATGGACTATTGACTTCGTTAGACCCTTTAACCCACCCTCCTAGCAGAAAGTCCACATTTTGGTCTGTACTGATTATGTTACTAAGTGGGCAGAATCTGAAGCAGTTGTGAAATCAACATAGCAGGTAGTCTCAGATTTTCTATTTGAAGAAATTTTTGCTCGGTATGGTACTCCAAGAGAGGTTGTTTCAAATGGAGGAGAATAATTCACATCACACAAGATAGCGAATATTATGCAAAAATATGGGGTCAAGCATAGAGTGACATATCCATACCATCCCCAAGCAAATGGACAAGTGGAAAGCACAATAAGACATTAGAAAATATTTTGACAAAAACTGTGGCATACCATTGTCAGGATTGGGCTCAAAAACTTCTAGAGGCTTTATGGGCATACAGAACAACATGGCAGAATACAACCAGGTTTTCACCATTCGAGTTGGTTTATGGGAAATCTCTGTTGTTTCCAATTGAATTTTAAATCAACACGCTCAGAACAACTTTGGAAGTTGGATTAGATCTATCAGATGCCCAGAAACACCGATTGGCTTAGCTCAATGAACTTGATGAAATACGTTCAATGGCTGTCTAGCGAACTACTACTATTCAGCAGCAGAGGACGAAATGACACGATAAGTTTATTAGAAATAAGGTGTTTCAAAGTGGAGATTGGGCACTACTTTATGACTCTCATTTTAAGGATTTTAAAGGAAAGCTTTGCACTCGGTGGATGGGACCTTATGAGGTGAATGTTGTATTTAATAATGGAACAGTCAGGCTAGTCACAATTGACGATACACGTACTTCCTTTATAGTCAATGGACATCGCTTGAGACTATACCACCGTTCGGCCTCTACGGATGCTTTTATTAAACAACTCTCTAAGAAATCTGGTTTGAAGGTTATCAGTGTAGAGAATCTTTCCTCTGCACCCTCGCTGTAAAATATATATATATATATATATATTATTAATAATAAAGAATTATGTTCTATTTTCTTGTCTTTTTGCAGGAGCTACGACTAAGGAGTAAAAATCAAGGAATAATCATGTTGCTGTTACTCAGTTGTTGCTACTCATGTTGCTATTACTTGGTTGCTGCTACTCTGATGTTGCTACACCGGATGCTATTACTTGGTTGTTGCTACTCATGTTGTTGTTACTTGGTTGTTGTTACTCTGATGCTACTACACCAGATGTTGTTACTTGATTGCTGCTACTCATGTTGTTGTTACTTGGTTGCTGCTACTTCGATGCTGCTACACCAGATGCTGATACTCGGTTGTTGCTACTCATATTGCTGTTACTTGGTTGTTGTTACTTTGATGCTGCTACACCGGACGCTGTAACTCGGATGTTGCTACTCATGATTGCTGTTACTTGGCTGCTACTACTCCAATGCTGTTACATCGATACTGTTACACCGATGCTGTTACACCAATGCTATTACACCGGATGCTGTTACACCGATGTTGTTACTCCGATGCTGTTACACCGGATGCTATTACACCAATGTTGTTACACCGATTTTGTTACTCTGATGCCATTACACTCGATGCTATTACACCGATGTTGTTACACCAGATTTTGTTACACTGATGTTGTTACACCGATACTGTTACACCATCCCATAATCCAGGTAGGTCATCAGGTATGCCTCCACGTGACTCGTACTGATTTAATTAAATATCCCATGTGAATATTTTAATGCCGCAGATGTAAAAAATTTAAGTCGACGGGGGGGGGGTGGGGGGTGTCGTCATGCCAAGGATAATGTAATAATTACCCCATAAGTTAAGAAGGACATCTCACTCATGGTACACCTTACGGATCACATCAATATAAGGTACCATCATTTAAACCTATTGGGTTTCCTAAAATGTCTCATCTATCCTGTACGAGTAATTATTATTCCTATTCTACCACACTTACCATATTTCTTTATGATTTTACTCGCTTTTCAAGAATTACCAATCGTATTTACTGTCACCACCTGTCCATTTTCACTATGTTGTTCCTCCAAATCCGGTACCCACCACCTTGCCCAACGGTCTGCTGCTACAAGAAGTGTTGCTACAAGTCTCCACAGTATGGGTGGGCTGGTTGTGTGGCATGAGCCTGAAAACACAGTTTCAGTTCGCAACAATCCAAGGGTTTGGAAAATTTTTGTTGACGCAGGTTGGGACGTCTACTTTGATAGATTGCAGGGATTTGGTGGAGGTATCATAATGGAATTCACACTCAATTTAGAGGAGGATCACTCGTGGGTTAGAGGTCTGGAAATTCCTGTTACAGAGGAAGTAATTGCAGAGGTTAGCGGGCTAAGACATCAGGGGAAACAATGGTTTGCTCGAAAGGTTTCTCTCCCAGAGTTTCCCGAATTGTTTTTGCAGGAAGGAGAAAGTGTAGTTCAATTGGGCAGGGGATATGAGCGCAGAACTGTACCGTATCCTTGGAACGAAGTTGCAAGTTTCGTAATTAAATACATTACCTACGAGGGTCGGGCCTCAACTCTATTCAACTATCACTTTAAAATTCTAATGCACCTCCGATTTCCACAGAATCAAGAGCATGCCCTAAACATGACTTTTTTTCTATTAAAACAACTGTAGCATATGGCACAGGCTGCTTGGCGCTCCCGCCAGATGATGGAAGTACTCTCTAACCATGGACTTGTGTGATTATTGGTGGTGCATGCAATAAGCAGGCTATGGGTTTCTTGGGAGGAACTCTGTGGATCCTTAGAAGAAGAGGTAGTAGCTATGGTCACTGCTAGAGAAGAAGAACCATCCTCTCTGACTGGTGAGGTGGAAGAAGAACCTTTAGAGGAAATAAATCAAGAGGAACCCGAGGAAATGGAAATATATATTGATCAAGAAGAACCTGAGGAAGAGGAGATGATGATTTATCAGGAAGAACCTGAAGAAATGAGTATGGAGGAAGCAATATGCAATGATGACTAGGCTATCACACAAGAACGAGCCTCACTGGAAAAAGCCACGGAAAAGGAAATAAGAATGGAAGAGATGATTAGCGGCATAGACGAAGCTTCCACACAAGAACTGACTTCGCTCGAGGAACCCACGGAGGAAGGGATTATGGACATTATGCAGGAAATTGATATTGTGATACAGTCGACATCCTTTGCCAATGAAGAACAAATGGATCAAATTGTAGATAGAGAAATGGCAAGTGATGATGTTTCGCAAGAAACAACATCACTTGCCCCGATAAAAATGGATGTTGATACAATTGGGGGTGCTACACAAGAACCACCCCCAATTCGACTGGAACAAGAGGAGTTGAATCATGGAAGCGATGTTGGACCTCAATAATTGGTACCAACCGTGAAAACAAAGGTGATTCCTGGGGAAAAAGAAGCTAGAGAAGGAATTATTCGGGTGGTCAATACTGTTCCACAAGAACCATTATCGACTCATGAAGAAGAAGTGATAAGAGAAGGGCGGGAGGAAAGAAGGGAATTGAGCTAGGGAATCAATGTTGCTCCATAAGAACCAGCACTGACTCCGGCTGAGGTAGTAATGCATGAAGTCTCGGACCAACCCAGGAATGATGATGAGGGATCCGTTCCCTGTTCTCTGTTCCAGTCCATGATGCCCAGAGGGGTAAGGGGATTTCACTCGCCTAAACGATTGGTGGAAGAAGTTGTTGTTCCCCCGGTATTAAAATTTGTTGACATAGCCAAGGTTGGCCTAGACACTAGTGAACCAGAACAATTGGAGGTTCACCAGGAAACAATAGTTAGTGTAGAAATACCGAAACAAAGAGGGGTCGATGAATTTTCTGGCCAAACAACAAAAGTTTCCAGGAGAAATGTAATAGAAGAAGGACCTATGGGTCGGGGGCTCGGACAAGAGGGTTTGACGAAAGAATCAGGAGAATATGCCGGTAGCATTCCTCCGCCTTCTAAGCTTGTCGTAGGTCCAGAACTTGAATTCGCTGTTAAACAGGAATGGGTCGAATAGTGCGAGAAAAGAAGGTTACCTCTTAAAAATAGGTACCAGCTGCAATTCAGTGAAACCATAAGACTGAAAAGAGAATTTTGGAGTTTGAAGAAGCAAGTGTCACAATTAAAAAGGAAGGTAAAGGTCTACAAATGGAGGTCAATAAAGCCAAAGGTTGAAGTCTCCACTGCAGCTACCCAGACCAGCCCAATCGAAGAATTGTTTGAAGGTTCAGAATTCGTATTTGCCGCCGAAGTTCAGAAATGGCAGTCTGCATTGAGCGATCACAAGAAATAAACAGCTAGGGTTCGGGAACAGGCTATTGGAGTCATTATAGGGTACATAGATAAATTATACAAGGCTCGGTTGAAGCAGGCCAAACAGAAGGCTAGGATAAAAGAGTTGGAAGAACAAATTCAGTTGCTAAAGATAGATAAGGAGAATATGTTCTCCCTAACACAACAGGTAATGGCCTGCAGACCTCTTGCACATAGCTAGTCCTTATTCCTTCATGAGCAGCTTCTTTAATTTTGTCTTGAAAGTATATATAAGGAGATTTGGTAAGAAATTGAGGACCCCATTCAATTTCTTCGTATTTTAAAAATTCATGATGTTATAGGACAACATTTAATGTGTGAGCTCTACATGCATGGGTATTATTTAAAGCATGATCAGTCCTTTAAGCCCGTTCCATTTTTGGGGGACATCCATTTAAGGGATTTCACCCCCTATACCATCAATCAGATTAAATGGAGAAAGGCCTGGGATACATTTGAAGAAAATCAAGCCAGAAAACCATTAATGGTAAGAAGAGAGCATAGTTAATCCGAAAATATTTATAATAAAAATTATACCTTTCTATAGATTGAGGGCCGAAAGGAACACATGACGACAACTCAGAAGTGGTGTGCTGACCTGTGTGTTGGCTAGATTATGACATTTCTCTAGGAAACCTTGGATAGTTGTAAGAAAAGATGGATGTTGTCTTCTTCATCCATCAGGGGAAGAGAACCATTTGGGGCTCCTAACTTTGCACGTGCCTTGGAAAGAATGCCGTGTTATGTGGCACGTATTCATACCTTGGGGTTAGATGGATGGGATTGAGATTTCGATTTCACCTTTTATGGCTTCCAGCTGAACAATATACTCCTTATAGCATTGAACCCGACTGGTGGGAAGACATTGTTTTGACAGAGGGATATAAGCCACTAGGAACAGAGATGGTTTTAGAATATGACCTTACAGAGCTTCATGGCGATCACAGTCAGTCCAATCCAGACCTGAGGAGATGACGAGATGCATGAGGACATGCAGATAGATCAGTCGGGGGGAGATGTTGGGCACCATATTTGTATATTTACTTCTCTCATTTTTACCCTACCTTTCTATCTCTTTGTCCCATTATTCGTCTTAAAAGCATGAGGTAAAACCCTTTCTCCTATATTTTATGGGATATTTGATTAATGATGTACTTGTCATGGACGTTTTACCTTTTTACGTATTAACTCCTATATTTCTCCAGATTTGGCGACAACAGGCACGTCACGGCCGCAAGATAGGGCATAGCCCATCATTTTCTTACGGTTTCTTGATGGGAAATCCGGTTGTCGTTGTAACAATGGAGTTGTTGGGAGAAATTGGGGATCTCAAGACTATGGTATAAAGAAGTCTACAGGCTGTGAATCGGGAGACCCCCTTTACACATATACAGATCTTGTAATTAATCTTTCTATTATTAATATAATACACAGCAGTTTGTTGTTTCTCCTGTAACCCATGAGTTTCCGCAGCCCTGATCCAAGAGTTGGGCCCACTCTTGTGATCAGGTGTTGTGTGCTTCTTTATTTTCTTTCAGAACTATGTTTTGTGTGATTCGTTAATTGTTGTTACAGTTACATTTATTACTGTGGATGCTTTTTATTTCTGCAGTTTATTTATTGTTGTTACAATGCTATTTGTGTTATAGATTAAACCTGTGATTCACAGCAGACCATGTGCTTGTATCTGCATATACTTTTCCATTATTCTTGAAATAACTAATGCCCTTGGGTTGATAATTTATGTGGAAAAAGGATTGAATCTTGATCATATTCGGACACCAACACTCTACACATATCATAGAAAAATTAAATATTCCTTTCCTTACTTTGTCTGCATCCACTTTTAAGAAATTACCCATTGAGTTGTTGATTCCTTATAAAACATTTTGATGCCATAATTACAATGGGAGGTGGTATCAAATTAGTAGTATCAAATTTTACAACAAAAAATACCCATGGAACATAAATGAATATCATATTTTTTTCAGTCCAAATGGGAAAAATCCATTGATAAAGGGCCTTTGCATTGGGAAAAAACTCGTTAAATATGCATATAACTACTTTAGAATGGAAGTCAAAGTAAATATCATTGAAATCTAGTATATTTACTGTCAAAGTCAGAAATTGGTTCATCTGAACCACAATATAGTGTCCAAACATATTAGGTATATGATTAGAATTTTTAGATAGTTCAACCCTTCCTTTTATCGCTTCCTTGAAAGAAGCTAGATATTTTTTGTTGCTAGGTCCATAACATCCTCCGTGTAATCTCATATTTAGGATGATAGTTGATTCACGCTTAATTCCATAGTTCTACAACCTGGTGTCCTCTTGCAATGATTTCCCTACATAAATCAAACTTTAAACATTTGTTGGAATACCCAAATTTTCTTGAATCTTCATCTTGATATCTTATACCTGGTCCCCATCCCAGACCCACATGGTTACACATTTCCTAGTAAGGATTTTAATAAAAAATTGTAAATGTGCTCTCAGTGTCAGATCTGTATTTCTACAATTGAGTTTCTTCATATATGGTAAGGTATCCTTTGACGTTAGAGTTTGGGAAGGGATCTATTAAAATCACCCCAGATCTATAATAAAAGCCACTTTTCCAAATAGATCAAAATTAGTTCTTTCTTTTAGTTTAGGGTTTGATTAGAAGAATGCCTCCATAGATCCACAAAAGCATGTTTTTTTGCTTCCATTTGGACCCCATCAAATTCCAAACCAGAGGCAGATATCTATACAGGCTCTCTAACTACATATTGAATTTGCTAGAAAGGTCACAAAAAATATTGCAACAGAGAATCGCCTCAAAACGGCCATATCCAGCACGACCATAGAAAATTGCCTCAAAACATCCAGATCTAACATGAAAAAAAAAATGTATCCATTGATCCATTCTTGAATGGGCACGATTTGGTAACTTGTTGATAAAAAAGATGCAAGAGGCCCATCCATCTTGGCTGGTTCTTTGTCTGCAAAAAACCACTGAGTCTAAGATGCACCACTCCAAAAAATATAGAACTGAAAATGCAGAAGAAGAAAACTTAAGGGATTTTTTGTGTTTCTGGAAAGATTCTTCTAGCTCCACGAGTAGAGGCTTAAGATAACCATTCCAAAACCGATGAGAAAGGATTGGGATCCAAACATGGAAATAAACCCAATTTACTCATCGTAAATAGAGATATTTTCAAGGAAATATTCCTTCATGAACTCCTGAGGCAACGATTATGCTCCAAAAAATCTTGTGGCCATTGACAAAAACCCTATCCGAACTCATTTACAAAAAAATCCCGAAACAATTGTCGCAAACCTCTCATATATATATATATATATATATATATATATATCTTTCACGTCAATATATACATATACCAACCTAAACATTATGTCACAACACACATGTATTAAACAATGGTCCCACACCTCCATCCGCCACCATCCACTGAAACTAATTAAAATATCTTGATCAAAAGTTGTGATGAATGTGCTACCCCGCGCCCCTCGATGATGTGTGGGGGGTTGGGGGGTGGGGGTTTATGCTATCAACATTCCCCTCACAGTTCCATTCCACATATCTGAGGGTCCTCTAATTTCCCTCTCTTCCTATGGTCTCAATGCGATAGTGCTACCCCCCCACTCCCAATTGATTTCCCAAGGGGGGAGGGTTGATAGTTGTTGATATCCCTAATCAAATATTTGTTTTCCAAGATGTAATTAAAACTATGTTGTTTTTAAGGTTGACATTTGTCTATGGTTAAGATGCGAGGTTCTATGAAATTTATGGTCATCAGGTTTAAGGCCCTCCACTCCCCCTGAATAGCCAAGGTTATGTTGTGTGTTATGGGTACAGGGATAATAGATAGTATGCAATGCGATATATAAATATATTGCTCGTGGTTTTTTCCTGACATATCGGGAGTGCTATTGACTAGTGTAAGGGGACATACAATCAATGTAGCTCACCCTGATCACATTTGACTCACGACAAACCTATATTTGAGGACAAAAAATGAAAATGGCCATTATAACTCACCTTCAAGTGCCTATAATTTCATACCAAATTTATGTTATAAACGATGGGTTGGCTTAGTTAGGTCATTGCAAGGAGATTATATGTCACTAAATTAAATTCCAAAATAACAACCCTAAAAGCAATATTTAAGGCATAAGTGGTATTAACATGACCAAGTATTCATTGGGTTATAAATTAAACTGATTTACTCTGAGGGGTTTTTGAGACCATGTATGAGCAAAAAAATTGCATGAGTCAGTGCTCTTTAATAACAAAGGTTGTTTAGTAGCACGATAATTACATCATACTCCTCAAAATTCAATTTAATAGAATGCATATATCGTTCACCCTTGTGACCAGAAGGGAAGGATGACAACAATAAATATTAAGGAATACGAGGCCTATAATTTTACTTGTTTTTGAGGACATGACTATTAGGATATGAAACAAATGTAAGTATTCTATACAAGCTCTACCTTTAAGCATATCACCTAGAGTACAATATCACTACTATAAATTTGACTGGCATGAAAGTGGATCCTCCTCTCAGGACTCAACTTATTAACAACATTAACACCTTACAGAGAATATTATCTATCTCTAACTAGGACAAGCAACACACATTCCAGACCAACATTCCTAAACATGATTAACAATCTAGATTCCATTATTATCCAACACCAAGAATATATAGAGTGGAGTACTTAAAAATGAGAAAAAAGTCCTCATCAGGTATATAACATAAAGATAAATGTCACGACAAGTCCAAGGTACAGGAAACACAAAATTAGGTCATCAAAACATACAAAATGGTGTCATCAACAACACTAAGGAGCTAGTATTATTTATGCTTAAGATTTTGGAAGGCAAAAATGCAGACCCAATACCCTAGGATACATTATTGGGTGAATTGCGAAGGCATCCCTACATAGTAAATGGGCCAATAGGGCTAAAGGGGAATAAATATTCATTATTCCTACTAAAAAATGTGAACAATGCTAGTAGGAGTTTGCAGTCAAAACAAAATTATGTCAATGCAAATATAAAGGAATTTTCCACTATTGGGTGTGTGCTATATTATTTCCACTACTAGTATTATGTGATGTATGTTGCGTTGGGCGCAACCCCCTGTGCCATGGGGTTTGCAAGTGGGCGGTATCCCCCCTGCATGGGTCTAACACAATGCTCCGGGCCACCTGCCTGAATAGGGTCTAGGGCAGTGCCCCGGGCCGCCTCCCTGCACGGGGTCTAAGGTAGTGCCCTTGGAAATTTTTTGTTTTTATGGGGACCTAATAATAGTTGTGCAGACCCAAGGATGGGAGACAAACTCAAAGATGGTGGGCAGACCTACCCATGGTTTTGTGCATGGGTTTTGCACATGGTTTTAGGCATGATGGTTTTCTGGCCATGGTATTTTTTAGATCCGGTCAAGGGAACTACAATTATGTTCTAATCCATGGTTAATGGGTTGGGGTTTATGAATGCTTCAACATGTATATATATGTATTACAACATTAAAATGAATATAATGAAAAATCAAACTAGTAGTCCCAATTTTAGTATCTAGGGGAAAATCTCCGTGTATATTTGTTTTATGTTCTCGCCATTGTTTATTTTTCTATTTTTTAAGAATTCATTTGAAGGTAATTTTTGTGCAGGGTTAAAACCTACATACACTATTTGAGATATTTTATTGGCTGAACATCATAAATATAGTCAGCTCATCTAACTTGACTTCATCACTTCATCTCAATACCTTTAACAACAATATCACAACATACCATTCAACTATATGAACAGTAAAGTTGCAGATCATGCCTCATACATCAATAACATCATTTCAGATAAAAAAATGTAAAATATATTCATTTTTAATGAATAAAATAATAATAATTATCTCAAAAGCTATGGGAAACCGAGTCTGGGACAACAAATCTCCACCAAATAAACAAGTTGTAGCTAATTCCTACTTGCAATTGTCACACTTGAGCCAGATTCCATAGATTGAGTATTTTTCTTATGGATTAAACTAAACTGCTAGTTGAACCGGGGATTCTTGAGGTTCTCCCACCCCTACCCACCAACGTTTTTGTAGTCACAAAATGTAAAGGGAGTCTAGAAACCTGCTACCTCAACCCTTCATTTTACAACACTATGGTTCTACCCAAATTGTATATTCAGCATGGAATCATGAAACAATTACGTACAACTCTTATCACAATAGCCCTGCTGTATTCAGCTAATTGTATCACACTGTCACACATAAATTTGACCAATACTTAGCCAATTTACTGCCTCCAGATAGTCTGCCTTGCTTGCACAACCCCTGATGAATGCAATCCCTAAAGAATAGGAATTTTGGCCTTCCGTGACTATGCAAGTATCATGGTTACTCCAATGGGTGTTTGGTTGCATGGGTGCAACCCAATAATCCTACAATTGATAGTCAACTTCCCTTGCACCTATATCTCAACTGGGTCTCCACTGGATCTGACATGCATGAAACTAATAATAGTAAATCCTCAGTTGCATGTGAGATCACTGATTGTGAATTGATTAATATTTAATTCACTTGATCTCACACTAGTGTATCTAATAGTTACAACTATCACAACTGAGTTTAAATCACTTAACTACGCTAAAATGATTACAACCTACATTAACTAATGCACCACTGCACTTCAAACTCTGTTACAACTAGAATTACTCTGCATGCCTCACCAACTATCTCTAACTCGAAATTCATGAGCTAACTGAGTTTATCACACTTAGTTAACTATTACAAGTTATTTTGAGACTAGATTACATTTTACTGTCCATCTTAATTAAGGGACAACTAAAATAGACATGCACTAAATTTAGCCCTGTGGACCCCACCCTAGTGTAGGTGTTGAATGCACTAGGCGTGGGTGCTGAAATTTTCTTGTTGAATTTCAAAACTCCCTCTCAACAAGAAAGGGATTATCCTTCACCCTGATCTTGCCTCTATAGTATTCGAATTTTCTCCTGGTGAGCACCTTCGTTAGAATATATGCATCCTAATATTCCGTGGGAATGTACTGAAGCAAAATTATTCTCCTCTGCAGAAAATCTCTGAGATGATGGTACCATATATCTATGTTCTTTGACCTATCATGAAACATAGCATTAATAGAGATTTTAATGAAACTCTGATTATCACAATGTATCACTATCGGGTCCATCTGAGAACCAAAAAAACCAACCAAGATATTTCTCATCTAGATAGCCTCACATGCATCTTGACTTAATGTCATATACTCTACTTCCGCTGAACTGAGTGCCACAGATCGCTGCTTCCTGCTATACCAAGAAATTGATGTCGATCCTATGCTGAAGATCCCTCCTGATGTGCTCTTTCTGTCTGATGGATTGCCTTCCCAATCTGCATATGTGAAGCCTTGAAGCTTCAATCCCTCTATCCATATGTACCATAGACCATACTTTGATGTGACCCTCGGGTATCTCAAGACATGCTTCCCCACCTTCCAAAATAGCTTGGTAGGCTTAACCATAGCTTGACTCAGCTAGTTAACTATGTAGAAAATGTTTGGTCAAGTGTTCACTAGATACATCAATGAACCAACTAACTTCTTGTAGATAGTAGCATCCACTACCTCTCCAGAAGTAGCATCCTCTTTCCTCCAATTTCTTGGAAGAGGAGTATCCATGAGTTTGCAGCTTTCCATGTGAACCTTACCCAATATCTCTTTCCCGTACTTTCCTTGAGACACAAAAAATTTCACCATCCCACTGCCATATTTCCAAGCCAATGAAATAATGAAGGTGTCCCATGTCCTTCATTTCAAACTCCCTTTCAAGATCCTCCTTGCATGAGTGTATTATCTTCTCATCACTAGTCAAAATTAGATAATTAACATAAAGAACAATAATCAAGAGCTTACCCTCAACAACGATTTGGTATAGGTTTTCATCTGCTTCACTTATGGTGAATCCCATTCCAGTGAAATCACTGTCTATCTGAGTGTACCAAGCACGAGGTTCTTGCTTCAGCCCATACAGTACTCTCTTGAGTCGACACACATGCGACTCACTATTGAAGATCTCAAAACATTCAGGCTGCTCTATGCACACTTATTCCTCAATTATCTGATTGAGAAATGCATTTTTCACATCCATCTGATGGATGCCCCAGCCCATTTGTGCTGAGAGAGCAAGGATGGATATTATGGAAGAGTACCTTACAACAGGTGCAAAAGTCTCATCATATTCGATCCGATTGATATGTGAGAATACCTGGGCCACAAATCTGGCGTTATATTTCTCAACACTTCCATTAGCAGCTTGCTTTACCTTGTAGATCCATCTCGATCCAACCACTTATTTGTCGACCGGTCTTGGGACAATATCCCATGCACTGTTCTTGACAATGGAGTCATACTCCTCCACCATTGCATCAACCCAAGTTGGTTTCTGCGTTGCTTCCTGAAAGGAATATGGTTCAGTCACAATACATTTTCTCATAAGAGCCATGTATCCATTAAACCTGTAAGGACACTGTCTCTGTTTGCGCTGTGAAGTAGGGGCTCCTACATTCTCGACAACATCAAGTCTCAACCTATCAGCTTCCGTGGTGCGCCTTCTGCCATTTCTGATGGATGGATCTGTATGAGTTTTTTTCATCACTCCATGATCCTCCGCATGTGGCTTCTCCACATCTTGAGGCTCATCCTTGGGAACCAACAGTTCCTCCTTTTCATGCAAGTCTAGCTCCCTCTCAAGGTACAATTGCATGGCTTTCTCCCCATAAAATTTTATATCTCATCGCACAATAGTCATTCTATTGTTTGGAAAATACACATGATAGTTGTGGGGTGTTTCAATGTACCCCACAAAAATCCCAATCTCAGTTGTGAGTTCCAAATTATTCCTGGCGTCCTTGGTCATGTGCACATATACAGATGAGCCAAAAATCTTAAATTGTGAAACAATAGGTTTCTTACCAATGAAATCCTCTTCAGGTGTACCCATGACAAGTATTGTATGAGGACAATGGTTCTGCACAAATACTACAGTGTTGCATGCTTCTTCCCATAGATGTATCGGTAGGTCTTGATCATGCAACATCACTCTTGTTGCATCCACAATAATTATGTTCTTTCTTTCAACAACCCCATTTTCCTATGGATTATGTGGTGCTATCAATTGTCTTCAAATTCCTTCTTTGTTGGAGAAGTTCTTGAATTTGTTAGAGATGTATTCACCACCATTATAGCTTCTCAGAGCCTTCAATTGCTTCCCTGACTCTTTCTCCACCAGTGCCTTAAACTCAAGAAACTTTGAGAATGTTTAATATTTCTTCTACATGAAGAAGATCCAACACTTATGATAAAATTCATCAACAAATATCACATAGTACTTATGTTTTTATGTCTAAGCAACAGAGAATGGTCCTCACATGTTTGTGTGAACTCTCTCAAGGATCCCCGAAGCTCAATTCTCCTTCTCATGAAAGGTGGCCATTATATATATTTTCCCATGGTACATCCCTTGCATGTATTTTACTACACAAGTGTACCCCTGAGAAGACTAGTAGAAATATGCTACATGACTTTCAAGGCTCCATGGTGAATATGGCCCAAACTCTTATGCCATAATTCGCCCTTATCCCGGCTCAACACTTTGTCCCCCTTGCCCATCAATGATGCACAACCATATACATCTAGCTTGTAGAGATTATTAACTCGAATCCCTATCTTCTTGGCTTGTCATGTTGTTTTGTATCGCAGGAAATATTTTCCTTCACTAAAAAGAACATCATAGCCTCTATCCTCCAACATTGCAACTGAAACTAAATTTTTCTTCAAACTTGGTACATGCATTACATCTTTTAATTGAAAGGGTTTACCTGAATGCATCTGGAAGGTAATGGTACCAATTGCGGTAGCACTGTACCACCCGTCATCACCCATTTCAATATGCATCTAGATATCCTTCTCCTCCAAGTTACTGAAAATTTCCTTGTCTCTTGTCATGTGAAAGGAAGTGCCACTATCTGAATACCAAACAGATCCCAATGCACTTGACACCATGCATGCGATCAATGAGAATTCAAGCTCAAATTGCGAGGCCAAAACCTCACCAGCTGCAGATCCTCCAGCCTTCTTGTTCTTCTTCTATTGTGGACAATTAGTAGCATAATGCCCATGATTGTGACAGTGAAAACACTTCACCCTGGACATATCTCGCTTATTGCCATCTTTGGACTTGGATTTGGAATGGAATTTCTTCCCCTTCCCTTCTTTGCCTTTGCAGTTAAAGCACAATCTTCTTCATCTTCATTCTTAGATGAATATCCATCTCTGGTGTTTTTTTTTAACTCCTTCTACACCAAATCCGACCACAGTCATTCCCAATCTGGCATCTTTTCCCTTCCATTGACAGGGTCTTGATAACTATGTAAAATCTTGGGAAGTCTTAGGAGAGACAAGGTCACCAAATCATCATCAACGACAGTTATACCAATGCTCCCCGGTTCATCCCGACATTGTAATTTTTTTATTATATATTTTGGTATGGAGTCGCCTTTCTCCATCTTGATCTTCCTGAGTTTATCTTTGAGTGCCAATTTCCTATGGTCATTGTTGCTCTGAAATAGATCCATCAAAGCCTTCCACATTGCATATGGTGTGGCTTTCCCATGGAGGCTTGAGACAATGTGGTCTCATACTCCCTCCAATAGGATAATCCTCGCCTTTGCCACTTTCTTTTTCCATGCATCAAGATTTGCAACATCTGTCACAGCGGGTTAAGGAACATCATTGTAAATGAATTCCTTCAAACCATTATTTTGAGTACTGCCTCAATCCTGTCCTTCCAAGAAATATAGTTTGATTTTCCCTTGAGTGCGTACTCCAACCTCAAGCCATTGAAAGCCATTTTGATCCTGAATCAGCTGTAGCACCAAGAAAGTATTTCTGCAAATTCGAATTCTATCCAGTCACAAACTCAACTCCTCCTTCACAATTGTGATTTCATGTGCTCTAATACCATGTAGAAATTATACAAAAATCATGTATATCATGGATTCAATCTTACCTAACAATGTACTAAAGTTAAATATTGAATCGCTTCTACAATTTTTTTTTTGGAATTAAAAACACAATGGCCGATCACATGAAGCAAAGAAGAATCAATCAAACCACAACACAGATAATTTCGTGGGGAAATATTGCTACTCAAAACCCCACTATCTTCTATTGTATATTAAGGATGGAATCATGAGACAATTACATACAACTCTTCTCACAAGAGCCCTCCTGTACTCAGCTAATTGTCTCACATGGCCACACATAAAACTGATCAAGACTTAGCTAATTTACTGCCTCCAAACAACCTGCCTTGCTTGCGCAATCCCTAAAGAATAGGAATTTTGACCTTCCTTGACTGTGCAAGAATCACTGGCACTCCAATGGGTGTTTGGTTGCATGGGTGCAACCCAATAATCCTACAACTGATGGTCAAATTCCCTTTCACCTAGATCTCAACTAGGTCTCCACTAGATCTTACATGCATGCAACTAATAATAGTAAATCCTCAGTTGCATGTGAGATCATTGATTGTGAATTAATTAATATTTAATTCACTTGATCTCTCACTAGTGTATCTAACGGTTACAACTAGCACAATTGATTTTAAATCACTTAACTGAGTTAACCTAATTACAACCCGCATTAACTAATGCCCCACTGCAGTTCGAACTTTGTTACAACTAGAATTACTCTGCATGCTTCACCAACTACCCCTAACTCAAAATTCATGAGATAACTGAGTTTATCACACTCAGTTAAATATTACAAGTTATTTTGAGATTATATTACATTTTATTTTCCATATTAATTAAGGGATAACTAAAATAGACATGCACCAAATTTAGCCCTGTGGGCCCCACCCTAGTGTAGGTGTTGAATGCATTACGCATGGGTGCTGAAAATTTCTTGTTGAATTTCAACACATTTGATATCCGTTTTGATTTCATTTTATATCAAACTCCATTTCTCTCATCTACATTTATCTTTTCTCTATTTTCCTTGTTGTTTGAATGAGTCTCCTCCTACTAGTTCGAATATCTCATGATTTCCTTCTACTTTCTCTATTGCATAGTTCCTTTCAGTTCGAATCTTTCTTCCTCTTTCCCAATTTTTTTGTGTGAGTCTCCCTTCTCCTGCGTTTTTCTCAATTATTCAAATGATAGTTTTCCTTCTCAAAATGACCTCTTCGTTCCATAATATTTCTAGCCTTTCTAATGGTTCCACATGTCTACCTATCCCCCATATTTGTTGGTTCTTGGTTAGCTTTTTGATGTGGATGGTATGCATAGCTAACGAGCTCGAAGTTTGCCCATTATTTCCTTCTATATTTTTTCCTCACTACCTTTCCAATTTATACAAGGAAGCATGTCTCGCGTCCCTATTTTACAATTCCATAAATTCTAAACACCAGTCCATTGAAAGCACAACAACCAACCTTCAAAGGTTGTCCAAAAAAGTCCATATTTTCTTGCAGTAAGAAAATATTAACATCCCAAGAAAGTAACCTCCCCAGCCTCTAGAATCTTTGTCCTTTTACTTAGCCCAATTTTTTTTGTCAAATATTTACATGAAATATTTACAATGTATTCACAAGTGGAAAAATAACTAGGGTTGTCACAAACCCCTCCCCTTGGGGGAACACCATCCTCAATGTTCAATGAAACATATACAAACTGAAAAAAAAATATGATTTAAATTGATATGTATAGTAATTTTCAACTTTCACATCACATATTATATGTATAGTCGCTTTCCAAACCACTTGGTAAAAATTAATTTATAAATTTAGCCATCTACCAAAGACCTTATTTGTAGTCTTTTGGTGCTTGACATGTCCAATCAAACTTGGATTTGTTTCATTTTACTTGGAATTTTGCATGCCTCTGATGTCCAAAATTGCAATGCTTGCGCTCCTTATTCCTTCAATGAACATTTTCTGACTCATTGTTTCTTGGGAACACCCCAATGCGCTTCTGATTTCCAACCAGCTATGCTAATGACCAAAAAAAATTGATTTCAAAAACTTCCCTTATCTGCTTCCCAATACCTCATGTAATCTGGACACCCCCCTTCCATATAGTCACTCACCTTCCAAGCTGAGGAATCCGCTTCTATGCTTCCTAGTCCCTTTGGTGATCCATTCTTTGGAAAGGTTTCCTCACATTGGATGTCTATCAAAACCAAGGCATACCCTTGCCTCAAAACTATCATACTGGTCATATTGTGCTTTTATGGTAATCAATTGACACCATTGGTACTATTGTCCCATAATAGCCCTATCCTTGAAGTCTTTTACAAACACATAGTTGCATACTTTAATTCTTTTGCTAATGCTTCTATCAATCTTGTAGCCAACTTCAACCACCCAAACTGGGAAATTTCCATGCTTTCCTACATCATGGCACACAATTTTCCATTAGACTCATCATAAATTAATTGTAATAAATTTAATTCATACCTCATTAGTAGCTTATCCATGAGGTGAACTTGGAAATTTAATATGATTCCTATCACAAAAAAACTAGGTTATCTCATAACATAACCATCACAAAACATAACATGGAATTAGTTTCATAATGTAGAATTTTACAACCGAATGAAATATTGATACTTATCTTTGAATTGTTATTTTCTTCTATCTTTGTACACACTGGATTAGTTTTCCAACCTGGAAAGTGTATAGTGGCCTTTTCTCTTCATGTACACACACTGGATCGGTTACCAAACCCATCAAGACCCAGTTCCTTCTCTTCTCTTTGACCTCGTACACACACTAGATCGGTTTCCATGCTGGAAAGCACCCAGTTCCTTCTCTTCTCTTCCTTTTGAATTCCATATTCTACCTTGTTTGCCCAAGAAACAAGGGAATCCAAAGGCTCACCTTCATCCTTAATTATCAAGGGAATCCATAGGCTCACCTCCACCCTGTGAGGAATATATATATATATATATATATATATATATATATATAATCACATTCATTACCCAAAAAATATGAGCACTACCAACCAACTGGTCACTACCCAACCATACAATATTTTGTTAACAAAATTTTTGGGAATCTAGAGGCTATCTCACCTCCACCTAGGAACAATACATAACATACAAGTCTAGACAGTCCCATACCTACCTTCCCCAAACATGTTACACAAACATAACATAACATGTGCACATAGCATAATACATGTATGTATGGCACAATACAACGTATACATAACACATGCACATACACACATGACTTGACACATTGTAACATAATCCAAAGACCACACTGTTTATATTTATATGAACAAGGCTACACTGCCTCTTCTATTTTTCCATGTTCACAATCCCTACACAAGTTAAAAGTGAGAATCATGTTTTCATAAATCGGTAGGCCTTCTCTTCATTTTTTTTCAATAAATTCTATCCATGAGCAGTCATCTTTCCATTTGAATGGCCCTTGACAACCATATCAGATAAAATTGGTAATTTTATATGTACATGCAACAACATAATCATGTATTCAATACATAAGAGAATATTTAATAAATATAGGATTAAGAGAACTCCCTTTTACTTCCCATCATTTCCATGGACTCAACCAAGCTACTTGGATATCATGTTTTTCCTTTCCTTCCTTCAAATTCCTTTGTTCATGCATTGGGCTTCATCTGGTCCTACTTTTATAATTGGGTCCCAATAAAATCTCTCTTAGAGATCATTTCCTTGCCTCAAAACCAAAAAATATACCAAGAACCCAAGACATAGAAGACACGAATAAAAAGAAAAATTCATAATCATAGAAGACTAAACAATGATTCAAAGTCATAAACAAAGTGGCATGGCCATGCGCTAGTAACAGTCAAAATGATAAGTAAACAATAAAACCAATCATGAAACACCAAATGCGCAAAAAATTAAAAATAAACAATAACTCAATACCCCATGAATCCTAGTGTTTCCAATGGTTCATAAATAAAATCTTATCTTGAGCCTTCTTCGAGATTTTATGGCATCCCCTTTTACCCTGTAATTCCTTCCAATATGCTTCCATGTACACACACTTATTAGTGCACTAATGGATATAAACATATATACCAATTGTATTGCTTTGTTGTACCAAGAACACTTCCCTACCACTGCAAACATATTAATTTACACATCACTCACACGTTTCAAAATCTAGGACATAAATAATCATATGTTATATCTCAACAAAATTAAAAAAAACCAGATTTTTTACATGCATGTGCACATATAAGCTCATTTATAGCCACACTATTGAAAGATTTTAGTTTCTTTTTCGAGTTAATCTATAATTGGAAAAAAATTACTATGCCAAAATCAACATCACTAATTTCATTTAGTATTTGTACCGAGACCAAAAACAACAATTTAAATTCAACCTTTATAACAAGGTTAGCAACCAAAAGTCAGTTCATAAAATAGACCGTCATATGTGGTAGTATCATCCACATCTTCAACCATATCCTCATTATCTGAGTTGTATGATTTAGTGATGGAATCCTCATCATGTAGAATTTTCTCTAAAACCTGATAATTCAAGATAGACTCTAATATTGCAATCTCAATATCTATGCCACATTCTTCAATTGATTTATACTAGGACAATACCCCATATGGGAAAATTAGATATTTATTGAAGAGGATGAAGAAACTAATAATTCAAGATAAACTCTAATATTGTAGTCTCAAGAGTCAATTAAATACCATTAACATATAAGCATCTATCACTTTATAATTTGTAACTTTTCACATTTATGAAATGTGTCATAAGTATGCAGGAAATATCACAATCAATGTATATATATATATATATATATATATGGTATATCAATCACAGTATTGTTCCCAACACCTACTTACATAAACAAGCAATCATCACACTGTTTACCTTCACAGTGCTACAACAATTACATGAAATAAATCAACAAGCACAGTGACTCTTAAATGAAGCTACAAATCATTTTTTCTACAATGTCTACACACAACCCATGCCTTTAAACTCATATAGTTCAAGTATAGAACATGAATTATCTATCTCATATCAAGATAACAACCTTTACATGCCTCAACTAACAATTTTCATATGTTGCGCCCCATTCCTTAAACAAGGAATGAATTAACCATAAAATACAAGTAGTCATAAAGAAAACATAATAGTTGAGATCATGATATAGAAGTTGTCAACATCCACATAGGTTCTTTTCCATATATTGATTAGACCATGGGACTCTCACATCCCAATATATATATATATATATATATATATATATATATATATATATATATATACATATTTTTACATTTAATTTGTACAAACCATGCTATTTTGGCTACACAATACAAGGATTTCCCACATCCCTCACATTAAGAAAATATTCACATGCACACTTATTCTAAGTATGCAAGATCACATCATTCAACCCATAGCGATGACTTGCTTCAAATAACCATACTCACTGCCATGTAGGTAGTTTCGTAAGATTAAGGAAAATTACACCTCAACCACAAGTTGTCCAAACCTTCAATATGCAACGAGTGAGAACATGCATTTCCTAGCAATTTCTCAAAATAACATATCGAACATTTTTGTAGTTAATATGAAAACCAAATCAAATGTTATGAGTAGGATACTATCATAATCATTTTCAGTTGTTACACTCATAATTGAGATCTGACCTACATACATGGATACATGTATTAGTAACATGCTTACATAATTAAATCACAAGGTAAGAATATCAACCAAGCATACAATCAGCCAGTGACAAACTAACTTTTAACACCTAAACATTTGTTTTATCAATTTTCTAAAAATTAGTATGAAACCCCTTTGCAGGAACATTTTTGTCACTTACCCATGATAGAGCCCAACTAGTCCAAGTGTTGAACCTAGATGCTCTGATACCACTTCTAAAGAAACCCCTTTAAACTTTGGGATGTGTTCACTATACTTACCCGACTTCCCAAGTACAGTTAGAGAAATGGAATATATTTTTTTTACTTTATTTCGAGTTCTCAAAAATCACTTTGGATGTTTTCATTGTGTTTTCCTCAGTGATACATTTATGGTGATACAATTTTTGTTCAATTCTAACTTTAGAATCTCAAGTTATGCTCTTTTAAGATATTACTCATTTAAAATTTTTCATCTTTATCTTTTCTGTCATGTGGCATGGCACTATGTTATTTCTTAGCAGAGGATCTCAAGGACCCAAGGACACATGCCTATGTGGAACTCTTTTCATTTAACCCCTATTCATAGCAATGTGGTTATATATATATATATATATATATATATATATATATATATATATATATATATATATATATATATATATATATATTAGTGATTAAATTTGTCATGATGCCACAACCCAACCACATAAATTATCATTTTCTCCACGATTTAATCCCTTAGGTGGGCGCCACAACATATATATATATATATATATATATATATATATATATATATATATATATATATATATATATATATATATATATATATATATATATATATATATATATATATATATATATATATCACATACATATCCTCCTAAAATTACATGTTAATCATAGCATAACAACCTAATCATATAACCCATGGCCTCACCATGGAAAAACCATTAAGCAACACCATATAACACACACACACAACCATATGTATATATATATATATATATATATATATATCTTGTGTAAATATATAGATATACCAATATGCACCTTATGCCATGATGCACAAGTATTAAACAACAATCCCACACCTCAATTTTGGGTGTGTGTTATATTCTTTCCACTAATATTTGCATGCGCGGGGGGTCATAGGGGGCGATAGCGCCTCCCTGTTTGTTGCACTAGGTGTAGTGGAGGGTTCACAGGGGGGGAGGAAGCCCCCCCTATCCAAGAGTTAGTAGGAGGTGGGTAGCCCCCTGCACGGGGTCTGGGGCAATGCCCCGGGAATTTTTTTGAACCCTATTTTATGTGGTGTTGAGGCCCCAAAAATCGGTGCAACAACATCAGGGAAAACCACCCGATTGGGGACTTGAAAACCATCCCTTTTCCTTTTGGAATGGTGGCTTCGACTGGATTTATGGGACCAATTTCCCAATTTAATATAGTTGGAGTGAATGAATGGCTTTATCTCTAAGTGGAATTTGATAGATGGAATTATAAGCAAGCTTGTAATAAACAGTAAATCTATCTGTTTATATCTATATATCTAAATCTATCTCTATCTATCACAGGATGAAACATTTTCCTTGTGCGATCTAAATAAATAAGCTTTCAATGAGTGAAAATAAAGATCATACATTCATTTAGAGATATGAATAAAAATTAAGATAATTGATTTAATTAAGAAGTTAATTAAATCAATTTTATGAAGCTTATATCACAACTTTTACAAAATGCATGTATTTCATATACATATAAATGATAACAAAATAACACGTTCAAAAGTGAATTGATGTCAAACTGTGTTCAAACAAATATATAGAACAACACGTCATAAGATAAATGAACTATTTCTCATTTGAAACTTAAATGAAACCTATAAGATAAAATTACCACATTTATATTTACTCAGCTCATTTGAGAAATACTTCTAGGTCCATCCTTTTCTATTCATAAAACCTTAAGAGTACAAAAGTGCATCATCAGTAAAGTCTTATTTTCAAAATTTTAGGACCCCATCTTAAATGACATGAAGGGGTTTAAATATAAAACTAATAAGTCTTAAAATAGTCATTAAAATAAAAACTGAGGAGGTTTCAAATAACTCTCCTTAAATTAAGTCAAATAAAAACAGAAATGGAAATTAAAGAGATGATTTGTTGGTGGATTAACCTGCTGTCCCTTCTTCCATTTTCTCCTTGAGTTGAAGAATATTAAGTCTAGGTTGAACCTCAGGAGGTTGGCATGGACTAATGCATAGGTGTCCAGTAAAAACATCATTAGATAATGGAGCTAGCATGTATGAAGACATATCTATAAGACAATGAAGCATGAGACATTGGCTATGAGGCTTCGCTAGATATCTCCAGTATCTTTCCCAATATAACTTTTCTATCTTCTTGATATGCTCCTCTTTCACTTTTTACACTTCTTTCCATTGCCTTATCAAATATTTTACCAAGGGTAATGCACCAGGAGGACATCTATCTATGAGATTTTTTGCGATCGGGTTCTAGCTGACAGTTTCCACAATGTTTGTGGCAACGTCTTTAGCTCTGGTTATTGCCCTTTATGTTTTATTTAGTTTTATATCCCAATTTGTGAACAATATTTATTTCTTTGATTCTTCAATTCTAGGCAGGTTGGCCTTTCGGCCATTAGAGGAATCCTTCCAGATAACAAATTGGGATACCTTCTCATCTATGTCATCAAAACTAATTCTCATATTAGCAATGTGCTTCACAAGTGAATCTCTTTGCTCACATAATTCAAGAACGTTGGTTAATTTTTCACAAAAGATGATCTATTATTGTGCCAATAAGGTGTTTAATTCTAAATCTTCTTTCCTAAACTCATCAATCTTTGGAAAATATTTCATTTTCTCAGTGGAGAGTTGTAATTGATGAATTTGAGTATCTTTAGAACTAATTTCACCTTTATTCTAAATATTCATTTTGTGCAGGCTCTCTTGTAGCTGTGTAATTTGTACATGTAGATACTGACTAACACTATGATTTTCTTCTTGTAACTATGTCTCAAGTTGAAGTATATTTTCATCTTTTTGCTTCATCAGTTGATGAATCTTTGATGCCTTTTCAATTGTTGCAGATGCATAACCTCCTTCAAACTATGATAACCAAGTTAGATCCTATGAAGGATCTAACTCGGTATCTTTCCAAACAATTTCCATTGAAATATCTTCTTGAGTGAGAGTCTGGGCATGCTCTATTCTTCTCCTTTTCTTCTTCTTTCTAAGAACTGATTTGTGCCTATAACTATAAAAGATGTCCAAAGGAGGGATTTCTTGAATATTTGAAACAATTTCAGAGTTTGGGAAGGTGGGGATGTATTACATTCTCTCAGTATTTAAAATTTTGTCAAAGGGCCCAGCATTAAACGATTCCTGATTTATAGAAGGGGGAAGTTTGTATAGTCTGTTGTTGGTCAATATTCATGGATGTCTGTTCTTCTTGGAGTTTGACGTCAAACTCTTTCCATACATCTTTGAGATTGTTGGGGAAATCAAGATATATTGTTTGAAATTCAACTAACTTCTCTTGATCTGGTGTATTAAGGACTTCAGTATCCTTAATAACTGATTCATTTACTTTCTGAGTCATGGTTTGAGAGACATCCAAGATCTTGAGTGGAATTGTCTCCGGTCTCTTGTTTATATATTACTGAAACTTTAATAGTTATGGTGGCTGAAGGCATAAATTTTCCAACTTATTAACTGTAGCATAGTTTGCAACAAACTCAAACAAGTCATCAAAATCATCATCTTTGTGCACAAAGGGTTTGATTTTCAATTGAGAAGTGAAGTTATTGACCACTTTCAGGAGATCATATTGCCTATTTGGAATTGAAAACAATTTCAAACTCTATTCGGACAATTTCTAGTATATCATGCTTGTATTTTTCTAGTCCATACACAACACAATTAATTTGAAGGGAAGGCCATAATGCCTTCTTGGCTTCCTTCAAAAATCTGATCAGACCATTTCCCAAAGATTAGTATGTGATTTCTCATGTGAGAATCTTATCATGAACATATAGTGGTAAGACATGTAGATGAGCTAGGCTCCCAAATACTCGTACATAGGTGAATGAATCCTCACCAAACCACTTTCCTATAGAAGAAAAGTCATCTTGGGCCTCTTTGGAAAGTATGGGGGCTTTCTCATTAAAATCAAATTCAAAAAGGGGTAGTATAACTCCATGACAGATTCTGTAAAAATGAATTTCATATTTGGACTCCCAGAGAATACTATGAAATACATGAATGGGAAGGGGATCTTGGGTAGTCCATTTCCAACCCAAGGCTATAAAATATGGTGTAAAACATACGACATCCATAATATAACCACTCATATAAAATGGAGGGAAAATTTTAGAAGAGATAGAACAATTCATTCTATATTCTAAAATTTGGGTGGAAATATTATTTGATGGAATATTGTCCCAATCCATAACATAAGCATCAACTGCTGCTTCCATAAGGGGAACCCATTCTACTACAAATCTAGTTGTGTCTGATTGACCAAAAATTCTAGACATTATAGCTGATATATAGAAATAGGTACTTGTGAGAGAATTAGTAGAATACATACCCTTTTCATTGTTCTTGTGTTTGTTAGGATTGCTCCTCCACTGCTTTATTGCGCTGATTTGAGTTCATTTTCCATAGAAAAATTTGCAAGGAATTATTTATCATAAATCTTATTAGGGTCAAGAAGATGGTGCATTTTCTTTAGGTCTTTCACCTTAAAGGAACCAATCATTATTCCTCTAGTGGTAAGGAAAGTTCTGTCCTTGATATTAAGATTGTCGATAATCCACCTCACCATATCAGTATATGGTAGTATCTTGGGCCTTGTTACAATTTGGTGAAGAAATGAATTGGCTACATCTCCAATTGTAGCTTCAGAAGAATTTGGGGCATCTTCTATTTCTTTTCTCTGAATTTTAAGCAGTTTCTCGTCTTCAAATAACTTATACATAGATTCCCACATAGAGGATCCACTTTCAGGTCCACAAGTCGTATCTGTTAACAAGGGAAACATCTTTGTTCTCTATGAAGTAGTAGGCGCAGGATTAACGAGAGCCATATGCTTTTTTTTTTCTTCAAAGCCTTAGACATTTCATAAGAAATTTGATTACTCGAAGTTGCCTGTAAATAAGTAAGAAAGAGTAAGCGGGAAGTAGGAACTTTTGAGTTTTACGATACACACAAATACCGTAGTAAATAGAAACATTGCAAATGGACGAGACTTCACATGCTGATGGGATATGAATTGAATTCTCGTGCAAGGAAATGATTATGGTGGTATGAGTGATAAAATCGTTAATTTATGACATTAATAACTGATATAGATTCTCATTCCATTATAATCATTTCTCAATTAAAACCAGATCTATCGCATTACATTATTACTCATGTGTAATCTCTTCATTAAATACTAACAAGCTACATTTTCTATCGATTGCGACATTGCAATTGTAATATCGGAGAGGTTAACAACACGCAATATATGCTTGTGTAATGGGTGTGTGATATTCGATCTACAATGTGATCGCTTTATCGCATCGGTGATTATGAGCGGTAAAAAATTAGCATGATTGAGTTTTTTGCAATAATGCGATGCAATATGCTTTATCGCATCGGCGAGTATGAGCAGGATAAAATGAGAGTGTTGGGAGAAATTGTGATTTTTGAAATGCGATAAGATGACGTGGCAAAAGTCGGTCCCACGGTATTCTTTATCGGATTTACTTAAAAGTATGGATTTTTCCTCATATATAGAAGTGTTTCGTTAATATTCATTGGATCGCAAGGATGTTTTTAAATCATTATTTTCGTTATGTAAATGATTTTTTGATTTGTGAAATGCGATTTTTATCTGCTTAAGCATTTGGAAAGCCAATTCCTAAAGTTTGCATCCCTTTTTAACCCTATTCCCATCAAAAGAAATACTCTAAGGGTTTATTTTCTTAAAATCTAAAAATTAAAAGGGTCCCCATTATTTTCGAAATTAACTATGGCTTAAATTAATGGGGGTTTTTTATTTACACAATAGGTGGGCAGACCCTCCTAAGGTTTTGTACATGGGTTTGCACATGGTTTTGGGGCATGATGGTTTTCGGCCCCTGGTATTTTGTAGATCCGATCAAGGGAATTGTTGTTATATTCTAATCTAGGGTTAATGGATTGGGGTTTATGAATGCGTCAAAATGTATATGTATGTGTTGTAACACTAGAAGAAACATAATGAAAAATCAAGCTGGTAGTCTCGATTTGGGATCCAGGGGAAAAATATTTGTGTATATAAGTTTTATGTTTTATGCTCTCGCTATTGTTTATTTTCTATTTTTATGAATTCGTTTGCAGATAATTTTTGTACAGGGTTAAAACCTACATTTGGTATCTTTTGGTTGATTTAATTGTCGGATTAAACCTACCAATATTAATTATCAATCTAGGAGTCGTAATGTGATTTGTACTGCGTCTTGGCTCAGATTAATGGTCAGAGTATAAATATATTCCTTTGTAATGATAAAATAGGTACTAAAATGAAACACACATTTGTTGGAAAACAAAAAATCTTAAAAAGGAAACCTACTGAACTAATTCTTATCAAGCAAACTTCATACTGCAGTTAAACTATAAGGAAATACAAAATAATCCTCAATCATATAACATTCTCGCACTCAAATTCTACTTTTTAAATCTCCTATGATATCTTGAAAACCTTAACTTGTTTGCTGCTTTCACTAATTTGAAACTAATACTTGAAACTAAACTTGAGATAAGAAAAAAAAAGACACACATTATAAATTCACACCTTAAACTAACTAGAACTATTCCTGAAAACAAATTCAAGATTCAAATTAAAAAAAGGACAATTCTAACTATTGCTGGAAGAAAACTACTTTGCTTCATGTAAACAAAACACTTAAAATATCCTATTAAAAGTCGTATTGAAAATAACCTATGAGAAACCTTTAATTCAAATATTTTAATCTATATTTAATGAATCATCCAAAAACAAGCTTACTATTCAAAACCATGTAACTCAATAATGAAAACGAAATCACTACTTCCTGCACAATAAAATCCACACTCAAGCTTGCTCTCATAAGGAAATGATTACACTATGAAAACAAGAATGATTCTAATTAAAAAGAAATATAATTATTAAGCGAAGTCCTAGGATGCATGAACAAATCAAATGAGCATTAAATCCTGCAAACATTTAAAGAGATTATGTAATGCAAACCTTGAATTAGTATTCTAAATTGACCGTATTAACATACTAAAATCCAAAGCATTAAAATACATTCTCGTTCCATACTCAAATTAAAAGCACTAAAATATGTTCTAATTCTTATTAAACTCAGACATAATGGTGTTCTTATGCTCCCATTACATTCGATTTAACAAGAGGAATAGAGCATAATGTTATATTACAGTTCTCAAACACCGATTATGTAATGAATCCAAGTTTTCAATAATTCTTTAGTCTGTTAATTTGCACGATGCAATGATGATTTGAAATTGAACCATGCCCACCACAAATTCACACAGAAACCGAAAATAGGAAACTTATACTATAAAAATCACGCACACATCTAATTAACTTACTCTAATTGATCAAGCTTAGCTCCAGAGGTGGTGGGCCCTTCCACGCCTAGAGTAAGTTGAATTACTGCAGTGGAGGAAAGATTTTAAAACATCAAATACTAGAATGCGAAATGAATCATTGCACAATGCTACTGCTCACAACTGGAAGGCAACCATATGTATTTAAAACACCCTTTGGAAATCGATTTACAAAAGTAACGCAGAACAATTCTAGTTTTACACACATCAATTTCTTGTCTCCATTACACTCCTACAAAATTCGATGTCGGTTCTACATTTGAGCAATTTGACTTTACATCTGAGAAATTATGCTTTACATCTTAGAGATTCCGCCTTTTATTCCTATCTATCCTAGCTCTTCCAATTGACGAACTCACTCATTCCTTCCTCTGAGAAATTAAATTCCCTCCCCTCCTTAGTGTGCAGCCCCACATTTTATAGTAGCGGAGATGCTCTAATTAAGAGTTGATTGTTGCCTAGGATACAAAATTAAAATACAATTTGGGAAAAATCAGACCGAGAAGATTTTATTCCCAATTTTAGTTTGAGTTGGTTCGATCCCAGCTTTTGGAAGAATGTGATCTCATGCCTTGCTGGCAGAGACAATGCACATTTGGCTGGGGCATCGCACATATAGAAATTCTTCAATCCTTCATCATCATCCTTTCCTCGATCTCAACGTTCCAATGGTGTGTAGAAAAGAAGAAATAACCTTCTACATTTCGTGATGTAGAAACATGCCATGCATCAACAACTTCCAATTTAATGGCATTGAATCGAAGGAAAGTTCTAATGCTTAGGTCTACTAGTTCAGTTCACTTTCCACATCTAAGCACCAGTATCTCTAGAATATGTCGTATGAGTCCATTGGCAAAAAATCCTATGTCATTGCACCCCTCGATGCGAATCCAATCTTCTTGTACACCAGATAAAACATCGATCTGATCATAAAGGGAAATGCCTGTCTGAGAGAAGGCAGTGATTGCTTAAAATGGCCTGATGGTTTTGTATTTACACACACTGGTTGGAGATTGAATTTTGAAATGTCCACTGTCCTCACCAAGCTATAATAACAAAGACTATATTACATCATGATTGATGGATACAAGGATTCAAAGTTCAGTGTTGCAATTGGTTTTTCGCAGAAACTTGACATTGGCTCTAAAACCGTTGCACCTTCAAAAGTCTCAGGTCCAGAGACTTGGCCTTCAATGTTTGGCACAAATAGATTCTTTTTCCTTGAGTTTCTTATACTCCGTTTGACATCCTCAGATGCCTTTGAACCATCTTATAAATTGCATGAATATGCTCCCTTGTTAATATTGGGATAGGCACAATGAGGTGTTGTCCTTCAGGTGTTGGATTCAAGCCCAAAGGAGATGAAAAAATCATGCGCTAAACATCCTTAATGACATCTAAGTTATAAGGTGTCACACTGAGTGTTTGCAATTGTTGTAACTATGGCTAAGAATGATAAGAGCAAATTTTCCACTGTGGTGTTGATGCTTGCAGTTGAGGAGGGCTAGTGTTACTATATCGATTTAATCACTTGTTGCTTCCTTGGCAATTCAGACAAGTTGGAGCAATCCATTTATGTCGTGAAAGCCAAAATTGATAACTCTTTTAACTTCAGACATTTGATCTGTCCCTTTATTTCTATCTAGCGAATTGACCATGAGAAGAAAAATCGGAAAAGTTCTGGAGTTATACATCTACTACAAAGAAGGCATTTACTAATAAAAATATTACACAAAACACCTTTTAAATTAATTAATAACGAGAATTTATAATTTAATAATTAATATTTATAAATGCCTCTAATCATCAACTTAATAAGAGAAAATGGATTAAAACACTAGGTACAATCACAAAATTATCTGATAAAAGTCATAAAAACATGGACAAAAATGCAACTCAAAAGTATCAGAGTTGTTTCGGCTTCAATTGGATGCCTTTGCTGCTGAGGATTTTTTTTCTCGGGCCTATGGTAGACCCTGTTCAGTGGGAGATATTGGGGACCGATTCTTGCAGTGAAAGAAGATGGCGAGCAGTGGAAATATAGAGATCTAAAAAATTAATTATCATAGTGTTGAAATTCAACAATAAAATGCAACACACACACACTAGTGTGGGATCACAGGTCACAGAGTGATGGGTCCTAGTGATACATTAGTATGCAACCAATTTACTAGATAAATTGGAAAATTAATTGTAATCTTATCTCATAACAACTTGTAATAGTTAACAAAGTGTGATAGACTTAGTTAGCTCAAGAATTTTGAGTTCAGGGTCTAAGGATAGGCATGTAGAGTGATTCTATTATTAATAAGGTCCAATTGCAGTTGTAGCACTAGTGTAGTGTGGGTGGGATGAGTTAACTCACAATAATTTAGTTAAAATTATTTTAACTAGTTCTAATTGTTTGATGAGATAATGGAAGATCAAAAGAATTAAAATATATTTAATTCACCAGTAGTGATCTACCAAGAAACTGATGATTCACTATTTATAGATACATGCATGCTAATTCTGGTGGATACCCAGTTGAGACAAAGTGTTGGCGAAAAATAAGGTCTCGCGGGCAAGACCCAGGTTCACAGGGTTGAGGCCAACAAGGGTCCGGTGTAGTCTAGTAACACGCCGGCATTTTCACCCTGCTCAGGAAGAACAGAGCGTCTCACCCGAGGCGTGCCGCGACCACATGGGAAAGGGGAAGAAATCACAGACGAGGAATAAACCTGCAACCACAGAAAGAAAGAGAATCCATTACATATACCAGAATATTCATGCAAGATCACCAATCAAGTAGACAGACAGTCGCAACTTAAAAATTTTAAAGCAGTGTAAACACATCATAACCCATAACCCAAAACATAGAGACAGCAATCCTTCTTTATATTATTCTTTAGCCGAGTACATGATTACATAGCTTCTTTCTCTGATAATCTCATAAATCAGATACAGATGGATCTAAGAACAGAGAATACGAAACATAGAGAGTAGAGACCAATTGCGAGAACAAGTCTGATTCCTCCGCGGCTGCTCCTGCATTCAATCATCCGCAACAGCAACCGATCAATCAATCAACCAACCTCCTTTCTTCAACCGGGTGATTGCCTTTTATTCACCCGCTCGTCGCGACTGGCGGCTTCTCTGCGTCTTTGCTCTGACTTTTCCCGACTTCTCTTCTGATGTCTGCATGTTCTACTTCCTGTTTGCTGCTGTATCTCTTTCATATGTACTTCTTTCTGTTCCATCTTCAGTTATCAAGTGCTTCCGCACCGCCTTAGTAGCTCCGCAACTCCTGGTCGCGCGGTGCGGTCGCGTTAGCTATGTGTATTCCCTCCGCAACTCAAAAAGAGTCCAAGTTCAAAATTCAAAACTTAAACAAAAACAAGGGCCCCAACAGGCCCCGACCACAATCCTTTGACTCGTCCGCGAGTCAATCGCAAATGACAGTCTCTACCTCCATACCTTCGCCGGCCTCTGTGCCCTGCTCTGCTGCTCTTTCTTCTTCTGCCCTTTCCTGTTGTACTCCGCCACCTGCTGATTCAAACAACGGCCCCAACTCCGGGACCCGGCGGAGTGCTGCATCTCGAAGCTCTGTGAAAGTGGCAACTGCTTGCTGCCATTCCTGCATAAGCAGGTCAGCATCTTGAACGATGCGGTTGGCTGTAGCTTCGTCCATGGGCGTCGGTGCATCCCCGAACAGTGTGGTGAGTTGGGACTCGGCAGTGGCGTCCAGCTGATGCATTGCCTTGGCATGGCTGCGAAGGGGAGGCCGCATCTCCCGGATGATGTGCTTAGTTGCGGCTGATGCGGCCTCTGTCGTCTGCATTTGAAGTTCCAACTCGTCCGTCTGAGCGTAGAGCTGGTCCAATCTGGCCTGGTCCGTGGTCGCCCGAATTTGGGTGGCGAGTTGTTGCAGTTGAGCAGCAATGGGCTGCGTTTTGACTGTCAGTGCGAGGGAGCACTCCTGCAAGCTGCGTAAAAGGGCCGAAGCCGCTGCTGTCGTGGAATGGAGAGTCTTTTGTAGATTGACTGCCTGTGCCTGCTTGGCAGTGACCGGTCCTGAATAATCAACAGGTGGATCTGGGAGGGTAGGCCGTGCGGCCAACGCCGCTTGTAATTCCTGGTTCTCTCTGCAAATGGTGGTGAAGACGTCCCCGAGCTGGCGAGCTTGTAAGGCTATGCTGTCCTGTTCGATGCGAGCAGGGAGTGGGGCATGGTGAGCCCGTGCCTCCGGCCATAGGCTGGAAAGCGCCTGATGAACAATGTTGGCATGTTCCTGGAGGTAGGTCTTCTTCTGCACTAGCTGATTGCGCTGTTCAGTAAGCGCCGTGATTTGGTTCCCCTGCTCAGTGCATCGCCGCTGTAGCTCTGCATGAATCTGCTCGGCCTGGCCGGCCACCCGCTGAATGAGCAAAAACAACTGTGCTGGACTCAGTTGTGCTGTAGTCGTTGTGCGCGGGGCATCCTGCTGAGGCGTCTGTTCCTGTAATGATGGTCCTACGGCCGCTGCTCGGCCTGCAGTCTCTGGAAGGTGGACCGGCGTCTGTTGTTGTACCGAAGTGGCCATATCAGGCTCTGGCCGGTCCTGCTGCGTTGTTGGCGCTGTGGAAGGGCTGATTGAATCAACCCCAACTCTGTCTTGCTGAACAAATATAGTGGCAATGGGCTCCTGGGACGTGGCCACGGGGTCAACAGGGGGTACCACCGCGGCAGTACTGGAGGTGACCTTCGCCCCGTGGTCACCGCCGAAGAGGTCCCGGATCAAGGAATCGGACACAGTGGCTGATGAAGTGGACGGATTGGAGGAAGTGGCATGTGGTCTGCTGGTGGAGGGGGCGGTGGATGGAGTGACCGAGGAGGGAGGGAAACGAAGGTTGAGGAAATCCGCTGGGTCAATCAGCGGTTCCTCCGGGATCAAGGTAGCTGTGGGCGGCGTGACTGGTGGATCATCCTCCGTAAGGTCCACCACGGGATCTGCAGTACGGGCCCGCTTGGATGGGGGTGGCCCAGAGGAATCGGGTTCGGGGCCCGGCTCACCCATTGTCGTGATGATGGGGGTGGCAGAAGTGAACAGGGAAGTGGGAATTGGGGAAGTGAGGGAAGCAGTGTTGGAGAGACCAAGTGACCGGTTAAGAAGAAATTCATTAAAGGAAGGAAATATAGGGGCGCTACTAGAAACAACCTGGGTGGCCACGTTGAGTCTCCGGACTTGGTCGTTCATATGCTCCACAATGGGGACCAGTGCCTCGGGCAGGGTCGCTACGCTCCCGGCGGCCTCTGTGGTTATCGCTACCGCGACTGTGGAAGATTCCCCGGCACTGGTCGCGGCAGGCTGCTGGGCCGCCCGCATCCCATCAAAGTTATATCGGATGACTCCATCCTGAACGTGCCGAACGACCCCCGGCCATGTTAAAACCTCTCTATGGAAGATACTGTCGGTCAACTGGAACCGCAAGGGCACCATGTGAAATGTGTGGTGCGGGACACAAGCCGGCCGGATGAAAGTGTGATTATGGCTGACGCCAAACCACACTTGTTCGCTGTATACATCCAGCAGGTTCTGGGGTACCCGCTGCGTAGAGGCCACCACAGCGACCATCATCCCGTACCATTCGCGGAACGCCTCCGCGTTCACCTGCTTGCTGCTGGGGGCCGTGGACACCTGCCAGGGGGAGTATCGCATCGCGAACGGTTGGCCCCCGTTGAGTTCCGCGGGTGTCCGTATCGGAGGAACATGCCATTTCCACATGGCGAAGGCTAGGAGCAAGTAGCCGTAGATAAAACTGGTGGTCCGTCTGTAATTGTCTTCGCAGGCCGTGAAGAGTTCCTTCAGCACGAACGCGCTCCAATTCAATCGGGCCCCTTTGACGCAGTGCTCCGCAATAGAAATTGTGTCCAAGGTGCACTCGCCCGTGGTGTAGTGGCGCATGGTCTTGCTCGCTATCAGATAGCAAGCAAACCGGATTTCTGGTACATTGATCAGGTCTATTTTGGCACCCTTGCCACCTCGGCGAGTACCGTATTTGGTGTACAGGTCCGCCTCGGCCGATTTCCGGGCGCGTTTGGAGGCCGTCTGCCCCGCAGAGGAAACATCGGCCCCAAATTGACATAGCCCCGTAAGCCGACTAATATCTGCTGCATGGATTGGAATCTCCTCGTTCAACCATAGGGACCCGTTCTGCACCCGACTGAGGAGGAACCGGGTGCATTGCAGAACTGGTCCGGTGGTGCCGAAGACGGGGAGACTGCGTAAATTCATCAACGTCGACTGTTGAAGACCCCGGAATTCGTCCTTCATCCGACTGTTAGAGCTTCTCCCTGGTGTATAGCGGTGTTCCATGAACGTCTTCCAATGCAGATGGGGAAACTCAGCCGGGTCGGACAAGTTAGCGTCCATGCAGGGCGCATTGTCGTACTTGCCGACCAGTGATGATTCGAGCCGGTGAATTCTGTGATCCAGCACCGGTTCCGGGACGGAGAGAACAGCTCTCGGCATCTTGGCGCATCTCTGATAGACCTGGAGGATTCGTCTGGAGTTCCCTGCTAAGTTCTGAGTGCTCTGAGGCTGCAAGTGCTCGGGAGTCGCCGAAATTTCCAAACTGAATTGGTCCGTCATCCCGGCGCCGATAGCCTTCATGCAAATTGGGCCATCCGCTGGCACGCGCGGGGTTGATGAGACTCCATAACGGCATTTAATTCTTGCTATCATGCTTGCCTGCGATAATCGTGTGATCAATCGCGGGCCTGTGTGTAATCTGACAGTTGCTGACGGCGGCATTGGAAGATGGGCGGACCCGACGGCGGAGAGAACTGCGGCTGATGGGGAATGATTACGGTATGATTACTGTCCATTAAGGGAATTTATGACCAAAAATATGAGCTATCCTACGGACTGACAAAAGGACTGACGGTTATGACCTGGACTGACGCTGGCACGAGGACAGATCCTTCGTGCAGGACACGCTGGACTGGGAGCGGCGTCCTACTGGGTTGGCGCGCTGCCACACTGGACTGGCGTTGCGACACGCTAGACTGGCCCGCTCCGACCATGGTCGGTTGCGGTATGTATGCTGCAACTGACGGTTTATTTGACTGACTGCAAAGAAATGGAAACGACTAACTATGCTCATCCCGGTTGCGGGAGAGTTATTCAACTACGCTACTCTACGGGTGCTCTCGGTTGCGAGAGTTATTGATGGAAAGGGAGAAGGTACCTACTCCTGGTAGGTCTTCAGGCGTGCGCCATTCACCCATCCTGGAAGAACTGAGCCGTCCAATTGTGCCAACCGAACGGCTCCTGAGTCGCGGATCTCGATAACAAAGTACGGTCCCAGCCAATGCATCTGGAGCTTGCCCAGAAACTTCTGGAACCGGCTGTCGTACAAGAGAACTTTGCCGCCAACTTGGAAAGTTTTAGTCTTGATGTGGCGGTCGTGCCACGCTTTCTGTCTGGCCTTCTGAACCTTCTGATGGAATTCCGCAAGAAACCGAGCTTCGTCCAGCTCCTGTAGCTCGTGGAGTCGTTCCTGCAGTGACGCATCCTTTGAGAAGTGAAGGGACGTTGCGATCAAAAGGCTGGGGACGGTGAACTCGGCGGGAATCACAGCTTCCCGGCCGTACACCAGCTGGAATGGCGTCTGGTTTGTCAAACGTTTTACCGTGGTCCGGTAAGCCCATAATGTCGCTGGTATCCGCTCATCCCAATCATCCCGCTGAGCGTTGCAGATTTTCGTCAAGCCCTTTTCCAGAATCTTATTGAAGGCTTCCACCGTGCCGTTAGCCTGCGGGTGGTATGGACTGCTCGTATGATGCTGTATCATAAATGTCTCCAGGAGCGATTTGACCGTGGCATTAATGAAATGCGTGCCTTGATCACTGGTCAGGCTGCGTGGGCAGCCAAAGCGGCTGATGATGTTTTCAAAGATGAACCGAGCAGCGGTCTCAGCGGAGCAGTCGCGTGCTGCTGCCGCTTCAGCCCATCTCGTGAGATAATCAGTCGCCGTAATGATGTACCGAGCTTTGGAATGGCGAGCAACTGGGGCAATGGGCCCTACAAAATCGACAGCCCACTTCTCAAATGGCCGCAACACATGCACGGGGTGTAGCGGAAGCTCATCTCTGTGCGAAGGCCGTCCCGTCCTCTGACAAATATCGCAACGTTTCACATAGGCCTTACAATCTGCATGCACCGTCGGCCACCATAGGCCAGCTTGAAGTACCTTCCTTGCGGTGGGTTTAGCCCCCACGTGTCCGCCCGCAACTCCACCGTGACATTCCCACATCACCGCTTCCCGTTCATGGTCAAGAACACACCTGCGCAACACCTCATCCAGGCCCAGCTTGTACAGCTGCCCTGCGATCAGTTGATAATCGGCCGCCCGGACAACCAAGTGGCGTTTCTGAAGCAGCGTGTAATCTTCGGGGCACTGTCCTGTGGTCAGATACGTGGCAATGTCAGCCAGGTAGTCTGGGACCGCTTCAACGCGAAACAGATCAGCATCCGGAAGCTGATCATCTAACGGACCATCGTTTTCCCCCGACTCCAATCGGGATAAATGATCAGGGCCGACGTTTAGCCGGCCCGGTTTAACAATTACATCGAACGTAAACTCCTGAAAGAGGAGAAGCCATCGGCAGATCCTTCCTTCCAATACAGGCTTATTGACCAGATACTTTAAGGCCGAATGGTCCGTAAAAAATGTAAACTTACCGCCCAGAAGGTAGTGGCGGAACTTCTGGAGAGAGTACACCATTGCCAGCGCCTCCCGCTCGGTCGTGGTATAATTCTTCTCCGCATTAGATAGGCGTCGGCTGGCGAAGTATACCGGGTGGTCAACTATCGTCTCCCCGGGTTGCGCTAATACGGCGCCAAGTGCAATCCCGGACGCATCAATGTGTACGTGGAACTGCTTGTCCCAGTTTGGATGAACGAGAATGGGTGCCGTCGCCAATTTCTCTTTTAACGCGTCCAGTGCCTTCCTGCACTCTGCTGTCCATTCAAAAGCTTCCGACTTCCGCAACAGTTTCTCCAAAGGGGCAGTGATTTTGGCGTAGTTGCGGATAAAACGCCTATAGTATCCAGTGTGGCCGAGCAATGCCCGCAACTGTTTCACGTTCTCGGGGGCCTCCATGTGGACAATAACCGCGACCTTGGCGGGATCAACGCAGACCCCTTGCTTACACACCACGTGACCCAAGAGTGTGCCGAATGGTACTGCAAAAATACATTTCTTCAAATTCAAGGAAATCTGCAGCTGGCGACACCGATCGAACATAACACGCAACAGGGAGGCGTGTTTCTTCAGCAGGCTGTAAACGGTCCAATCATCCATATAGACTTCCAGGAATTTGTGAATGTACTCCCGGAAAGCAGCAATAACAATCCGGGAAAACACGGCTGGCGCGTTCTTCAGTCCAAACGGCATGACATGGTATGCGAATGATCCCCACTCGGTTGTGAATGTCGTCTTTGCCTTGTCCTCTTCAGCGATGCGCACCTGATGGTAGCCCGAAAACCCATCCGTGAAAGAGTAAGCTTCGTTTCCCGCGACATGATCTAGTACTTCGTCGCTGAAGGGAGTGGGAAACAGATCGTGAATACAAGCATTATTCAAACTCCGGTAATCTACGCAGACCCGAATTTCCGCTTTATCCTTCTTGTTCTGGATGACAATGGGACTTACCCACTCAGCTTCTTCTACAGGAAAAATGAGACCTGCAGCCAACATTTTGTCGATCTCCATCTTTACTTTCTCTTTGATGCGTGGATTTAACCGGTAGGGTCGGTGCTTGACTGGCCTGGCTCCTGGTTTTAGTGTGATGCGCATCTCACCCAACTCCCCTTTGATCCCCTTCAGGTCCGCAACTGAAGACGGGAATAGATCTTCATACTCCCGAAGGAGGCTGAAAATTTCTCTGGTTGTCTCCGCGTCCCAGTAATCTCCCACCGTTGCCAGTTTCGGTTTCTCCTCCGTTCCTATGTTCAGCTTCTTTGTCTTTAGGGGCTGCAAATGGACTCCTTCTGTCGTTGGCTCGTCGCGGACACTCCGCTCGCCTTCTTTCTCATCAAAATGGAGATGCCTCAGGTCCTCCAAACTGTCGTCCCCTGGTTCGCCGTCAACCCGTTGGCAAACCAACTCGCTCTTCACCCCTGAACGTGACGCCACCGGTCCCTCATTGGGCTCGGGATGGCGGAAAAACAGAACCTCCTTGACGGCTCGTAGGGCCTGAGATTCCTGTGCCGTCTCCCCTTCGAATGAGAAACTCTGGACGAACTTCTCCGCAACTGCTTGCCAGGAGCGGGTTCCCCGTTTCCGCTCTTCCGCTAGGTACCAGGCCTGGGGGATTGTACCCAGGGAGTGTATAAATCTGTGGACCCACAACTCCTCAGGGTAGCTGGTGCTGCGCCACTGTTCCTCGCACGCCCGCAAGTGCTGTCGCGGGTCTGAATCTCCATGGTGTTTAAGTGCAATGCAGGGCCCTTCATCCTCTTTGAAGCGTGCCCGTAGTGCATCCGCCACCAGCTCCCATCGCAGCAGAGTGTTTCGGTGATTGTTCCACCATCGTCCCGATGTTGACTTCAGAGCCACATCTAACAGGGGTATCCGGCATTCTTCTGGGACCCGGTCTTCCACCTTGAGGATAAAAGTATTTACTGCTTGCATGTTTGACAACGTGGGGTACCTGCGGATCTTGGTCCCCACCCACCGGACCTGCGCGATGGCGGCGCATCGCCGCGTGGTGGTCTCGTATCCCCCTTGCTACCAATCTTCCTATGCAAGCTCGGATCCGAGTTCCGAGCTCTCCACACTCCGCCAACTGATAGATCCTGTTGCGGTCGGGTTGATATAATCGTCCCGCCTCCCGGCGGTCATCTGATAGAGGTGGTCCATTATCTGAGCGTCCTCCCGACTATCCACCGGTTCTGTGTATTGCGGTCCCTGATACGGGTCGAGAGGCTGAGTCACCCGTACCTCCCCATCCTCAAAAATCATCAGCTCCTTCTTGAGATCGATGATTGCATAATTCTCAAAAGCCCAATCAATACCAAGTAAAGCAGGATAGGGGTCCTTATCGCCCATGATATCAATAACTTCAAAGTCGGCATATGTCTTTACTCCCGCAACATCAACCTCGACACCCTCGAGTCGGCCGATTGGCAAAATACAGTACTGGTTCGCCATCCTAAGTTGGATCGGGGAATAGGCGAGCCGGGGCTTTCCAAGAGCCTCCCATGTCTTTCGTGGCAATATGTTGACGTTGGACCCCAGGTCCAACATCGTGTCGCTGATTTGGAATCCTGCGATCTGTGTGTTAAGTCGAAATTCTTTGCCCGTTCGTTGCTTGTTTCGCTTGACACGCTGCACGTATTGAGGCGTGGTGTCTACCAAGGTTCTGGGTTCTGCGCGCCCCTGCAGCGCTCCGTCCAACACCTGTCTGAGCTGCTGCCGTAGTCCGGTGTCATCAACAATCCTGAGAAACAGCCTGAGCCAGTCCGCAACTACAGCATCTGCGGCGTTCTGATCCCTGGTTTCCGGCAGCTGGGACTCCTCCAGCCCTCCGTCTTTTCGCAGCTGGGCGAATGCCTCAACTGCCTCCTGAAAGTACTTCTTCTGCACCTCGGGCCGAATCAACTTCTTTGGGGATGCCGGCCGCACCACTCGTACCGGCTCCTTCTCGTGGGCATCCTCACCAGTCTTCTTTCCGCCTCTCGTTATTATCGCAACATTCTGCATGTCAGGGGTTGCGACCCCTCGCGGTTCTAAGCCTATCAAATTCGTGGCCCTCTTCCGCGCCCGCTCTTCCCACTTTTTAATGAGTTCTGGGCAATCTTCAGTGGCGTGGGCGTTGACCCGGCACTGGGAGCACCAGGGTCGTCGCGGAAGGGGACATTCGCGAGCCACATGACCCTCCTGGTCACAGTTGTAGCATTTTACCGGCCCGCGTCCTCCTATTCGGCCTCCCCGCATGCCGCCACCTCTTCCCCTCGCAGCCTCGTTGACCCGGTACGAGGGCCGATCCAGTCGATCCGCAAGTGCGTCTAGCGCCCTGCACTGCTCCGTGTTGTGCGTCGTGGACACACAGAATTCGCAGTATACGTTATTCGGCACCGTGGAGTACTTCTGTAATACCGGGCACATTCGAGGAGGATGCCCTATCGTTCGGCAAATTTCGCAGTAGTCTGGGGTGGAGGACCCCGGTTGCGGTGGAAACCCCGCAAAGGCCTGTTGCGTCTGGTATACCCCCTGTGGGTTCATTGCCGTGCCACCCCCTGGTGGTGGCCCCCCCTGGATAGCCGCAACTGAGGGTCCAACTCCCGCGCCGCGCAACCGAGGACATTCGGTTGCGACGTGCCCCTCGACCAGGCACTGAGTACACCAAACATTTGGTCGCGCCGGTCTTGCTGGCTGAATTTCCTTGAGCTTTTCCGTCAAACTGGCGATCTGGTGTTGCAACCCTATCAGCGAAGGGTCTTGCGGCGCCAGCCCCCCCTGTATTCCTGGGGGTATCCCGCCATGGCTTCAATCTTCATGGCCTGCTCCAAAGCATCCTGCAGATTATCAATCTTCTGCTGAGTGAGAGGGGTTCGCGTCAAGGGAAGTAGAGCCTTGATGAACCAGTCCCTCTGGTGGTTGGGATCGATCGGGTAGCTCAGTTTCCCGATCGCGTCCTTGAATCGCCGCATCAACTCCCATGCGGTTTCGCCTTCCTTCTGCTTAATTTCCCATAGCTCGGACAGACCCTGCTGGTCCGTCTGGGGGAGCTTGAATTCGCGGACAAAATCCCGCTTTACGTCCGCAATTACAGGATTAGGGTGCGCCTCATACCACTTGATGAACCACCGCAGAGCTCTCTCTCTGAGCGTGGTTTGGAACTCTATCAACTTCCCTGCATCCGGTGTCTGTCGAGCCCTCCAGATGGCTTCGCACAAATACCAGTGTTGTTCTACATCGTCGTTTCCCCGGCCAGAGAATTCTGGGTACCGGGTGAAAGATCCAGCCATGTATGCCGGCGGCGAATTAACCAAGATAAAACCTCCGGGTCCTGGTTGCGTAACAGTCCCGCTAGGAAAAAAACTACTACTCGTAACGCTGCTGCTACTGGGCGTTACCGGCGCCGCTGAACTACTAGATAACTGACTTAATGCTTGTAACTGAACAAAAATATTTCTTAAAGGTTGATAAAGTACCAAGGGAAGGTCGGGATCCTGGCCATGCGGACGGTGCGACGTAGGGCTGTCTGGAGGGGTGGGTGCCGTCTGATCCTGAAACATCTGCTGCATTACATCGTACCATTCATCATCGGAACTTTCTTCGGGCTGCATCTTTTCCTTATCCGTGTTAATCGTTACTGCTCTTTCTCACATCCTCGGGCTCCCATGCACCCGCTGTACGTCTGCTGCTGTCCCGTCTCCTGTCCGGGTATCCAATCCCATGGTTCTTGTCCTCTGAGGCGCCTCCTTCTGGTTCTTCTTCTCGATCTCCCTTCTCTTCAAATCTCTCATTACCCTTCTTCGCCACCTATCGGCGATCTGTGCCCGCCGATGTGCACGCAACTCCCGCAACTTGCATGCGGCCTCAACGTCCATCCCCCGTTCCCTACTCCTATAGTCTACACAGCATCGGTCCCCTCAATCCTTCCCCCAGTACGGGTGGCTTACGCTTCCATACTCGTTTTGTGGAATTCAATCAACCCTTCGTCCACCATTAGGGCTTTGATCCACAGCGGAATTTCCTTCAACAGTTTTCCCCTCAGCCCTGAGTGAAACATAGCCTCAGCCTTTGAGAAAGATTGGTAGCACTCAGCGGCAAACTCCACAACGTATCCTTCCAACGTGGTCTTTACCCAAAACTCCACTGCGCGGGTTAGTTCAGTATCTACCCGGTGTAGCGCTACCAAGTCTTCGTGCGCCCACCTGCGGTTTATCCTCCGCAAGCCTTCTTGGGCCGCCTTCGTTTGTAACCTCCGCAACCAGTTGTAAAGATCCATGGGAAACCTTCCCCAGAAAATTTCGTACGTATCGCTAGCTGAGTCAGAGAAAAGAACAAGCTCCCTGACCGCCGCCTCCTTTTTCTTAATCAGCTCCGCCTGCTGAGTAATAAAATGGTCAAGATGATCATCCCACCATCGCCGTATCGCTCCTTCAAAGATCCTCGAGACCATGATCTAGATCCCCTCAGAACATGCGGGTCCCGGCAACGGAACCATTTGTTGGCGAAAAATAAGGTCTCGCGGGCAAGACCCAGGTTCACAGGGTTGTGGCCAACAAGGGTCCAGTGTAGTCTAGTAACACGCCGGCATTTTCACCCTGCTCTGGAAGAACAGAGCGTCTCACCCGAGGCGTGCCGCGACCACATGGGAAAGGGGAAGAAATCACAGACGAGGAATAAACCCGCAACCACAGAAAGAAAGAGAATCCATTACATATACCAGAATATTCATGCAAGATCACCAATCAAGTAGACAGACAGTCGCAACTTAAAAATTTTAAAACAGTGTAAACACATCATAACCCATAACCCAAAACATAGAGACAGCAATCCTTCTTTATATTATTCTTCAGCCGAGTACATGATTACATAGCTTCTTTCTCTGATAACTCATAAATCAGATACAGATGGATCTAAGAACAGAGAATACAAAACATAGAGAGTAGAGACCAATTGCGAGAACAAGTCTGATTCCTCCGCGGCTGCTCCTGCATTCAATCATCCGCAACAACAACCGATCAACCAATCAACCAACCATCCTCATAAATCAGCCGGGTGATTGCCTTTTATTCACCCGCTCGTCGCGACTGGCGGCTTCTCTGCGTCTTTGCTCTGACTTTTCCCGACTTCTCTTCTGATGTCTGCATGTTCTACTTCCTGTTTGCTGATGTATCTCTTTCATCTGTACATCTTTCTGTTCCATCTTCAGTTATCAAGTGCTTCCGCACCACCTTAGTAGCTCCGCAACTCCTGGTCGCGCGGTGCGGTCGCGTTAGCTATGTGTATTCCCTCCGCAACTCAAAAAGAGTCCAAGTTCAAAATTCAAAACTTAAACAAAAACAAGGGCCCCAACACAAAGGTTCAAGGGAAGTAAACTATCAGTTGTAATTTAGGCAAACTTCCCAGGTGTAGTTATAAAACCATGGGAAGCCCATGATGAATTGTGAAATCAAGGAAGGTTGAATTTTATATTTAATAGGGGTTTAATTCTCTAGGGATTGCATAAGCAGGGTAGGTTGAGGGTAGGCTGATAATTGGCTATGTGTTTGTCCAATTTTTCCTAGATCAGTGTGAAGAAATTGGTAGAGTGTATGAGGTTATGGTGATCACATATACATTATATTGTTTCATGATTCCTTGGTTGATTAGACAATAAAGATGGATGGGTTTTGCACAGTTTCTTTCCCCGGGAAATATTTGGTGTTGTGTATTTATTTAATTCCTTCTCTTACTTGCATGTGACTGAGTGATCGTAATTTATATTTCGCAAATATTGTAGAAGGATTTGGTATCTTGTTTTAGTACATTACATGATCGGATTGAATCCATTGATATAATTTATACATGGTATTATAGTTGTGTTAGATATTTTCTGCATGGTATCAAAGCACCAAGAATCACAATAGTGGAGAAAAAATTGAGTTTGTGTTGAACAATATTCAAATTTGCAGATACTTTCTTTGGAGCTAGAAGTGGATCAAGATGTCTTTCAATGGCTTGAGAATTGAATATGAACTCGAGGGAAGCTCGAATTATATTGCATGGAAGAATAATATGGAGGTATTTTTGGAGGACAATGGGTTGAATGAATTCATAGATAATGATATTCCCAAGCCCGTAGTAGCAGATGCCAAACTTCTTGATGCATGGCAGAAGAAGGTAGCAAAGGTGAGGAGGATCTTGTTAGAGGGAGTTTGAGATCACATTTTATCGAGTCTCCATGGAAAGGAAAATCCATATGCTATGTGGAAGGCCTTGACAGATATGTTTCAAAGAAGTAGTGATCACAAAAAGTTGGCACTCAAGGATGAGCTTAGGAAAATAAAAATAGAGAAGGGAGACACAATCTAAATACAATCTCTCATTGCATGCATGGCATCAAATGTGATGGGATCTATGTGGTACTTGGATAGTGGAGCATATTCCCACATGACAGGAAACAAATAACTCTTTAGTAGCTTGGTGGACAAGGATCTTTAGATGCACATCGATATGGGTGATGACGGGGGGTATAGCACTACCAATATTGGTACAGTTACTTTCCAGAGACAGTCAGGTAAACCTTTCTTATTAAAATATGTCATGCATGTACTAGGATTGAAAAAGAATTTAGTTTCAGTTGCTATGTTGGAGGATCTTGGATATGATGTGGTTTTCAGTGAAGGAAAGGCATTCATTCATGACAAAGCCAAAACATGGGTAAAGAGGATTGGGGTTCGTGTGAAGAACCTCTACAAAATTGATGTAGATGGCTGCGCATCATTGAGCAGTAAAGCAGGGAAGGTGGTGAGCCGAGATACAAGTGAGTTATGGCATAGGAGTTTGGGCCATCTACACCATAGTGCTTTGAGGATCATGCAGCATATTTATACAGGTCTTCCAAAGGGTACTATTGCTCAGATAGACACATGAAAGGGATGTACCATGGGGAAGTATAAGAAATCCATGCAACTGTCCCTTTAGAGGGAGCTTGACTTGCATGCAGATGAGGAACTCTTAGTTCCAAAGGATGAACCTCAAGGTGTGGAGCAGCCACAAGATGAGGATCATGGAGTGGCAGAAACCACTCATGCAGATCCATCCACCAGAAATGGTAGGAAGTGCAGTAGAGAGGCCGACAGATTGATGCTAGATGCTACAGAGCATGTAGGTGCACCTACATTACAGAACAGGCAGAGAAGGTCCCTAGATAATTATACTGGATGCATGGCTCTTATGAGCGAATGTATTGTGACAGAACCATCCTCTTTTGAGGAATCAGTGCAATAACCAACATGGGTTGATGCAATGGTTGAGGAGTATGAATCCATTATCAAAAACAGTGCATGGGAAGTGGTCCCAAGACAAGTGGGGAAGTCTGTTGTTGGATCCAGATGGATCTACAAGGTGAAGCTAGCAGCATATTAGAGTGTGGAGAAATACAAGGCTATATTTTTGGCCTATTGATCCTCACAGGTAGAGGGGATTGACTATGAGGAGACTTTTCCATCGGTTTCAAGGTACTCATCGATTAGATCTATCCTTGCACTCTCAGCGTAGATTGGATGACAGATACATCAGATGGATGTAAAGTCAGCCTTTCTCTATGGAGATTCTGAGGAAGTTCCACATGAAGGGCAAAAAATCCATGGAGACTCCTCTTGCAGGTAACTGGAGGAAGGAGGATGCTACTTCAGGTGAGGTATTGGATGCTACTGTTTACAGGTAGCTTGTGGGTTCACTTATGTATTTGGTGAACACGCAACTAGACATATGATACACAGTTAACCAACTTATTCAAGCTATGGATAAGCCTACCACGCTCTTTTGGAAGGCAGGGAAGCATGTGTTGAGATATCTTAGGGGCACTAGAGAGTATGGATTATGGTATAGATGGATAGAGGGAGTGAAGCTTCAAGGCTTCACCGAAGTATATTGGGAAAGTAGTCCATCAGACAGGAAGAGCACATCAGGGGGCATCTTCAGCATAGGATCAACAATAGATTCTTGGTACAACAAGAAGCATATATCACTTTCAATCAGTTCATCCAAGTCAGAGTAAATGGAAGCTAGTCAGGATGCATGTGAGGTCATCTGTATGAGGAAGATACTTGTTGGTTTGTTCGATCATCAAATGGATCCGACGGTGATACATTGTGATAACCAAAGTTTCATAAAACTCTCAGTTAATCCATTATTCCATGACAGGTACAAGCATATTGACATCCATTACCACCATATCAAATATTGTGTTCAGAGGCACATCATGTTGTTGCAATACATTCCCACGGAGGATCAGGATGCATATATCTTGACGAAGGCGCTTGCGAAGAGAAAATTTGAATACCACAGAGGTAGGATCAAGGTAGTAGACAATCCCTTTCTTGTTGAGAGTGAGTGTTGAAATTCAACAAGAAAATGCAACACACACACTAGTGTGTGATCACAGGTCGCACAGTGATGGGTCCTATCAATAAATTAGTGTGCAACCAATTTATTAAATAAATTGGAAAAATAATTGTAATCTTATCTCATAACAACTTGTAATACTTAACTAAGTGTGATATCCTTATTTAGCTCAATAATTTCAAGTTGAGGGTCTAAGGATAAACATGTAGAGTGATTCTATTATTAACAAGGTCTAGTTGTAGTTGTAGCACTAGTGTAGTGTGGGTGGGATGAGTTAACTCACAATAATTGAGTTAAAATAAGTTTAACTAGTTATAACTATTTGACGAGCTAGTGGAAGATCAAGTGAATTAAAATAAATTTAATTCACCAGTAGTGATCTACCAAGTAACTAATGATTCACTATTTATAGCTGCACGCATGCTAATTCTAGTGGATACCTAGTTGAGACAAAGGTTAAAGGCTAGTAAACTATCAGTTGTATTTTAGGAAAACTACCCAAGTGCTATTATAAAACCATGGGAAGCCCGTGATGAATTGTGCAATCAAGGAAGGTTGAATTTCCCATTTAATAGGGGTTTAATTCTATAGGGATTTCATAAGCAGGGTAGGCTAAGGGTAGGTTGATAATTGGCTATGTGTTTGTCTAATTTTTCCTAGATCAGTGTGAAGGAATTGGTAGAGTGCATGAGGTTGTTGTGATCACAAATACATTGTATTGTTCATGATTTCTTGGTTGATTATACAATAAATATGGAGGGGTTTTGAGAATTTTCTTTCCCCAGTAAATATCTGGTGTTGTGTATTTATTTACTTCTTTCTCTTACTTGCATGTGATTGAGTGATCGAAATTTATATTTCGCAAATATTGTAGAAGGATTCAGTATCTTGTTTTAGTACATTACATGATTGGATTGAATTCATTGATATAATATATACATGGTATTATAGCCGTGTTAGAGATTTTATACACATAGTTTTGATTTTTAGAAGCCCAAGATGGAGGATCTGTTGGTGGATAAATATTAGTGTATCACAGTAGATCAGAGTACTAAACCAACGATAATGTTAGATGAAGTTGGATCAGAAGGCAAAGAGCACAATACGTTTTTGTATCTTAGATTCAATATTGTTGAATGTATCTAGGGAAGCTACAATGAAGACTTTGTGAGTCAAGTTAGAGACTTTGTACCAATCTAAGTCTCTGGTGAATAAATTTCTCTCGTGGAAAATTTGTTTAACTTGAGAACGAAGGATGGAGACTCGGTGACAGAGCATCTGAATGCCTTCAATACTATGGTAAGTCAGTTTTCATCTATTGACATTGAAATATTAGATGAATATAAGTGCATCAGTTTGTTGTGTTCTCTACCAGATTCGTGGGATAGTCTGGTTATTGCGATAGGTAGCAATACAACTACCTTGAATTTTGATGAAATTGTCTCAGCCTTGTTGTTGGAGGAAATAAGACAGAGAAATATGGAGGGCCAGAATGGATATGCCTTATATGTATGAGGAAGTTCCTAGAACAGAAACAAAAATAAGTTTTCAAGTGGGAGATCTAAATCTCTAGGAAATCCTGTAAAGGTGTGCTGGAAACGCGGAAAGGAAGGGCACTTCAAAAAGGACTACAGATCTAAAGCTCCTAGGAAAGGAAAGACATATGATGATGCTCCTTCTGTAGAGGCAAAAACCACCTCAGATGAAGGTGGGGATGTTTATTTGGCTTCTTCTTGAAATACACATGTAGATCACGGGGCATGGTTGATTGACTCAGCTGCATCCTTTCACTTCACTCCCCATAGGGAGTGGTTCTGCGAGTATGAGAAGTATAATGGTAGTGATGTATTATTAGGGGATGATAGGAAGGCTAGAATCGTCGGAAATGGAAAATTAAATCTAAAGCTACAAGGTGGAAGGATTAGAACGCTTCATGGTGTTCTGCATATTCCTCCATTGGCCAGAAATCTGATTTCTGTAAGCAAGATGGATGATGCGGGTGTAAAAACAGTGTTCAGAAAGCATACCTGCAAGATGGTTCGAGAAGAAATGATATTAATGCGAGGAGTTTGGATTTTAAATCTGTACAAACTTTAGGGCAGCACTTTTATTGATGGGTGAAACAGTTTTGTGGTTCCTGAAAGTGGAGCAGAAAGCCTAGTGGTCTCTGGAGAAAAGACCATGCTATGGCATCAAAGGCTTGGACATGTTGGATATAAGGGCCTTCAAATACTGCATGTTAATGGTATGGTAGAAGGTATGTCTAATTTTTCTTTGTATTTTGATTTGTGTGAACATTGTGTATATGGGAAGAATCATCGGGTGAGTTTTTCTTATGGTGCTAAGAGGGCGAACAAGATATTAGAGCTTTTGCACAGTGATGTGTTTGGACCTGTGTCGATTACATCACTGGGAAATTATGTGCACTATGTTTCATTCATAGATTACTTCTCAAGGAATACATGGATATATTTCTTGAGGAAGAAATATGAATTCTTTGATAGATTTAAATAATTTAAGGCTCTGGTGGAAAACCAGACAAAGAAGAAGATAAAGGTGTTGAGGACAGATAATGGTGGAGAGTTCTGGATGAAGGAATTTGAAGAGTTCTGTAAGAAGTGTGTTATAGCATGGAATAATAATACTCCATAGACACCTCATCAAAATGGAGTTGTGGAAAGAATTAATAGAACACCGATGGAAAAGGCACGAAGCATGCTCAGTGGTACCGGGTTAGGACAAGAATTCTGGGCAAAGGCAATGGAGACTGCATGTTACTTGGTTAACAGATCACCTTCATCAACGTTAAAGGATAAGACTCCACATGAGGTATGGACTGGTAAGAAACCCTCTCTTTCACATCTGAGGGTATTTGGATGTGATGCATATGTACATGTTCCAAAGGAGAAAAGGACTGATTTGGATAATAAATTTGAAAGGTGCATCTTTATTGGGTATATGGATGGTTTAAAAGGTTACAAGATTTGGAACCCAGAAACAAGGAAGGTTGTGTATAGTCGATATGTGGTGTTTAAAGAGGTGAAATATGTTGTTAAAAATTATCAAACGAACCTGAGAATATAGAGTTTGAGCTAAAGGAGGATGAATCAGAATCTACAACAAAACAAGATTCAAAAGATGAAGAGCCACAAACTCCAGCCGTGGGAAGATCAGTTTTAGAAAGAAGGCAGCCATATATTCCATCTAATTTCTGTTCAAATTTCGATTTAAATATCACCGATGATGATCCTAGAATTGTCTGGGAGGTAGTTTATTTAGAGGATGGAAAACTATGGAAGGAGGTCATGGTTGAAGAAATGGAATCCTTGCACAAAAATGAGGCATGGGATCTAGCGGAGTTGTCAGTTGGAAGGAAGCCCATCGGGAGAAAAAGGGTGTTTAAGAATAAGATGAATGTAGAAGGAAAGGTGGAGAAATACAAAGCTCTGTTGGTAGGAAAAGGTTATTCCCATGTGCCAACAATTGATTTTGGTGATATTTTTTCTCCTATTTCCAAGGTTACTTCTATTAGATTAATTTTATCTATTGATGTTGCATTTTATTTTGAGTTATAATATATGGATGTGAAGACAAAATTTCTTCACGAGGATCTAGAAGAGGAGATCTACATGAAGAAACCTAAAGGCTTTACGGTGAAGGGTAAGAAAGAATGGGTATGCAGGTTAAAAAAGTCTTTGTATGGGTTAAAAAAGTCACCAAGAATGTGGTATTAGAAATTTGATACCTATATACGGAGACTTGTCTTCACCAAAAGCGAAGAGGATCACTTTGTGTATTTTAAATTAATTGGTGATCGTGTTATTTATTTGGTCTTGTATGTGGATGATGTTTTGATGGTTGGAAATGACAAAGAAATTATCTAGGATTTGAAGACCCAATTCTTCTCCAAATTTTACATGAAGGATCTTGGTTTTGCAAACTATATTTTGGGCATGGAAATTAAGAGAGATTGGGAAAAGAGGAAGCTCTGGTTAAACCAGAGGATGCATGTCGAGAAAATATTGCAGAGATTCAATATGCAGGATAGTAAACTGGTGAAGGTTCCTATTCCTGTAGGTGTAAATCTATTTGTTGAATAGTGTCCCAAGACACAAGAAGAAGAGGAGGATATGTCCTGTGCTCCATATGAAAATGCAGTGGGTAGCCTGATGTATGAAATGGTTTGTACTAGACCATAAATTGCACATGCAGTGGGAGTATTGATCAAGTTTATTTAAAAACTAGGGAAGGAGCATTGGACAAAAATGAAGTGGGTTTTCAGATATTTGCGTGGCGCTAGTGATTATGGTTTGTGCAACCTGGGAATGCCAGGATTGGACAGAATTTTGGACATCCGTGGTTTTGTTGATGCAGACTGGGCTGGAGATCTAGACCAAATAAGATCTACAAATGGGTATGTGTTTAGCCTATTTGAAGGTGCAGTCAGTTGGATGAGTAAAATAAAGTCTGTAATGTCTCTTTCAACTACAGAGGAAGAATACATGGCAACCACTTACGCAAGAAAGGAATCAGTTTGGTTGCAAAGATTATATTCAAGTATGGGGTTAGTGTAGCGAGCTATAAGGATAGACTGTGATAGCCAAAGTGAAATTTTCTTCACTTTATCTTTTTTGATGTGATTTTCACCGAAAGATCTCAAGCACAATTTATGGATCATAGAAGAAAAATTCCTAACATTGAAATTTTATTCACTAATAACTCTACTTTTCATTCAAAGACAAAGCACATTTATGTAAAATATCACTTTGTGAAAGATATCGCTGAGGATAAAAAGGTGTTGTTGGTAAAGGTGGACACTTTGAAGAATGTTGCAGATGCATTGACGAAGTGTGTGAGCACTCAAAATTTCTCTTGGTGTAGAGAAACAATGGGTGTTGTAAGGCTGGACTAATTACTAAGCTCTCATGTGGCCCTCTATGGAAATAAAACAACAAGTGTGAGAATTTTGGGTGTGTGTTATAGTCTTTCCACTAATAGTCGCACGCGGGGTGGGGTCACAAGGGGGTGGGGGGCGGCAGCCCCTCCTATCTATGGGTTAGCAAGGGGCAGGTAGTCCCCTACATGAGGTCAGAGGCAACACCCTAGGAAAATTATTTTGGACCCTATTTTAGGTGGGTGGGCCCGCCTATGGTTTTGTGCATGGGTTTGCACATGGTTTTGGGGCATGATGGTTTTCAGACCCTAGTATTATGTAGATTCGGTCAAGGGAGCTATGGTTATATTCTTATCCAGGGTTAATGGATTTGGGTTTATGAATGATTCATCATGTATATATATGTGTGTGTGTGTGTGTGTGTGTGTTGTAACACTGAAAGGAACATAATGAAAAATCAACCTAGTAGTCCTTATTTGGGATCCAAGGGAAAAATCTTTGTGTATATCAGTTTTATATTTTATGCTCTCTCTATTGTTTATTTTATGTTTTTAAGAATTCATTTGCAGATAATTTATGTATAGGGTTAAAACCTACACTCCATCCACCACCATCTGATGGACTTAATTAAAATGTATGGACCAACAACTGTGAGTGAATATTCTACCCCCCTGATTATTGGGGGGGCGAGGGCTTATGATATCAACATTCCCATCATGGTTCCATTCCACACATATGAAGGTCCTTTGCTTTCCCTCTCATCCTATGATCTCAATGCGATAATGCTACCCCCACACTCCCCGGTAATGTCATGGGGGAGGGGGGGTTGTGTTATGGTGTTTTAGCCGTCAATATCCCCAATCGAATCTCCATCATCTAGGATTTAATTAAACGTTTTTCATTCGTAAGGTTGGATTTTTCCCTCAATCAAGATGTGAGGTTCTATGAGATTTATGGCCCTGGGGCTAAGGCCATCCTCTCACTCTGAATAGTGAAGGTTATGTTGCATGCTATGGGTACATGGATAACATATATTATGTGATGGGATATATAAATATATGTCTTGTTGTTGAAGTCCAACAAGAAATTGCAACACACACACTAGTGTGGGACCAACAGGTCCTAGCGATACATTAGTGTGAAGGCCAATTTAATTAATTAAATTAGTGATGTGTCTAATTCAATTTTTCCTTAATTAAATTGGAAAATAAAATGTAATCTTATCTCATGATTACTTTTAATAGTTAACTGAGTGTGATAAACTCATTTATCTCATGTATTTTGAGTTTAGGGTGGTTGGTGAGAGTTGAGTGTGGTTGGTGAGGCATGCAGAGTAATTCTATTAGTTATGGATTTCAAATTGCAGTTGGTGCATTATTTTAATGCATGAGTAATCAGTTAATTCAGTTAAGTGAGTTAGAGTCAGTTGAACTAGTTGTAACTGTTTTTTACACTAGTGAGAGATCAAGTGAATTAAATATTATTTAATCCACAATCAATGATCTTCCATGCAACTGATGATTTACTATTAATAGCTGCATACATGTCAGTTCTAGTGGAGACCCGGTTGAGACAAAATTTAAAGGGATGTTAACTATCAGTTGTATGATTATTAGGTCGCATGCATGCAACTACACATCCATTGGATTCCCCATGATCCTTGCACATTTTTGGAAGGCCAAAATTCCTAAATAATAGGTATTGTGTTCATCAGGAATTGCGCAAGAAAGGCAGGTTGTTTAGACGCTAAGAATTGGCTAAGTGTTCGTTGATTTTGTCTGGGACAGTGTGAGACAGTTGTGAGAGTGCAAGAGAATCTTGTGAAAATATTGCATTGTAATTGTTTCATGATTCCATGGTGAATACAAAATAGAATATAGAGGGGTTTTGAGCAGCAAGCATTCCCCGAGAAATTATCTGTGTTGTGGTTTGATTTTATTCTTTCTTTGCTTAATGTGATTGGCTATTGTGTCTAGTTTCCGCAATTGATTTGTAGAAGGATTAAATATCTAGCTTTAGTAAATTTCTTGATCGGATTGAATCCATTGATATACATATGTTTGTATAATTTCTACATGGTATCAGAGCACAGGAAATCACTATAGTGGAGGAGAAGCTGAGTTTGTGACTGAATATAATTTGAATTTTCAAAAGTATTCTTGGTGTGATAGACCAATCAGGATCGAAATGGATTTCAATGGCTTGAGATTGGAGTATGCACTCGAGGGCAGTTCCAATTATATTGCATGGAAAGACAAGATGGAGGCAGTACTGGAGGAAAATGGATTGAAATAATTCATTGATAATGATGTTCCCAAACCCGTTGTAGTAGATGTTGTAAATCTTGATGCTTGGAAAAAGAAAGTTGCAAAGGCGAGGAGGATCTTATTGGAGCGAGTACGAGACCAAATTGTCTCAAGTCTCCATGGAAAATTGACACCATATGCAATGTGGAAAGCTTTGACAGATCTGTTTCAAAGTAGCAATGATCATAGAAAATTGGCACTGAAGGACAAGCTCAGGAAAATCAAAATGGAGAAAGGCGACACCATTCCAAAATATTTAACAAAGTTTGTCCAATGTCGGGATGAGCTTGGGAGCATCAGGATTATTGTTGCGGATGATGAATTGGTGAGCCTAGCTCTTCTAGGACTTCCCAAGAGTTGGCATGGTTATAAGGACTCTGTCAATGGAAGGGAAAAGCTGCTAGATTGGGAACGAATTTGGTCAGATTTGGTGCAAGAAGAATTCGGGAAGAATACAAGGGATGGATATTCATCTAAGAATGATGATGAAGAATATTTCACTTTGGTTGCCAAGGAGAAGAAGGTGAAAGGAAAGAAATTCCATTCCAAATCTGAGTCTGGAAAAGATGGCAAGAAGCGTGACATGTCCAGAGTGAAGTGTTTTCACTGTCTCGAGCATGGACATTATGCCACTAATTGTCCACAAAAGAAGAAGAACAAGAAGGCTTAAGGATTTTCAGCTGGTGAGGCTTTGGCCTCGCAATTTTATCTTTCCTTCTCACTCATTGCATGCATGGTGTCAAGTGCAATGGGATCGGTGTGGTACTTGCGTAGTGGTTCATCCTTTCACATGACGAGAGACAAAGAAATTTTCATTGGATTGGAGGAGAAGTACCTCTAGATGCATATCGAAATTGGTGATGACGGGCTATACAATGTTACCGAGATTGGTACAATTACCTTCTAGAGATATTCAATTAAACTGTTTCTATTAAAATATGTAATGCATGTACCTGGCTTGAAGAAAAAATTGGTCTCTGTCACTCGTGTGAAGAATATCTATAAACTTGATGTAGATGGTTGCGCACCATTGATGGGTAAGGAAAAAAAATTGGTGAGCCAAGATGAGGGTGAGTTATGGCACATAATATTGGGCCATCTACACCACGGAGCCTTGAAGGTCATGCAATAGATTTCTACGGGTCATCCCAATGGTACTCTTGCGCAGTTAGACACATGCAAGGGAGGTACTATGGGGAAGTATGAAAAGGAAACTTTTCATGAGAAGGATAACTGAGCCTTGGAAATCCTTAAGAGAGTTCACTCAGGCATGTGTGGACCATTCTCTACTGCTTCGACAACAAAGCATAAGTACTATGTGATATTTTTTGATGACTTTTCTAGAAAGTACTGCATCTTCTTCATGTAGAAGAAAGATCAGACATTCTCAAAATTTCTTGAGTTCAAAGCACTAGTGGAGAAAGACACGGGGAATAACGTGAAGGCTCTTAGGAGTGACAATGGTGGTGAGTACATCTCCAATGAATTAAATAAATTTTGCAACAAAGAAGTAATTCAGAGAGATTTGATTGCGCCTCATAACCCACAACAGAATGGGGTCGCAGAAAGAAAGAATACAACAATTGTGGGTGCAGCACGAGCGATGTTTCATGATCATGGCCTATCATTGCATATGTGGGTGGAGGCATGCAACACAACAGTATTTGTGCAAAACCGTTGTCCTCATTAGATACTTGGCATGAATACACCAGAGGAGGCTTATACTAGTAAGAAACTTGATGTTTCACATTTTAAGATTTTTGGCTCATTTGTTTATGTGCATGTGACCAAACACGCTAGGAAGAAGCTCAAACCAATAACTGAGATTGGGATATTTTTGGGGTACACTTAAACTCCCCACAACTATTGGGTGTATTTTCCAAACAATAGGATGATTATTGTGAGACAAGATATAAAATTTGATGAGGAGAAATCCATGCGATTTTCCCATGAGAGGGAGCTGGATTTTCATGTAGAGGAGGAACTCTTGGTCCAAATAATGAACCTCAATATGTGGAGGATCCACATGCGGAGGATTATGGAGTGGCATAAAACACTCATGCAGAGCCATCCACCAGAAATGGTAGAAGGTGCACCACAGAAGCTGATAGATTGGGACGTTGCGGTAGAAAATGTAGGAGCCCCTACTTCACTGCGTAGAAAAAGACAGTCTCCAGACAGGATTACTGGATACATGGGTCTTATGAGAAAGTTTATTGTGACAGAACCATATTCCTTTGAGGAAGTAGTGCAACAACCAATTTGGGTTGACGCTATGGTAGAGGAGTATGACTCCATCGTCAAGAAAAATGCATGGGAATTCAACCAAGACCGATTGGAAAATTAGTGGTCGGATCTAGATGGATCTATAAGGTGAATCAACCAACGTATGGGAATGTGGAGAAGTACAAGGCCATTTTTGTGGCCTGGGGATTCTCATAAGTTGAGGGGATTGACTATGAAGATACTTTCACACCTGTCACGAGGTACTCTTCCATTAGATTTATCCTTTCACTCTCAGCGCAGATGGGGTGGCGCATTCATCAAATGGATGTGAAAACTGTGTTTCTCAATGGATTTATTGAGGAGGAAGTGTACGTAGAGAATACAGAATATTTTGAGATCTTTGACAGTGGGTCACATGTCTGTCGACTCAAGAGAGCACTGTATGGGCTGAAGCAAGAACCTCGTGCTTGGTACACTCATATTGGCAACTATTTCACTAGGTTGGGCTTCATCAAAAGTGAAGTGGATGAAAACATGTACTAGATTGTGTTTGATGGTAAGATCTTGATTATCGTACTTTATGTTGATGATATAATTTTGACAGGTGATGAGTAGCTGATAACTTCTTACAAGGAGGATCTTGCAAGGGAGTTCAAAATGAAGGACATGGGACTCCTTCACTATTTCCTTGGATTGGAAATATGTCAGCGAGATGGTGAAATTTTTGTTTCTCAATGCAAGTATGCAAAATAGATTTTGGGTAAGTTTCACATGGAGATTTTTAAACCCATGGATACTCCTCTTCTAGTAAATTGGAGGAAAGAGGATGCTACTTCAGGAGAAGTAGTGGATGCTACTGTCTACAGATAGCTAGTGGGTTCACTAATGCACTTGGTGAACACCAGACTAGACATTTGTTATGCAGTTAACCAACTGATTCAAGCTATGTTTAAGCCAACCAAGCTCTTTTGGAAGGTGGGGAATCATGTCTTGAGATATATCAGGGGCACTTCAAAGTATGGATTATGGTACAAGTGGAAAAAGGGAGTGAAGCTTCAAGGCTTCACTGATGCAGATTGGGAAGGCATTCCATCAGAAAAAAAGAGCACACCAAGAGAGATCTTCAGCATAGGATCGACAATAGTTTCTTGGTACAAGAGGAAGTAACGATATGTGGTACTCAGTTCAGCTGAGGCAGAGTACATGGCAACAAGTCAAGCTGCATGTGAGGCCATCTGGATGAGAAAGATCCTAGTTGGTTTGTTTGGTTCTCAGATGGATATGACGGTGATACATTGTGATAACCAGAGTTGCATTAAACTCTCGATTAATACGGTATTCAATGGAAAGTCCAAGCACATAGACATATGGTACCACCATCTCAAATATTGTGTTCAGAGGCACATTATGTTACTACAGTACATTCCCATGGAGGATCAGGGTGTAGATATTCTGATGAAGGCACTTGCCAGGAGAAAATTCGAATACCATAGAGGCAGGATCAGGGTGGCGGATAATCCCTTTGTTATTGAGAGGGAGTGCTGAATTCCAACAAGAAATTGTAGCACACACACTAGTGTGGGACCAACAGGTCCTAGCGATACATTACTGTGAAGGCCAATTTAATTAATTAAATTGGTGCAGTGTCTAATTTAATTTTCCCTTAATTAAATTGGACAATAAAATGTAATTTTATCTCATGATCACTCGTAATAGTTAACTGAGTGTGATAAACTCAGTTATCTCATGTATTTCGAGTTGAGGGTGGTTGGTGAGGCATGTAGAGTAATTATATTAGTTATGGAGTTTGAATTGAAGTTTTTCCACTATTTTAATGCATGTGTAATCAATTAACTCAGTTAGGTGAGTTAGAGTCAGTTCAACTAGCTGTAATTGTTTGTTACACTAGTGAGAGATCAATTGAATTAAATATTACTTAATTCACAGTCACTAATTTTCTATGCAACTGATGATTACTATTAATAACTACATGCATGTCAATTCCAGTGGAGACCCAGTTGAGACAAAGTTTTAAAGGATGTTAACTATCAGTTGTGTGATTAGTAGGTTTCCTGCATGAAACCAGACATCCATTGGATTGCCCATGATCCTTGTGCAGTTTTGGAAGGAAAAAATTACTAAATAATAGGGATTGCATTCATCAGGAATTGCGCAAGCAAGGCAGGCTATTTAGAGGCTGATAATTGGCTAAGTGTTGGTCAATTTTTTCCAGGACAGTGTGAGACAATTGTGAGAGTGTAGGAGACTCTTGTGAGAAGAGTGCATTGTAATTTTTTCATGATTCCATGGTAAATATACAATAGAATATAGAGGGGTTTTGAGCAGCAAGATTTCCCCGGGAAATTATCTGTGTTGTGTTTATTTTCTGCAATTGATTTTTAGAAGGATTCAAGATCTAGCTTTAGTACACTGCTTGATCAGATTGAATCCATTGATATACATATGTTCGTATTATTTCTACACTTGTGGTGTTTTCCTAACATATTGGGAGTGTTTTTGAGTGGTGTAAGGGTAGAGACAATCAATGGATCCCACCTTCACTGCATTTGACTCACCACAAACCTATATTTAAAGAAAAATAATGAAAATGGCCACTATAACCCGCCTTCAAGAACCTACCATTTCACAATAAATTTATGTTATAAATGATGAATTGGCTCATTTAGGTCATTGTAAGGAGAGTACATGTCACTACAAAAAACTCCAAGCAAACATCCCTCAAAGTAGTCTTTAAGGCATAAGAGGTATTAACATGATCAAGAGGTCATTGGGTTATAAATTAAACTAGTTTACTATGAGGGATTTTCGAGACTATTTACGAGCAAAGAAATTTCTTAATTTTAGTACTCTTTAATAGTGAAGGTTGTTTAGTGGCACAATAATTGCATCCAACTCCTCAAAATTCAATTTAATAGAACACATCTAGCTTCTACCCTTGTGACCAGAAGGGAAGGATGAAAATCGTAAATATTAAGGAATACGAGGCCCAACATTTAACTTGTTTTTGAGGACATGAATACTAGGATATGGAACAAATGAAATTATTATATAAAATATTTGCCTTAAAAAATAACACCTAAAATAAAATATCACTAATGTAAATTAGGATTGGTGTGAAAGTGGAGACTCCTCTCAAGACTCAACTTATTAACATCATTAACACCTTGCAAAGACTATTAGCTATCTCTGACTAGGATAAGTAACACACATTCCCGACCAACCTTCCCAAACATGAAACCTACTAGGATTAATAATGCAGGTTCTATTATTATCACAACATCAAGAATATATAGAGTGGAGTACTAAACAATGAGAAAAAAATCCTCATCATGTATATAACATAAAGGTAAATGTCATGACAAGTCTAGGGTATTGGAAACATAAAATCAGGGCATCAAATCATACGAAATAGTGCCATCAACAACATAAAGAAGCTAGTCTTATTTATGTGTGAGATTTGGGAAGGTGAAAATGAAGACCCAATACCCTAGGCATACATTATTGGATGACTTGGGAAAAAATTTCCTACGAAGTAAACAAGCCAATAGGGCTAGAGTGTTATTTTTTTCAACTAGAGTCAAATTCCACTTTGGACAACCCAGATGGTGGAGATTATAATTTCATTGGATTCCTCTTTTTGAGAGAACCCAAATCGACCTATAGATCGCCCTAATCGGTTAAGCATAAGTTAAGTTATGAATTAATTTATTATTTTTATGGGTCGACCTCAACACATGTGGATTTGGTCAAATCCCCAAGCGGTCCCCCACAAAGTTATAAATAGAAGCAACCCCAAGCTCATTCTCACACATTCAATCATGATATTTTCTTCTTTCTCTCTTGGTATTGGTTCATATTTTCTGTCTTGGATCACATAAGTTCGTTAGGATAAGCTCGTGCAAGGGTTTGGTATTACAAACGAGAGGCTCACATAGATATGGGTCTTCTGAGCCTGAGCTGTAGGAAAAATAATGCAGTTCTGAGGCCAAATCCACAAGCAAGTCGTGTTAAGGTCGTGACTAAGCTGGTATAGCCACAGGTAGACCGTGTTCAGGGTGCGGCTAGGGTTTTGCGTTGATCAGGACCTCAGTTGCATGCACAGAGCATCTAGGTCGCAACTAAGGGAGCTTCAACCATGGGCTGAGAGTGTTAAGGCCATGGCTAAGAGATTTTATGGGTAGATCTGGAGTAGATCACATCCAGTTGATTGCACAGTGCCTTCATCCATCCGTCACTCAATCACAGTCGCTTCGGATTAGTATTTGTTAACATCTTGGATTCAGATCTAGGACTTAGTAGTTGAGATCACTTGGTGATTCATCAAATTCGTGCTCTTGATGTTGTAGATATGCAAATATGAATATTTGATCTATTTGTTTCAATTTCATATATATATGTATTGGGCTCATTGTACTCTTTGTTGAATTTTTTATGACGATCTATTGAAGAAGAAGATTTGAAATGGTTTCCCCCATAGTGGGTTTTTTCATTGGTCTTGGACAAATCAGAGCTTAGGTGAAGGAAAATCCCAAGAGAAGACAAGCAATGAAACCCTCATTATCAAAAATAATATCTATAAGCCAAGGTCAAGATGTCTTCCTCTACCTTCATGGAGCACGAGAAATTGGGTGATGCATCTAACTTTGTTTCATGGAAAGTTATATTGGAGGTCATAGCTAACAACAACAATGCGTTGGAGTACATTCAAGGAAGGATACTCGAGCCTCTAGAAAATTCCTCCGCTTCCGTCAAGAACATATATAAGAAAGGTGAGTCCAAAGCAAAGAAAATCATAGCTGATGATTTACAAGATCATTTACTTGCATATGTTGGGCATTTAAGAAAGTCTAAAGACATGTATGACAAGATATTTGACATGTATGAAACCAAAAAACTAAATGATATCATCACATTGAAATATCAACTCAAGGAAATGAAGATGAAAAAAAGTGAAACTTTTTAGTCATACATTATGAGGATCTCTCGTCTTAGAGATCAGCTACAAAGGGTTAAAGAGAATGTAACCGACAGAGATTTGGTTGTCGTGACTCTTATAGGTATCCCTTCTATTTGGGAAACATTCATTACCACAATCAGCAACAACAACATTCTCCCATCATTTGATGAAATCGTTGTAAATATTACTCAAGAATAATCAAGAATGATAGCAAGGGGTAGGATTCAAAAGCATGAATAAGGAGAGTATGTTTCATATGTCACCCATAAAAAAGAAAGAGATCAACAAGAGGCCCTTCTAGAAGACCTCACCCTCAAAGATAAAAAGGAAGGAATGACATATCACTATCTCATATCGAATGCTACAACTTCCAAAAGAAAGGTCAATATGCTTGTGATTCTCCCGAGAAGAGAAAGAGGCCACAATACAACACAAAAAGAAAAAACAATGATAAAAGAAGAAGATATAATCAAAGTTTCAACCGTGATAGAAAATATGAAAGGAGAAGAGATTATTTAAGCAACTGTGAAGAAGAAAATCATTCTCAAAATAAGTCAAGGGATCCCAATTATGAAAGTAATGCTGTGAATAAATCTGAATATATTCTTATTTCTTCACTTACTAGTTCTTCTCCACCAGATTCATGGGATACTTGGTTAGTTTATAGTGGGGCAACTCAACACTTATCTAGATACAAAGAGGTCCTCTCTAATCTAGTAGAGAGGGATACTAAGTTGAAAATCATTCTTGGAGATACCACTCATCCCATAAAAGGTTTTGGATATTTTAAGTTTTAGTTGAACTCTAGGGAATCAATATTGTTGCATGATGTTATGTATGTGCCAGGTCTAATGAATAATTTGATTTCTATATCCGCATTAGAAAATAAAGGGATGAGGGTTTCCTTAATCAATGGAAAGTTATTAATTTGGCCTATTGATTCACATATGAAAGATTAATTCGCATTAGGTATGAGATCTAATGGACTCTAAAAAGTCACAGGAATGGAACTTCTAGCATTGGTTCATAACACCAATCATCTCAGTGAATTATGTTATCGAAATCTGGCTCGTCTACACTATGATGCTCTTCCGAAATTGAAGAGACTGGTATCAAGTATTCCCGATGTTCAATCTCAGCATGATGGAGTTTGTGTAGGTTGCGCAAATGGAAAGAAAACAAGGGGACCATTCCCCTCAAGTAAGAACAAAAAAATTGGCATCATCCATCTCATTCATTCAGATATATGTGCTCTAATGCATGTGGACTCTATTGGTGGTCATCTCTATTACATCACCTTCATTTAAGATTTCACAAGAAAGGCATGGTTGTACTGCCTCAAGCACAAGGATGAAGCCTTCAAAATATTCCAGGAATTCAAAGCTTTGGTCAAAAATAAATCAGGGAAATGAATCAAATTTTTTAGGTCTGACAATGGAGGAGAATACATGTCAAAATAATTCATAGAATTATGCAAGAAAGAAGGTGATAAAAAAGGAAACTATTGTACCTTATACACCTGAACAAAATGGCTTAGCTTAAAGGAAGAATCGGTCGATAATGGAAGTTTCTTGTGCCATGCTTCATGATCATAATGTACCAAAGCCTATGTGGGTTGAATCCATACATGTTGTTGTGTATGTTCAAAACCGGGTGCCTCATCAAGCATTGAGAAACAAGATTCCAGAAGAAATATTTTTAGGTAACAAACCCGACATCATCCATCTTTGTATATTTGGATGTCACATATTCTTTCATGTGTTGAAATACAAAAGAAACAAGCTAGAAGCTACAGTTAGAAAATGTATGTTTGTGGGTTATTGTGAAAACTCTAAGGCATAAAAATATATATATTCCTGGTCAAAGGAAGGTTGAAATTAGCAGGGATGTGACCTTCGATGAAAATGCAACACTTTGTAAAGCAAGAGGCCTTCCTCCACCTCCTAAGGAAGATGATGATGACAAGGACATTCTATATGGTCCTTCTATGCTTGATTAATATGATATTGATATTCCCATGGAGCCTATGGATCCTTTAGATCCACCTCACAATGATCCTCCTACAAGGAAGATATCACTTTGGCTTCGCGACACTCTACATGACAGTGAATGAAGTATTCCCATTCGCCGATCCTTCAGAGAAAGGAATGAACCTTGCAGGTATCAGGGATATCTAGATGCTATGAGCACTATGATTCAAGTTGAATCATTCTCATTCGAAGAAGAAATCAAAGAACAAGTTCGGAAGGATGTTATGGCCGAGGAATACGACTCTATTGCGAAAAATGATGTATGGGATGTTGTTCCGAGACCACATGAGAAGTCTATTGTGTTTTTGAAATGGTTATTTAAGATAAAACATGGAATCGATGGTAAAATTAATAAATAAAAAGCGAGGTTCATAGCTTGAGGTTTCTCTTAGAAAGAGGAAGAAGATTACGATGACTTATTTTCTCTTGTGGCTTGATACTTAACTATCCATTCGATAGTTTCCCTTACTACTAATCAAGATTGGACACTTCATCAAATGGATGTAATGACTGATTTCCTCCATGGTATGTTACAGGAAGAAGTGTATGAAAAACCACACATATTTGAAGTGGAAGATCCCACAAATCATGTTTGTAGGTTGAATAAAGCATTGTATAGATTGAAACAAGCTCCCCAAGCTTGGTATAGCTTGGTATGCTCACATTGACAAATATCTAATGAAACTGAGTTTCAAAAGAAGCATTGTTGATTCCAACCTCTATTTTAAGGTTTTCCAAAGTATGCCACTGATTTTGGTTCTATATGTTGATGATATATTCTTAATAGGAAGTGAACCACTGATGATAGAATGTAAGAGGAAGTTAGATTTTTAATTTGAGATGAAAGACCGCAGTATCATGCAATACTTTTTGGGCCTTGAGGTGTGGCAAAGGCCTGGCAAGATATTTCTGTCACAAGGAAAGTATGTAGTAAAGCTACTAGAAATTTTTGGTATGACTGAGTGCAAATCCATGACTACTTTGATGGATATGAATTTCAAGAAGATGTGTGGAGAAGAAATTGGACCTGATATGGATAATCCATCCTAGTACATATAGCTAATTGGGGCTATAATGTTCCTTGTGAACACTCATCTAGATATATGTTACACAGTTAACACATTGATCCATTTCATGACTGAGCCCCTTCATGTGCATTGGATTGCGTCCAAACATGTATTGATATAATGACATGGATCGATCACACTTGGTCTGAGATATCCTGCTAGAGATATCCAACTTAACGGATACACTGATGTTGAATGGGAAAGTAATTCCACCAATAGAAAGAGTACGTCTAGATGTTGTTTCAGTCTTGGTTCTTCCATGATATCATGGATGAGAAGGAAGCAAAATTCAGTAGCATTGAGCACCATAGAAGTAGAATACGTTGCTTCTAGCACAACTAGTTGTGAAGTTGTGTGGTTAAGGAAGATCTTTGGTGAGCTCTTGGGTCAAGTCTTAGATACTATAGTGATATACTTTGATAACAATAGCGGGATCCGTTTGGTAGAAAATAATGTATTTTATGACAATTCCAAGAATATCAAGATTCGATTTCACTTTATCCGTGACATGGTGCAGAGAGGAGTTGTTAGACTCCCCAACATATCGACTAACGAGTAGATAGAAAATATGATCACTAAGGCACTACTGAAAGGTAAGTTCTTGGCCTTCAGATAACAACTTAGAATGATGGATGTAGCCCCTCCAGATAAGGGGAAACACTAATCGAGGACACTGAGAAATCTATTCCTACCCTGTTTGAGCTCTCAGGGTGAGGAATTGAGATAAAGGGCTCCTGGGATTGAGGGATCTCTAGAAAATATGGAACTTGCCTATTTGTTACCTAGGGTTGAGATGTTTCTCCCCTATCTTCATAGGGTCGGAGATACTGATCTCTTATCTATTCTATGCATATTATACCCTAGTTGGCATCATACCCTCAAGTAAGGCTTGATGGGAATATTGCTTCTCATTTTGGCCAACGAGTTGATATTGTACTTGTGATGTACAACCCAAGTTGATTATGATGTAGGTGTTCTACCACATGAATAATGAGAGTCATCGACGTCAATATTGGTAGGCAACAATATTGGGTTGATACTTTCTACCCTTTTATGATTCCAGGTTGATACTAAGCTCCCTGATGGGATTCGAGGGTCAGAAATGTGCTCCCCTATGTGATGAACTATCATTTTTCTAAGAATGGGTGGAAGCTATTTCTCCTTGATTCTTCTTCTTCTAGATTCGAGAAATTTTTAGGAGATGGAGTTGAGTCGTAATGACACTTTGATGTAAATATCTACAAGTATATATTACCAAGTGAAATTCTTCCTAATTGCAAGGGAGTGTTAATTTTTTAAACTAGAGTCAAATTCCACTTTGTACAGATTATATGGTTACGATTATAATTTCATTAGATTCCTCTTTTCAAGATGACAAAAATCGACTTATAGATTGCCTCAATCGGCTAAGCATAAGTTAAGTTATGAATTATTTTATTATTTTATGGGTCGGCCTCAACACATATGGATTCGGTTAAATACCCAAGCTGTTCCTCACAAAGTTATAAATAGAAGCAACCCGAATCTCATTCTCACACATTCACTCATGATATTTTATTTTTTCTCTCTTGGTTTTGGTTTGTATTTCTATCTTGGCTTGCACAGGTTCGTTAGGAGAAGCTCGTGAAAGGGTTTGGGATTACATACAAGAGGCTCGCATAGATCTGGGTCTTCTGAGCCTGAGCCATGAGAAAAATTCTTCAGTTCTTGGGCCAAGCCACAGGTAGGTCATGTTAAGGTCATAGCGAAGCTGGTATAGCCATGAGAAGACCGTGTTCAGGGCGTGACTAGGGTTCTGAGCTGATCAAGACCTCAGTCATGGGCACAGAGCATCCAGGTTGTGGCTAAGGGAGCTTCAGCCATGGGTTGAGAGTGTTAAGGCCATTTCTAAGATATTTCATGGGTAGATTTTTATTTGATCACATTCAGTTGATTGTGCAGTGCCTTCATCGATTCGTCGCTCTATCAGAGTCACTTTAGATCAATCTTTGTCAGCATCATGGATTCAGATCTAAGACTTGGTAGCTAGGATCACTTGGTGATTCGTCAGATTCATACTCTTAATGTTGTAGATCTGTAGATTTGAAGATCGGATCTATTTGTTTTCGTTGCATAATATATGTATTGGGCTCATTGTACTCTCTTGTGAAAACTTTTTATGATGATCTATTGAAGAAGAAGATTTGAAAGGATTTCTCCCATAGTGGGTTTTTTCCCTGGTCTTGTACCAATCTTCTATCTCTTATGGTTGTGCTATTTTCTTCTTTGTCACGACATGCATTTTTCTATCTTCAGTTACAGTTTATGGTTATTTACACTGCTAATGTTTGGATGCACTGTTAATGAAAATGTAATTTGGGCTAAAGTAATTGATACAACATAGAACAATATGAAATATTAACACATAGGGGAAGAAATATTCATTATTCCTACTCATAAATGTGAATAATGCTATTAGGAGCTTTCAATCAAAACCAAATTATGTTAGTGCAAATATAAAAGAATTTTCCATGCAGGTCACTACCAAAAGGAAACCATTACACTTTGAGATTTGTTCTTGGTTGAACATCATAAATATAGTCAGCTCCTTAAACTTGACTTCATCACTTCGACTCAATACCTTTAGCAATAGTATCACAACATATGAGTCAGTTATATGAATAATAAAATTGCAGATCATGTCTCATACATCAATAACATCATTTTGAATAAAAAATGTAAACATATATTCATTTTTAATGAAGAACATCATAATACTTATCTAAAAAGCTATTGAGAAACTGAGTCTAGGACAAAAACTCTCCACCCAACCATAGACAAGTTTTAGCTAGTTCTCACTTGGAACTGTCAGCCTCGAGCCAAATTTTAGAGACTAAGGAGTCTTTTTCTTAGGGATTACACTCAACTACTAGTTGAACCAAAGATTCTAGAAATTCTTTGATCTCCACCCACCAAATGATTTGGAATTACAAAATGTATAGAGAGTTTAGAGACCTTCTACCTCTAACCTTCAATTTACAACATTGTGATTCTACCCAAGTTTGGGACTCCATAACCCACAAGAAAACCAAACTATAACAAGGAAGCCTCCAAAAATACTCCAAGAATTTCTAGGAACAATTCCTCCACCCTATCCCTTAGGGAACTCAGAGAAAAACCATCTCCTTCTACTGGATAACATGGAATTGAGAGGAAATTAGTTCCTCACCTGCAATTGATTTCCTCTTGCCTCATTTCCAACCAATAGTTAATATCATATCTCGTATGCATTCTTGCTAGCCTTTTCGATTTTGTTTCTTTATGTTTGGTCGCCCACGCTTTTCTTTCTTTTTCAGATATGCCTTCCTTTCTCTCCTGTACATTTTTCTCTCCTCTCTTTTTCTTTATGTTCGAATGAGTTTCCTCCCAGTAGTTTGAATGATCTCCTATTTTCCTTTTGGCTTATCTGGTGCACAGTTCCTCACTATTCAAATCATTATTCTTCTTTTCCCACTATTTTTCGTGAGTCTCCCATCTATTGTGTTGTTCTAAATTTATTTTAATGATCCTTTTCCTTCTAACAGTGACCTTTGGTTGCCACAATCTTTCCAACCTTTCCAATGGTGCCACCTATCTTTTTTTCTCCTAGATTTTTTGGTTGTTGGTTAGCTTATTGCAGTCAGTGGCCTACACACCTGACGAGATGACAATTTTCCCATTATTTCCTTTTATATTTTTTCCTCACTACCTTTCTAATTTATCTAAGAAAACATGGCTCTCGTCCCTCTTTTCTAGTTCCATAAATTCTAAACACTAGTCCATTGAAATCACAACAACTAACATTCAATGTTTGTCCAAAATAGTTCATATTTTCCTGCAAAAAGTAAACCTTAACATCCCAAGCAAGTAACCTCCCCAACTTATGGAATCCATGTTCCTTGACTCAACCCAATTTTTTTTGCAAATATTTACATGAAATATGTAAAATGCATTCAATAGTTGTAAAATGACCAAGGTTATCCGACTCATCATCAGGCCTTGTTCTTGGCTACTGAAATTTTTTGTTGACAAATTTCATTTGTTGCATGCTCTTGTGCATAAGAGTATCAAATTTTGTGTTTTCTCTTCAAATACTTTTTGTCGATCATACCTTGCAGCATCACCCATCTTGATGTCATTTAAAAAAAAATCTTGTGTTGGCTTCAGTTGTGCACAACAAATATGAACCATAGGATTCAATAGCCTTTCTTCCAAATAAGCCAACTCTTCATCTAAGTCAACAAAACAATTTTGACTTGGATAGCAATCCTCTTCACCCTTTTGCATTGAATGAAATAAAATTCCATTCTCAAGTTCTCTCATCATATTTTCTAGCAACCTAGTTTCTTCCTCATACTTCATCAACATTATGTTTGAATTCTTCTCTTCCTCTTTATGATTCTTTTGACTATCTCCATGAGCCAATTCTTCCAAATCTTCTGCAACAACACTTTTGTGCATTTTTTCTTTAACAATCTCTTTGATAAAAGGTGTATGGTATTCCTTTTGGTTATCTTTATGAGACAATATCATCTCATTCTCTACCAGAATAAAATTATGGATTATGTTCCAAGTGAAGAAGAAGGAGTGTCTTTGTAATGAAGATTTTAATAAGGAACTCTAAGAGATGAAGACACGGTTGAATGTGCTTATGGAACTCCTACTACAAGATGTTGAGAGTCGATGCACAATATACCACAAAATTTTTTGCAGGCTCTTTCTCACAAATTATGATGGTTTCATTATGCAAATGGCAGCAGTGAAAACTATTAACAATGGTTAGGAAAAAATGGCTCTATTGAACCAAGAAGAGCCTTAAAGCTTACTCACCAAAGGAAATATTGTAGACTTCACAATTATAAAAATAAAATATTGTCCTTCACATTCAGGAACTCAAACTCTCTCACGATATATATATGATATCAACTCTAGAGATCCCTTAATGCATGCAATTCAATATAGGGTTTGGTGGTTTTTGCGATGTGATTTTTAAAAGTGTTTAGTCATTGGTCACCTCTTTATTTGTCACATTTTCAATAGACGAACCAACTTTTCATTGTCCCTGTGTTGTGCACCTCCTTTACCTTGCACATTAGCAAATAATATTTTTTACTACAATCTGATTAGAACACTTGGTTAGTCAACAAAGCATTCAACCTACACGATCTAATATCATCCCATAGATGCATAGACAAATTCACGACCACAATGCAAGGCCACACTATACTATAATCCAACTAGGTTTCCCTATTTGGATAAAATCTATGACCACGTTTTTTTATTGGTCTACTACACAGATACTCCATGCAATTCTGGTTGTAGCTCCAGACTTTGACGCATGCTCCTCTTTACGCAACTTGTTTTATATTCAACTTCACACATACACAACGAGTACATACATTCACAACAAAACTTTATTTCATGCTTCAAGCATCACTTATATCTCGCTCTTTAAATGTGTTTGTGTACACACACCTAGATTAGCTTTATTTCAACTCTAGAGATTGCATGCAATGTGCACTTGTCTTTAGCTAGTTAACTCAAGTGTTGTACATACAAATAGTTAATGTAGATTAGCTTTAGTCCAACTCTAGATATTGCATGCAATGTGCACTTGTATTTAGCTAGTTAACTCAAGTGCTTACATGTGGTGTGCACTTGACTTTAGTTAGTTAACTCTAGTGCTTGCATGTGGTGCATGTGCAAATTAACAGAATTGACTTTAGTTAGTTAACTCTAGTTCTTGCATGGTGGTCCATAGTTATTGCATGTACAACTAAGTTTAAATTAGTTGATTTATATATTGATTCTCAACCTAATATTGATGTATCAATTTCATTCTCAATTCTAATTATTTTTCTTTTGCAACTTGGTAAGTTTCTACAATTATTATTCAACTAGATCCATATTTTTGCTCTAATAATTTTACATGGTATCAGAGCTACAAGGGTTTGGAGAAGTTGCATGAACAATTGTTTTGCAGGTTTGAAGAGCATAGAATTAGAAATTGTTCAAAGATTTGATTTGCATATCAAAATATTAGAGAATTTCTGCAACTGTTGCTACAAGCACAAAGTGAAAGAATGGAATTCCCAAATTCCACTATTCTGACTCCATAAAATTACCATGAATGGAAGCCAATGATTTTGCTTCATCTTAGGAGAAAATTCTTGTACCATATATTCATGGGAATTGAGACAGAACTAATGTTAGGGGATGAGAAGTCTAATTGGCTTAACAGATCTGACATGGCTTATGGAAGATTGTGTTTATCTTTGTCTCATGATATTCTTTATGGGATCAGAAATATTGAATTACCACATGAAATTTGGACTACATTGAAAGGATTATATGGTGATGGAAATGATATAGAAGAACACCATTTGTAGGCAAAGAGATCGAGTTATTATAGCAGTATTGAAAGTGGTAAGACTCCAATAATGTGGAGAGATATTCTCAAGATAGTGTTGAACAAGAAGAATCTTCTTCTTCTATTGTTAATGAACCTATTGCAGATGAGAATTTTATCTTGTCCAATAACGAAGACATCGCACATGAGGAAATATCTTCCTCTACTAGTGATGAAGACACTACTTTCAAAAGCATAGAAGAGGACTTTGATTCCTCTACTATTGATGATGTTGATGATGCATATCTAACGAGGTCTCAATTTAATGATGCCCCACAAGCACTCTTAGTTATAGAGCTATGCATGCCCATGCATGCATCTAAGGAGGAATTTATAACACCATGTATGCTCATGCATGCATCCAAAAAGGCATCACTAAATCCACACATGAACATGCATCCATCCCTAGAGACAACCATTCCCATGCATGCATATAGGGTGCATGAATTTGATCATCAAATGCATGACGAAGTTGTAGGGAATCCATATTGGAATGCAACCATCTATAAGGAAATTCAGTCCTTAATCCAAACATGGCAGTTGATACCTTTACTTCCAAAAATGAAGCTTATTCCTCCAGTTCCATGGTGGGATCATCGATCTTTAGTATTGTTTTAGTTCCACGCAGACTGTTGATATCTCCACCTATACTTTCACTGAGCATAAGTTTCAATTCCTGCAAGATCGTCTCGGGGTGAAGGATAGAACTGCCTAATAGTTGCCTTTTCTCTACTTTTGCATTATATTTTGAGGGGGGGGGGGGGGGTTTCTTCCCAATGGGTTTTCACTCTTTCCTCTTTTCATGCATTGTATATGGGTACCTAAAATGGCCATGTTGTCGGGACTCATTCATTTTACATCACACCCACCTAATTTATGCTTAAGGGGGGGTGTTGGTGTACATGCACCTATATTAGCTTTAGTTCAACTCTAGAGATTGCATGCAATGTACACTTTTCTTTAGCTAGTTAACTCGAGTGTTGTACATGCACATAGTTAACCTAGATTAGCTTTAGTTCAACTCTAGATATTGCATGCAATGTGCACTTGTCTTTAGCTAGTTAATTAAAGTGCTTACATGTGGTGTGCACTTGACTTTAGTTAGTTAACTCTAGTGCTTGCATGTGGTGCATGTGCACATTAACAAAACATAAAGCACACTTAGATTCAGTTAGTTTTAACTATCCATATTTATTGCATGTACAACTAAGCTTAACTTAGTTTCTTTATATATTGATTCTCAACCTAATATTGATGTATCAATTTCATTCTCAATTCTAATTGTTTTTATATTTCAACTTAGAAAGTTTGTGCAATTATTCTTAAACTAGATCCATATTTGTGCTCTAATAATTTTACAAAATGAAAATTCCTTCACCTTCTCATCTCTATTAAGGGATATTTTTGTTGTTTTCGTACAATCATGACAGGATTTATCGAAATCCTCTTCCGCCACTTCTAGGGTTAGCCTTAACACAGAAAATATCGACCTCAATCTCACTATGAATCCTTTTCCAAAGAGCATCAACCTTACTCGGGTACCACTAAATGCGGGAAAATGGAATTTTCCTCCAATCGAACTCCCCCGTACAAATCATTGACCAAATATGATGCTCAGAAGATGATATGAAAGACACAACATTATGAAAATATTATATCTTCTCTATATACAGTTAAGGCCACAAGATTTCCTATGGTTTATATTATTTTCATATCTATTATGGAAAAGTCATGACATATCAAATTTTGTGTGTCCACACAATAAATCCATGTGATTTATACCTCAAAAGTGTTTTCATTCCTTTTTTTTTCTTTAATAAAGGTTCATTTCCATTAAATGAAGGAAAATTGTACATTCATAAACTTAGAAGAAACTCTGTTGGCTTGATTCTAACTTCATTTGACCATTAGCCTTGACTGTCTTAGAAACTCTCTTGGCTTGATTCTACCTTCATTTGACCATTAGCCTTGCTTGTAGCATTACAATGATTAAATACAAACGTAGAAGTAAAGTAGATTTTCATACATCCATAATTCACTCCCTGATTTATTCCCTAAATCTCTCATGATTTATTCTCTAAATATCTCATTATTTTAAAGGTAAATTTGCTATTTCCTCATGAAAAAAAATTTCACCTATCCATAGCTTTTCTAAACTATGACTCGTCTAGTTCTAAAACTCGTAAAATATCTCAACTTGTAAAATACAATGTATTCGCATAGAAGAATATAAATTCTTTTCAAAAGTCAATACCTATTCATGAACCTTTGTTACATCAAGGACTTGGTGGCTTGGAAGCTCTAATGCTCCTACCTAAATTATTAAGTTTATGCATTTTTGAAAAAGTCTCGAAGTGCAAGTTTGAGTCTCCTTCTAGTGTAGGATCTCTAGCCTTTCCACAATTGTATTTTGTAAGTATTTCCTTCTCAGAGCTTGAGCCCACTATGAGTTTCCCTCTTTTAGTAGTCTCCACACTAGTTATTCTCCTAGTGTATGCTTTAGAATAACATAATCCTTGATATTGAGATCTCCTTCTTCTATGTCCAGCGTGATTGTTTCCTAGTTCGATAGATGATGTTTTTCCCTATAGTTTTGCCTCCTTGTCATATAAATTTTATGATGATTTTGTAGATGTTGTCAAGAATTCTTTTAGGTGCCAAAAGAGTTGAATATTGAAATATTTGAAGGGTGGATAACCTATATTTACCCAATTTTCACCCCAAGAATTGATTTTCTTCTTGATTTTGGAGATAGTACTTACCCATAATTTAAGTTTTTCCCTTTATAGGAAATGGGTAGTCCCAAGTAATTAAAATCAGACTAATATTTCTCCCATTTAAAATCAAGAATTTTTGCATTTTTCTGCATTCAACTGTCTAAAGTGTTCGCCCCATGGATCTTTCCTTTTTCCAGTATTTATTTTTTCTCCTGACAACAGAGTGAAATATTGTAAAATTTGTTTGAATCTCCTAGCTATGATTGAAAACACACCTCCAAGAAGATATCTGTCATCTG